>VZSF01002277.1:726958-870272 GCA_013398295.1 Chionis minor
AAAAAAAAAAAAAAAAAAAGAGAGAGAGAGAAAAAAGACATTTTGCAGATGCCCAGTAAAACCAGGAGTGAGCTGCAGAGGGCGTCTCCCTCCAGGATTTCCACTCATCCAGGATTCCTCCCATCTCAGCCACTCACTTGCTGTGAGACCTCGAAAAAGGAGGGAGGGAGGGAGGGAAGGAAGGAAGGAAGGAAGGAAGGAAGGAAGGAAGGAAGGAAGGGAGGGGAAGACAGGGCCCTGCACCAGGCTCACAGCAGCACGCTCCGCAGCCACCAACGGGCTGTTCGCTGCAGCTGCCGGGTTCCGTGAGGGCTGCGCAGTCTGGGGCACCCCCCACAAGTCCCCATCCATGGGATGTGATGCAGGAGCTGAGCTCAGCTCCGACACCAGCAATGCCCTTCCTGTAGGTTGCAAAGACAGAGGCATCCCTGTCGGAAAGGATGAATTTTATCCATTGCTAACTTGCCGTTTGCATAAAAAACCAAAGAAATACATTTTTTTTTTTAGATAAAACCTTTTGGTCCCTGTGCAGATGCCCTTTCCAGCCTCCTGAGAGAAAAATGTGACAGTTCAGTCCCTGCATGTTTAGAGCTATATTGGATAAAATACAGTTTAAAGCCCAGATCAAATGGCAGTGTATGCTAACACGGACAGCATTGGAATGATCTATTGGCTGGTTTCATGCTTTAGTAATTATATAAGTATTTTGAATTAATTTAATTAGTGTAGTAAGATCGTCTATATGGTCTGAATAATACAATGATGTAACATGATCACTATATGAAATTTCCCAAGGCAAATGAACTCATACTCAGTCAGCTACAGGAGGTCTTCTGAGTAATTAGTTGGTGTTACCGGCATGCGGTTCTTGATTCTGGAAGCTCACTCAGAGCTGCAGATCTCAGCATTGAAGGTCCATATGGCAGCTATTTCATGGGCTGCAGCTAGCCTGCAGAGGCAATCTGGCCAGCAGGAACAAGCTAGGTCTGTGTGGTGTGTATGCCAGTGGACGAAGAGCATGACTGAAAACCCTTCCCACCCAAAGAAGCAAGAGAAGTGTGTTAGGAGGTGGCTACAGTTCCATCTCTCAGTGTCCCGTGATTTCATCAACACTTTCATTTAAAATTGATTCAGTCCAATCCAAGAAACATTCCAGCAGCTTCTGGGGACAGTCTTTGGAAAGTCTAGAAACAATAGCTAAAAAATGAGCTTCTATAGGCTTTTCACCTGGTAGTCCCTTGCTATCGTTTGCTCTCTTAGTACATCTTTCATTTCCTTCATTTGGAAGGGCTTTCCTTCATGGATGTATTTTTATCAAAATACTCTACATGAGTAAAAGCAAAATGTAAACTTGCTAGCATTCAGTGGAAGGTTGCACAGAGAAGACAGAAGCTAACAGTAAAAGATGATACATGCTAGTGAATTCATCCAAATGTAGGAACTTGAAGTTTCCTTTCATCTTTATTGTTTATTTTTATTTAAATCAAGCATTGTGCAGTGAGTAGTTGTTTATGAAAATTGTGTTGAGCCATTGCCAGTATACTTCAGGGAGAGAATGAGATAGGACTTTCCCCCCTTTTAGTTACAAGAAACAGATGAGGATGCCCGCAAGCTGTATTGACTTTCCTACAGCTGCAAGCTTGCTTCTCGGAGAAAAAATGGAAGCAAGCTGCTTTCTCAACTGCCAAGTGCTGTCACAGAGTCTTTCGGGGGTCATCTGTGCATCACGCTTACCTTTAAAAAGAATAAAATGAAATGCTGCAGTCGAAGAGGCAAAGGTTCTACCTCCTGATGTTCTCAGCAGCCAGAGCAAACAGAAATGAAGCTATACTTGAAATTTTGTCAACACTTCTTTTACTTCCAGTAGTTGCTAGTGAAAAAAAGGCTGAGGCTACAATATCAGTTCTCAGAGCAGAGAAACCTAAATGGCATCAAACGCATTTCACTTCTGGAATTAATACTGTGTCCTCTGGAAAGATGTTTTAATTACATTCAGCAGTCTGTACACCTCAGCTGGGTTTCAGATCTGCTTTCTAAAACTCAACCTGCCTTAAGCTCCTGAAACAAAGATTTTTAAAAATCTCCAGGTAAATGCAGGTAAAAAAACCATCATACTTTCTTAATTAGTGTATTTAAACCTAATTGGGCCTTTCAGGTTAGTAGGTCTCGGACTCCCTTATGGGGTGAGGGCCCGTGCCAGGGGGTGATGTCCAACTTGCAGGGTGGCGTAAGAGGGTGCTCCCAACCACGCAATCACCCACAAGACTTGTCTTTAAATGCATCATTTCCTATGATGGACTGAGGGCCAGATGGAACTAGCTTTCAGTGGCATGTAGGAAGTTTGCCATTTAGTAGAGGTTCCTTAGAGGTTGGTACGTGCTAGGTAATACATAGCCCAACAGCAGCATCCTCTTCTGCTGTATCTCTCCCACTCTGGGACCTGAAGCACCAGGCAGAGCTGGATGGGCCAGTCTTCAACAAATGGCACATAAGATCTCAGACACAGAAAGAAGCTGCAGGGAAGTGTGAGACGGAGCCGGGGCTTGTCATGTGAATTTGTGGAAGTCTTACACAAATTGCATGGTCCTTGACATGATGCTCAAAGACTGTACTAATGTGCGAGACCCTTGAGTTCAGATACATCTAGAAGAGAACTTCAGAAATGTTTTCATCCTTCTGTCATCACTATTTCAGCACAGCTCTGGTTGAAGTGTGGCTTTATGTCTAAGGTTATCTTTTTGCTGTGGCCCCTGCCTCAAGGGTTGCCAGCAGTGGCTGCTAAATCAGTCTATTCCTAGCTTCTTCAGAAGACATTTAAACAAACACTCAGTGTGGCAATTCTTTTGCTCCTGTTTGCCTAGATACAAAGTTAACTGCATTTAAGACACCTTCCTTGAACACAGGCTTCTTGACATTCATGAAGTCTTGAACCCCGATGTCTCATGTTCAGGCTTCAGCTGTCACTAACATACCCATTTTCAATTAGAGAAGACAAACTAGTAGGGCATGGACTCTTAAAAGTCATTATAGAGTATCTCCAGATTTAACACAGCTTATGGAAACCCTTCCTCCCAAATGCCGATCTCTGGTGTTATGAACTGTTGCTTCAACTTTCTCATTGTGTTTCAAAACAAGTAAACCAGAGCAATCGTCATTTCTGTTTCACCGGGTAAGAACACATTGAAATTTAGCTGTGTAAAAGTTCTTTGCCTATTTCAGGAAAAGGTTTTTGTTTGATTTGCTTTGATGGTAGGATGGAGAGAAACTGATAATTTGTATACATTCCTCATGGTTTTTTTACTTTTCTGTGGTTGAGCCCACCTTAAACTCTTGTTAAGGAAGGAAATGTTGCAGGCTTGCGGGCAGCGAGATGGTGGCAGGCTTGACCCAGGACCCAGATGATCCCATATTATCATAGTTTCTACGGATTGTTTTGCCTCTGTCTTGAAGGGAGCTCCATTTAGAGCCTAGGTAGAACAGTTAGAGACATGCCAGGAATGACGACCTCTGAAAAACCAAGATGGCAGCTACACTGGCTATGTTGAGATGGGAACCTGTTAGGAAGCTCCAGAAAGCAGAGGGAAGCCCAAAAACTTGCCTGCTCTGGGTGTCTGGGGGTCAGGAGCGTGACTAAACACACCACATCCAGGTCCCAGAGAGCTCACACACGACTGGGAAGATGAAGGCACTGAACACAGGCTTGAGGCACGGGAAGATGTCACCCAAGAGGAGTTATCTTCCAGGCAAAAGAACGGGAGCTAATGCATCCTGGTGCCTGCGGGAGAAACACGTGAAGCACCCAGAGCATCCGCCGGTGAGGAGGAACGGGCTCTGCCTGTGCCGACAGCACGTAAAGAACTGCCTACGGGAGAGGGGACCGGAGAGCACACCACCTGCACATGGCAACCTGACGGTGAGGTTTTCTTCATAGACATTGGGTGGGTGGTTGAAAGGAGAGATTTCCGAAAGGACAGGAGAGGGTACTTGTTTCTTTGGAAGTGATAGCACAGCTAAAATAAAACAATAGAAGAGCCAAGCACGAGTCTCTCTGTCTGCAGCCTGTTGAAATTCTCCTGCAACTTGTAACCACCTTGAAGAGAAAGCTCATGATAAACTCTTCCTATATAAATATGCACAGAGTTATTTTTCGCAGCCTGTGTAAGCAGGAATTCATTTATTTCCATTTATTTAATGTGTTAAGCAAATATTTTTGCTGTAGATGCTGCCAGGCACCGCATGCATTTTGAAATTAACATTCAAATCTTGCTTTTGTAAAGTTTTATAGCCTAGATGCAGCTTTATTGTTCTAAACTGGACATGGCTTACTAACCAAATCCTTTGTTCCATCCAAGTCTTGCAGCAGAAAGTGAGTTTAAGAAAACCCCAAGAGCATAGTAATTAAGAAGGTCTCTTCTTAGCAATATCCCTGTGATTTAATGCTTGAAAACTTAATTCTTCAATTCCCAGTTGGGAAAACATTCTTTATAGGAAACAAATAAATATTTAAATCTCTCTCCATCTGTTCTCTATCAGCACTTCATAAAATAAGTTGCATTAAAAAAAAAAAAAAAAAAGGAGACTTACTTCTGTGAGTCTGAGTTGCCTAAGGCTTTGAAGCAGTGTCAGCTGGATGAAGCAAGTTCCAGAAGGGAGGTGGAAAAAAATGCCCGTGCGAATTGTCTGACTCGTTACGTTACCAAATAGGTACCTCCCAGTTCCTTGTCACTCTCCCACTAAGTCAACAAAGATGTAGGAAGTCAGTTAATCATTAACATATTATAAAAATATGAAAGCTTTACCATATGCCATTTTTATTAATTGCTCTAAAGCACTTACTGAAGTGTATAGATAGCTTCCATGCAAAATTCAGTTTTCTATAAAACACCCTTGCAGAAGAACTGCCTTACATGATTTTTCAGCCTGAAACCACCACAATGTCACAGCCCGACAGTCTGAAGGACACAGAATTCTCATCTGAAAGAAAATGAAGTGATTTCACAGCCCTTTCTTCTTTGTTAGAGTTTTCCTCCTGTATTTATGCAACCCAAATTAGTGCAGCTGTGCAGTGGGAAGAAATACAGGGGAGAAGGAGGAGGTTTTCCAAGGAGTAAACTCGAGCTGAACTGGTCTCTTGTTGGATTGTGGTTGGCAGTACCCATACTTTAGTACAAATAGCACCATGCTTGCTATCTGGGATGCTTTTAAAAAACAAAAAAACAAACACCTTTTTTTTTTTAGGGTGTTATGTTTGCCTTGCTTTGTGGTTTTCCCATAAATATAATTAATGGTTCTTAACAAATGGTAAGAGAGTTCTTAACTCCATTCTGGTTTCTCCTCTTTGAAACCTAGAATGAACTATGCCCATCTCCAAATGATGCACCCGTTCCTACAGTGGAAGGACATTTCCAGGGCTGGTGTTGAAAAATGAGGAAGTTGATTTCACAGAATTATCCTGAAATGGGAAGCCCTCATTGAGAAATTCTTCTTACCTGTAACGCACACCATGGCTGGCCAGTGCCACAACTAAAGAAGGCTGCAAATCGTCATTAATCCGTATCCTTCAATTTTCTGCATCACCTTTAATCCAGTTCCCCTCCTCGCTGGCTGTATCTCCCAGCTGCGGCTGGTTCACTGCTTTCACGTGCAGGTAACACAGCCTGGCTGTGGTGACACGGTCCCCTCTTCTGCAGCTCACCAGGCTGGCATCTCCTCTCTGGCTGCTCACGGCGAGACGGTGTTGGCTTCTTCCACCGCCAAACTCAGCTGCTCAGGCTTTGCTGCTGCGTGCCAAAAAGCCCGGCACATACAGACCCCCAGCGGCTTCTTGTTGTGTGTTAGACTTGAGTATGGTCTTTTGAGGCGGTGATGGGTCTGCTGATTCTGAAGGGCAGCGTCCTTGGGCAGTAGGCAGCCGGCAGATAGATTCCTTTTCTCGGATTTAGTAACTGTGTGAGGCAAAATTTGCAGGCATTGCTGATTTTACATAGGAAGCTGCTGCGCGCAGCCTATTTGACTAATGATGTGATAGGAGTGGCAACCCCTACGCTACTCCCAGAACAACACTTCTTTGCCTCCCAAATTCTGTACCTCTGACCTATTTCGGTCCCAGGGGGAAAAAAAAAAAAAAAAGAGTGACTTTTAAAAATTAAATTGTATAGAAAAATAATAATTTTCATATATTTGTCAACCGCCATCAGTGCAGTGAAGTTTAATTCAACTGGAAATCTCCAGTACTTAGTCTGTGACAACATAACCAGCAGCATAAGCACCGTTGCATTAGTGAGAAATACGATACACGCAAAGTGGAATGGAAACACATAAGAAGCAAACGACAGTATTGAGTGTTTTTTTCTTCTCAGTGTATGATTTTGACTTCTGTAGATGTGTTATTCCTTTGTAGTGTATTAGTGGCAAATTATTAGGAAGCAGATGGAAATGAAATAAAGTTTCTGACTGCCTTATTTAAAGGAACACATTTTACACATCAAACTTTATTGCCCTTTGAATGCCAATGGTTAATACTTTTTCAGGCAGAGAACATTTGCTTTCTTCTTCCTGTGGCCTTGACCCAAAGCACATTGAAATCAGTGGGAATAGTTCTGCTGACTTCAAAGACCTTCGGATCAAGCCGGGTCCCTTCTGCGGTTTACAATTTCATTGTTAAACAGGAAATATTTGTTTCAAGTTATTTTTCCTTTCATTTGCCACGTTGAAAAAAAGCAGCCTGAAATTAAGATGCTGTGCAAGATACATTGCTGAATGAGTGGTACCAAATAGGAGCAGACAGAGCCCCACAAACAGCTTGGAGGCTCAGGTCCAAGTGCTGTCTCGTTTTTTGTTTCAAGACAAAACTGGTTATTTCTCCCAGGAAACACAGCAGCCTCCCTGCACGCAGCTCTGATCAGTGAACCAAGGATGAGAGTTGCTGCGTCCTCATTCTTTGTCACCGCTTGTCCTCAGCAGATCATTAGGCCAACACCTCTCCAAATCCAACACTGAACCTAAGTGTGGACCTCTAAAACCACAGCTTGAGTCTGAGAAAAATACCTGCTTAAACACCTTTCCTAATCGTATATATTTATGGACAAACCAAGTTGTCCTTTGAAACCTGGGAAATTCAGAGATGAGACAAACAACTTCACCAAACGTTGACAAAGTGCTTCACAGCCCAGCAGCAATAGATTCTCTGCCTGTTTTGCCTGCACCTCTTCAAACACGGAACACAAATAAATCATCAACAGTATGTTAAATGACACTGAAAAGCAGGACACTTAAAAGATGAGGATGCACTTTCAGAGGGCGTGCAATCACCTTGTGGCAATCATTGCCCACCGTTGAGGCTAATCCCATAATCCACCCAGTGGGTACCCACATAGATAAACTCCACAGCTGCTGCACTAATAACCACACAAAAGGAAAATGGGCTTTTGAAAGGGTTAAAACCCCGTACACTTCACCACACGTGCCTTAGGAAGGGGGAAGAAAGCTTCCAGGCAAGGGGATTGGGAACCCTCTAAGTGGGTTGGCTCCATGTTCTGCAGATGGAGGTGGCCAGCGGTGGTGGGATGGACAGGCCACAGCAGGATCCTCCCCTTGTTCCTAAACACGCCCCTGGGGCGGGTGCTCTTGTCAGAGCGTGGCAAAGGGCTGGGTTGTTCAACAGCTTGAGTTTTGCTCTGGAAGTGGTCATCGCTCGCTTTGTCCTGCCAAGCCTGGCTAAGGCTGGCAGCCTGCAGCAGTCGGACTGACCAAAGGTTGCCTCGAAAGCGGATTCCATGCTGCCAAGCTCGGCAGACTCCACGGGGAAATGCTACACATTATCAGATACTCAACCCAATCCCAAACTGTGTTCACCCAGTTCATAGCTGCCAGCGGGGGCTGCTTGCTTGTACGGCTGATCTCATCAGCTGGGAGGGTCTCTGGCTGCAGGACAGTAGGGTGTCCTCATAGTTTAGCAAAAAAATGATTAAAATCATCACTTGTATACAGACAAACAGGAAAACTGGAGCTACTTCTTCTTGGTAATAGTTTTGTTGTGCTACTGCCTTTATGTCATTGCATTTTGCTGGCTTTGATTTCTGTTTTGTGAAGTCCCAAATATGCTCAGTGCCTGCCATCCTCTGTGTTAGTTCTGGTTTTACTTTTTCTGTCCAGTGTGAGTGAAATATAAACACATGTTTCAGTCTAACACTCCAGTGGACTCCGGTGGACTTTTTATGAGGGACATTATATGTTGTCCCTTCTAGCAAGAGAGATGGTGTTCGACATCCAGGTTCTGGAAGCTGGGAAGCCTGTACTTCATCACTGTCTGGCCTTGCTTCTTTCCAGACAGTCTTGCACAGCACTAACATGCCTATCAATGCTCAAATACTTGTTTCATGCTTCTTCTATCCAAACTATGTCAGAGATCTTCCATCTACTATCAACAAACACCACCAGTGATGTCCTCAGACTCCCTGCTGACACACTAGTAACTCTTTTTCGTCCTTAACCTTTCCTGGATCGCCCTTATAACTGAGCCAGAAGACTCGCAGAAACTTCCTATGGAGAAATCTACTATCAGACAATTAAAAACAAGGGGGAAATGGGAGCACGCAAACTACAGCCGCCCAGATTATCTCCAGCATGGATTGTTTACACGTTTTCTTCAGAGACCATCAAGCATAGATCCTTTGGAATGAGCTCAGTATTAGTTTTTGATGCAAAATTGAGGTGACAATCACAGACTCTGTAATTTCAAGAGGCATGATTTCACTGTGATGGTGACTCAACAAGGGGCTGATTTAAAGGCAATAAAATTTGTCTTTGGCTCAGCAAGGAACCGTTGTTTTTTTCCTGGAGCTGCAGAACATAAAAGCTCACATGCTCAAAATGAAGGGATGCAATCTTGTGGTTTGGGTAGTCTTCTGGTTATTCCCAGATACCCAGAAGTAGGTCATTCAAAGCTCAACAAAGGCATTTCCCTCAGACTTGCTGACATTTCAGAGCTAGTGGAAAAGGCCACCTGATGGGAGGATGTTATCAACATGTCACACTCGCGTTTCTCTCCGCCTTGGCAGCTTTTCTGCGCGGCGAGAGCACAGCAGTGTTACAATGCCGGGCTTCCTTGACTTCACTGGAGCTGCCTTAGCAGCTTGTTCTTATCAGCCACTAGAATTCACAAGAAAATCAAATTCCTATAAATCTCTGCTAAAGGGAACGGAAGTAAGGGATCAATAGAAACCTTTAGCCAGTAACATATCATGGGCTTCTTAAAGCTTTCCAAAGCGACTTCTGCACAATTCCTGGGACACTAGTAAAGTACTACTCTAGGAGAAATACATGAATTGCTGTTATTATTATTATGAGTAATATAATGAGTAATATAAATATATTACTCATTAGCTGATCATGGCTACGAGAAGGTCATCAGGTTCTTTACCAACACCCTAAAAGTTTTTCTATGCCTTTACCCCCCTTCCTGGTTATGGTCATGGCTGTACAATGACTGTGATCTTCCAACTGATCAATACCCCATGAAGACCGATGCAGTAGGAAACAGGTGCAAACGTTTTGGTGAGACATGACACAAATAAAATAGGATTCTGCAGAGAGCAAAATGGATTTTTTAAATGAACTGCCTTATCACCACTAGCAGGGTGCTGGTGGGGAGCAGAAGGATGCAGTTGTGTAAAGAGCTACAGACAGGGCAGCTGCTTTTCAAAAGCATTTTATTCCAGCAACTTTGCCTCAAAGGTAAGACAGGTCTCCTCTTTATTCTTGTGCTAGTCTGTCATTCACCTGGGCACTGGGAGAAAGCGGTGTCAAACTGCCCCTGCTTTCCCTCAAAGCACTGCCAGCTTACAAATTACAACGCGAAGGAGAGGAGAGGCCATGGATCCTCCAACGACGTGTGCTCCAGCACACGCGGGGGACAGTTTCAAAAAGGGAGGACAACCGCCTAGAAGGAGCCGATGAAGTGAGATCAGCTTTATGTCTGCCCCGGGAAAGGTTTTTATGGACAACTGCTTGTCGGTACAGGAGCACCGGTAGGAGACTCCCCTATATACAGCGCGTTCCCTCAGAAAACATAATGAAAAGCGACAGCAGATTTAGTAACTAACCGAGCTAGTGTACAGAGAAGAGTTTGTGGGAATTCTTGTAGGTGCGTGTGTGGAGAGGGTCTGTAATGGAAGGAGAAAGATTGTCTGACTGGGACGTGCTGCCTGGAGCGCTCAAGCCCCATTTGCCAGCCAAGGGCTTGCGAACTCCCACCTGCTTTCCCAACCTGTCACTCCACAAAAGCCACGTGTTATAATCACCTCTGCTCTTTTGAGATCCCAGTTATAAAACCATTGGCAATATAAATATTTACCAAAGTAGTCACACCTTGGTATGTGACTACGTAACGTAAGAACCTCAAACATAAGGGGTGGATTTATGGTGGCCATAAAATTTTCATTCCAAGTTTCCTGACTTCCAGAGACTTCACACCCGACCTTCGCACTGCACACTTTCCCAACTGTTTGTGACAACTGTACTCCTGGCACCCTTGAAAGTTTGCACCCAATTTTTATTTTCATGTGTCTGTCTTGTGCTCGCTGGTTCTTGATAGGACTTTCTCTGCTAAACGAGCCTCATTTTGTATGTGATGCTGGGTAGTGCACACAGAGCAATCTTTAAATCTCAGTTTTGATAGTCTCTCTACTCTCTGATAATTTAGAGGAGCCTTTTTTCATGTTGTCCAGTTTTTCACCTTCTTTGCATTGAATATGGATAATAGAATTAGAGACGGTATTTTAGAAAATTTAGCGTCTTCAGTAATATTGCATAGCAAAATACTAGTTTCCCCACATTTCCCTTCTCTCCCAAGACACTGTTTCAGCCTTTTCCCTAGAGTATAGAGTTCACAGGAGCTGTTCACTCACTGCAACCCCACACAGTTTTTGAGGGTCATTGCTTTCTGGTCTATATTCCGCCACGCTGTCCATGTGATCTCCATCACTTGCTCCTTGATTAATTGCTATGCATGTCACCATATGAAATGTCAATTTGTTTGAACACACCCAGGCTACCAATCTTGCCCTATACAACTTTCCTCTTCATTGTTTGCCATGTATATGACAAGTGATGACCATAACCGCTGTGCCTCTTTTGTAATCATCTCTCTTATTTGTGTGGTGGAACTGCCCCTTGTATAAAAATGCTGGTCTAAATAACTCCACCTTTGCAAAACCAGCACGACAACAGAGTTTACTCACCTACTTTTTTTTCCCCCTCCTATCGCAATAAAAATAGAAGAAAAAGCTGTTTTGTTTACTACTTAAGCTATGAATATATGCAAACACACACAGAGTATTTGGAGAACAGAGTAAGTGAACAGAGTTTTGTAAGAATCTCTAGATCTCAAACGCCAGAGAGGTATCCCTCTGTATTCAAATCAAAAGGATTCAGTGAGTGCAGGCATTTGACAAATGGACAACCATTCAATGGCTTTCAGAATTTAACACTGTTAGGCACCTGTGGCTTGGATTAATCCCACTTCTGGTTTGAGTGCCTAAATTGGGAGGTTTATCTTCCTAGAGAAAGAGGAGGAGGTGGGGAAGAGAGAGGTATTTGGGTTGAACCAAGCTCTTCTGGTAAACCTTATCTCACCTTGCCTATAGAGGGAATCAAGGCCAATTAGGCTCCTAATTTAGGCCCCCAGCTATGTACCTAAAATAGTAATCCAGATCTAGCAGTGTCCATACACACGGAAGAGCTGGACTTCAATACAGATGTTAGTATCAGTGTCTGCGCCCAGGCACCGCAGGCTTGAAAAGAAATCCAGGAGAAAGGTGCACCTGCAGGTGTTTCCTCCAGAGTCTTTGGCGCTCAGCTGCAGTTGGCAGCTTGGATTCGGAGCCTGATGTTATATCCTGCATCTGGAGAGCAGCGGGGCAGATCCTGGTCACCCTTCTCTGTGACCTGTTTCTGGTTTTCAATTTGCTGATTGCCAACTGTGAACTATAAGTAGCCCTAGGAACAGAAACCTAAGACCCCCCGCTCCCTATTGATACCCAAACGCCTGGGCTGAATATTCATGCCTGTCTTGCTCCTGGCTTTCTAAATCATGCTTTCCTGACAGGAGGTGATGGGCCAGCCCAGCAGGACTTGGATATTGCTCTGCCCTCAACCTTTTGGTTGGTAATGCAAGCTCTTAAGAGGCGGCAGTTGCGGAAGCAAACCCCCGGAGAAGCAGCCAGGCTGGCCGACGGGTGGTGTGCTGTACAAGATGGAAAACACCCGCACCTCACGGCCCAGGTGACTTGTGCGTCTCGGCAGGCCTAGCTAGGCTGGGCTCTTTAGGGAGTTTAGGATGACTGGAGTGAAAGGATGACTTCTTCCTCAATGCCGAGTGCTCGTTTGTGCCAGCGCCTCCCAAGCCGAGAAAGAGGCATTACTGAACACATCTGGCAGCACAATGGTCTCCTTCTCGCACAGCGAGGCCTGAGAATTTGAAATTTTGAGTTTAAATTTGAATGATGCTTCAAGGTTTGGCATTTTTTTGCGTTTTTTTTTTTACACTACAGGAATTAAAAATGCCTGCCCTTGCATACAGAGACAGTATGTTTTTGCTGAATCATGTATAGAGAAAGAGAACAGCAGGAAATTCACAGCCCTGATACACTTTACTACTGGTTTAGTTCTTCCTTCAGGACACCAATCCTTCCAGGTTTTCTTGGTTTTTACTTCCTTGAAATCTCTATCACCCCATTACTAATATAAAAACCTTGGCCTGCTCCACCCCTTTCAGGTCAGTGCTGGCCACTTCCATCAATACAGCTTCATTTCCCTTTTTTTATCTTTGTAGGAGGATAAGGTTCACCTGCATGTGAAGGCTGCAGAAGCTGTAACTCTTGGGAGTGGCTAGGAATGGTTCTCACAAGACTCATGCTTTTTCTATTTAGACATTGCGATAAATCATCTTATCTTGCTTATTATGTAGCCTGCAATTGCTCATTGTATTTGTATTTCTCTGAGGCGGTCAGGGAAGACACAAGCCTAATTTATCAGTAGCAAACACTTCATGAAAGACAACCGGGAAGTGAAACAGATGTTGAAACTCAATGCATGGAACAGTCTTCATCAGGAGGATTTTGTTAATTCCTCTCAGGCTTTTGGACTTTACAGCTCTAGCAAAGTAACATTTAGGTAAAGCTCTTGTAACTGTACATCCGTTACCCGGTTTACAGAATACGCTCTCCATCAGGAGGTTAGCAAATGATGCTGTCGCAAGGAACAGCGGCAACCCAACAACTCTTGGCGGATCAGACCGTGGCTTTTTCAGTCTCAATACTGGTTCCTTAGTTGCTTAGAATGAATAAGGCTTCGTTAACATAGCAGCAACTTAATACGTGCTCAAGAAAAGCCTTTCTTCCACTAACTCCATAAAAACATGTGAACACAGATCTAGGATTCTTGAGTATTCTCACCTGTGACTTACAGTGTTCGGTTTGATACCATGCTGCTGGACATTTATGTTACTGAGAACGAGTGTGATTATTCTGTCTTTCAACACCTTGTAAATCTTCAGCTCCACTGTCCCAAATCTATTTGCTTTAATTGAATTTTCTCCCAAGTCAAGACAGTCAAAACACTCACAAATAGCAAATAAAAAAAGTATTTCAATAGAAGCGGTTATGTGGTGGGAATCAGGTTCTTGCCTAGCAGCACTGCTGCAGTTTATGCTAATGACCTGCACCTAGTGAGCAGGACAGCATTCCTCGCCATGCTTCATCCCAGCAGAGATGCCAGAAACCATCGCACCAGTAGGCCAGATATTCTCAGCATCCCAACCCATGGCAGCAGCCAGCACCAGCCAAGGTTTTCAAAAGAAGCAGCAAGCAATAGGCAATGGCAATTAGCTGATATGTTTCTTGTTAACCTCACCAGTCAACGGTTTGTGGCATCCAGAAGAATCAGAGGAAATGGAGAATTAAACTTGTAGCAATAGGCTCCACTAATACTGACACGTTTGGCAGTAGCGGAAGTCACAGCGTAGTCACAAGGCCATCTTCTCCTGCCAAATTTAGGAGACCGCCTCCAAGACAGACATCTCAAAGCATCTGAAAATGAAGCTGTTGTGAGAATTTTTAAGGGGGGGGGCGCATTTTACTAGACTTGTTCTCAGAAAAGGCTCAACTGCTTTGACTGAAATACTCTGAAAAACTCTTAGCCTGAGATAAACAACAGCTGTACGGAGTACCTGCCCACATGACTACACTGAGGAAAAGGTGCTAAGCATGGCCTGTCTTGAAAAGATTATACGTGCTCTGCTTGCAAGTGCACTGTTGTAGTCTGGGAGCAAAATTACCTTCTGCCCTTTGAACTGCATTGAATTCACTTCAATTCAGATTTTCTCCTAAGCGGTATTAACTTACATGAATGTTAATGAAGTTAAATGAAGTTAATCTACTTCAAATGGCACAACTTTATTCACAGGAACATTATCAAAACAGTAGGTAGGGAGAATGAAACCCAGGATTTCAGAGGTGAGCTGCTAAACCACAGGGGTAGCCCATTGTGCAATTTGTGGCTTATTATAATTAGTTAAGTTACAGACTGGAACTGCGGTAAGTGAATGTGACGTCCAATTTACCACTGCTGACAATTGACAATATGTAGCCCAGCACTTTTAAGATGTAATTATTAATTTTTATAATATCTGCTCTGCGGGCAGATTCTGTCCAAGTATGTAGAAAAAACGATTTATACTCTGAAAAACCCCCATAACTGAGAAGCCCTTAATTACGACAAACTTACCAACTTCTGCAATAAATGACTGGACATCATTATAATAGGAGTTATTATTCTACCATGCACCCATTATAATGCCTTGGATTGCCATCAGATTACTTCAGCTGTAAAACCTGAGACAGTTAAGTATACCAGAATTAATCAATAGAGCTTGACTCCTTTGAAATCTGAGGGTCTCAAATACCCCAAACCAGAAAATAAAGAGCCTAATTTCAGTTAAAGGAAAAACAATTTTTTCCAACTCAGAATAGCTGCCGTCCTGGCTTACACCAAGCGCCCAGGAAAGCCGGCAGAAAGAGGTGGCTGCATGGACATGCAGAGGGGGAGAAGGGGGTGAAAAGCACCGTTAGAAGTTTAGAAAAATCCTACAAATACCCAAGTATATTTCCTTCCCTAACTTCCATTTCCCAGATAGTGTCTATGATAAAAACCTTCCCAGATAATTTCCAGGATGATTTATCAAGCCAGAAAACATTATCTGTGGTCACCTCTACAACAAATTTGTGCACACTTGAGAGTGCTTCCCAATAAGGCAGAAGATTCTGCAGTTAATCTGAGAACCGCCATTAAATTGAAATTAAAGTGTTTCTGTGGAAGTCTGATGGAGAGTTCACAGTGATCTGTTCTTGCAAAAAATCTTGAGAACTACTGACTTTAGGTATCTCCATATGAAGTATCATTCCAAACAGGGGATGAAGCCAAAACGGTAATTGCCCAAGCAGAAAAATCTTTACTCCTTCCCTGCTATATACTCCATAAATCACGAGAGACAGATTTATTTTATCCACCTCTGTAACACATCTTCCTTTCTCTCATGCACACTTATGACATGAACACATTTCTGGCACGTACTTACACTGGGAACTTGAGAACAATCACTTAAGTGAACGTGTTAAAAAATATCTGTGGAAAGACAGCAAGCTGCTTCAGAACATCAGAGAACTGGCCTGGCCTTCAAAACCTACGGGCACTGTTGATGAGCACCACAAGAACGCTAACACCGCACAGCAAAAACAGTAGGTTTTGCCGGTCAGAACTGCACACAAAAACTATCTCTGCATTGAAATATACAGTTTATTTTCTCAAAGTCAAGCAATACCAATTTGTCAGTAGATGAGTGTTAAGTGTCAGGCAGGAAAACTGTACATTTTCACTCTGGGCTGCAGGATCCAAACAGTTGGAGAAACATAGTGGAAAACTTTCACTATACAAAGAGATCGAGAACTGAGAACAACAGAATGTGAAGAAACAGCCATCCCCAGGATGCCGAAGGCAAAAACATTAGCACCAGATTTTTTCCAAAAAGCAACAGTATAGCTATTTACAGATTTACATATAACATTGGGAGGCAACCAACTTCAGGTTCCCAGGGTGAGAGATTTTCAACACAGCTTTAAAAAAGGAAAGGAGAGAATGGTGTCTACGCAACTGTTCTGTGAAAAGGATAATATATATATATAGCGTTCACAATATTGCTACCTTTTATCAGAAAAATCTAAATCAAAGTACTGTATACAAACACATTGTAATTATATTATTATTCACATTTCACATACACATTTCAGAGTAACCACAATATGTAAAATTTTTAAAATGCCACAGATAAAACAATGCACACTTTTCTCCAAGCTACAAGACAAGCATAATTTATTTGGGAATTGTTTAGTTTTGGGTTTGTTATGGTTAAGGGATAAGTTTAAGGACAAAGGAATCACTTGTCCTAGGAATATAGCAGCAAATAACTGTGAGATGCCAGAGACTACATTTCTGAACTAGGAGGAGGAAACTAAGGTCAGCTGTAGGTCTTGTGAAATGGTAGCTCCATTTGACCTCAACTGATACACATCAACGTAATTTCATTAAAGATTTGGTGCAGGTATACAAAATAGTGCACTCTAAGGGGGACAACGGTCCTTTTAACATTTGCACCTGTCTGTAAAGGAACTGCTTCCAGAAGATTTTTGCTCCCTAGTTCCCCAACTCGCAAGGAACTCACTGATCAGGGCCTCTCTGGTTCTCTCCTCACAAAAGAGAGGATTCAGGTAAGAAGGACAGAAAACCTTTTGTGAATGCTGCTACTGCAGGAATAGTGGGAAGAATTATTTTCTCTCTCTTTTCAACACCTAACTACTTGTATTTTCAACCTGCTTCGCTACAGACCGGCATTCACATCCACCTCGGAAATGGCTTCTTGTTGGGCAACCTGTTTGTCTACAGAGAGATAAAAGTTTCCCGTACTACAATTAACATGGCACATACACAAAGTCATCCAAGACTTTCCTTTGCCTGCAAAACTGTATCTTATCATAAAACTCGATATTTAGACACTACAGAATTTCTCTGTAGGTATTGGAGCAAGTCAGCATAACATACTACTGCGCCAAAACATGAGTTAGCACCTCTTTTTAAAGCTACTGGAAATCACCTGTTTTAAGCCTCAAGTCAACGGCAGTATTACTAGAACCCAGCCAGTAATCTGATACTGTGAACTGGCATCCTCTCATTCATCATTGTGCAATGGAAAAAAACAAACAAACAAAACCCACTTGTGTTCACAGTTACAAAGCAGAGTTGCTCTGAGTAATGCACAGTATTTACACGGCAGAAGTTGTTTATATTGCATTTGGTAGTCTGAGAAAGAGGAAAGAATGAACAGCATTATGTAGGTCAACTTCCGTATAACTTAACTGTCTATATAAAACCATCACAATGTTGAGCAATCAGAAGAAATACAGAGGCAGGGTCCTCAGCCTACATTTATTTTCACAAAGTGTAGCGGTTTTGAGGGAGGAAGAATAAAAACATGCATAAAAAGCACAAGAAAGAGCAAATGAGCTTTCTAAATAATTTAGATGAGAAATGTTTTGAACAAAATCAGCACAGTTCTTCCAGCCTGTTTCTTAAATCAAGTACAACTTGGTAAGGAAAATGACTTGCATTACAATAAGAGGGTATACAACTATGTCTTGCAAAATAATAAAAAAAAATACCTTTAGCAAGGTAGCTATTAGGTGATTTGCAAGCTGGTTTAAGAAGTGTTTAACTGAGACGGACTGTAAAGTTATTTTCGCAAGGGGAAAGTGCCATCCTATATACAATATTACAAAAAAGTGTCTGATGCCACAGGATCAAAGTGACACTACATTTCAGCAATCTGAATATATTAGCTATAAGATGCATGCTTCCCCTGTTTAATGTGTCTTCAAAAAAAAAAGCCACTAAATTTAGAACTTCTAAATTTGTGTGCATTCATAAATTGCTGTTGGGTTTCCCAGCAGTCTGTACAGCATCTGAACATAAAGTATACAACCTAGTCTAAAAACCATCGCTGTTTGCATGCACAACTGCCACAGGCTTTCAACTTACTGAGCAGAAAGGTTAAGAGCCTATCCTTTTCTGTGGAGTTTTCTGTAAGTGAAGCAATGAGAAACAGCTGTAGAGTCCAGCAATAAAAATGTGTTCTAAAAAATTAAATACATCATCCAAAAAAATGAAAGAGAGCATTATTGCTGTTGTGAGAGCTATTTTTCTCTTGTACACTTGTTTCTCTACCGGACACTCGGACAAGCCAAGATACTCATTTGTATACTTGGAAACTCCCCCATCCCTTCCTTCCTTTCCCGTTTTTCACATCCTTGGTCAAACTCAGTCCTCTTATTTGAGCCGCTCAGGTTGGAGGCTATCAGTCAGACACTTCAGCTGCTCTTCCCCCAGCTTGATCTTGTCCTCAAGCTCTCGCTGCTCAATGATGAGGGCTGACTTCATTTTTACAAAGTGCTCATAGTCTGCCAAGTTCTCCTCACTCAAGTAGTTCGCCAAAATGTCAAAGACAATCCGCTCTCGACGATCCAGGTTTTCCTTTAGTTCCTTTGCATCTTCGTGTTGCTGGGTCAGCAGCTTCTGCTTATCTACCAAGGTTCGCTGAGGAGAAAAGACAGACAGTTAAAAATTCACTGGGTTCACTAGGTTGGGACAACAGCTTCAGTGTTTAAATCCCAAGTCTGTTCTATCTGCAAAGACAAAGACTTTTCTGAATAGTGAGGTGGAGTAAGATTGCTCCTTAAAGTTTATTTTAATAAAATGCATTAACAAACAGGAAAAAAATGTGGTGAATCAATGAAAGATGCACCATTCACTTCTATTGGCCTCAACAGCAAGAACTTCAAAGACTACTTTAGTATGTAATAGCTCAAAATAGTTATATAAAATACAGTTGCCTTTGAGAAACATCCAAGTTCTCCAAATTAAGACTTCACTCAGCAACATCTTGCATCTTCAATACATAGCACCACACTGAAACTGCGGTGGTTAGAGCATCCACAGAGTAATTAATGGAGTGATTTGTTCTTACACAGCTCCTGACACTGCGGTATTTCGCAGTTCTGCTACAACCTGCGCGGCTTCTCCACGAGATGTAAAGTCTCGTGGTCTTAAGATACGAGCAAGAACAAGAGCTGGGGCAAGACAATAGGAGGAGGGAAGTTAAAAAAAAAAAAAAGAAAAAAGACAAGGGAAAAAAAAAAAAAAAAGCATCATCTTCCCAAAAGGGCTGTAAACTTTCTGCTTCGTGCCCTCACAAGAGACAAAATAGGAAAAAGGGAGGTTAATTGGAGAAACACACGAAGAAAGGGGACAGGAGCTATATCCCCTTCACACACATGTATGAGTGTGTAGGGTGAGGTACATCTCGCCCAGCTTCACCTGTCTACACAGCAGACAGCCACACCTGAATCCCTCAGCTGCATTTCTTCAGCAGCATACTGAAAGAAACAGGAGCATTATAAATCTGACCCATTTCAGATGTCTGCTTAGAAGTGATTGCCTTTTTCCAGTGACAGAATATGGCTGGCCTACTCTTGACGTCAAGAAATCCTGTACAGACTTCTGAACTTAATTAAAAAGTGCCCCTAAGAGGTACCACTCCATAACTTTTAGCTTTGCTTCAGAGATGAATTTTCTTTAAGAACTTATGTCTTCAAATAAACCACAGTCTGTTCAAATAAATGTGTCAATTCTTTTTTCATTTGGACTTCATGTTACATCACACATGCTATAATAAGCCTAAAGAATTTACAGAAAAGTGTTTTGTAGACTAAAAAATAGTGTCTTTTCAAGATGGAGTATGAGACAAAGGGGGATACAGATCAGCAAGCTTTAATAGACCTATCTGTCAGGGTTGCACATGTATCCTGTGCTGCCTCTTTTTCTATAGACAGCACAAAGCTCAGAGGGTGAAATGCTTTCAGACTTGCGCTCTCAATGTACTTAAAATATACAGCCTAGATTAACCCAGGATTCAACACAGCTATGGGAGACAAGTCACAGAAATCACACATTATTAGGAAAACCACAGTTCAGTCTTCCTTTGAGTGTCTGCCAGGGGGGGAAAAAGAAAATAATCCCACTTCAAGTTGCAAGCAGAACTATCTGCTGCAACGAGATGGGAGCACTGTTCTCCTAAATTCACCAGGGGAACTAGCAGCCAAGCCCAAACTTGGGAGCATGGCCAGGCCGCTCCCCAGGGCAGCCTCGCAGTCTGTGTGTACGCTGAGCAGCAGAGGCAGAATTAGACAGAATCTGATGAACACAAGAGGGCATCTATCAGCCAGCTGGTAGCTCAGTTGTAGAGTGACGTGCCTAACCTTGGGATGAAACCGCTCTTTTACAGCCGTTCGCTATCATTGCCCGTAGACACAAGAACAATGCATTGTTTAGTCCTTCATAACAATTCCTGAGATTTAAGCTGTATGGTTTCTTCTTACCAAGCCTATGTCATGACTTTAAGATGAACAGGAGTAACCTGACAGTTTAAAGAAAGTAACCGCTGCTTTCATTATGGACTTTGCATGACACGTTAGCACCTCTGCCCTTGTGGAGGTTCAGGGAATACCTCAGAAGTGGGATGCAGAAAGGCAGAAGGCAAATGATACGCCTCTTGATGCTTTTACCTCTGCCAAAAATGACCAACACCAGAAAGCCTATTTTGAAGAGTAAAGCGAAACACACTGCAGGCTCAAGACACCATTCTCAAGGATGTTCTCTGAGCAATAGTTAGATGGCTCACCAGGCCTAAAGGTGTAAATGATGCCATACGGTTTCATGTGACCAAGTTCAACCAGCCAAAGCCAAGCAGAGTGCAGAAGGGTTTTTTTAGGGTTAGCCCCAGCCAAACACAGGCTATCTGAAGCTCCTCTCAAGGAACAATCTTTGGCTCTTTCTATTGAGAGTCTTTCTCAAGCATTGTTGGCTGCTTTCAATGACAGCCATATGAAGAGGGACTCCCTCCACACGTTTGACTTCCCAGCATCCGGTTCCTAAACTACTGTCCCTGGTACCAGGCACCCGATCACATCTGTGGACTGCTGGTTCAGCACTTTAGGGTTCTCAACACACCCTGGCTTTGAGTGATGAGGAAACTAATGAGAAGACACTGGCCTCAGTGTGTGGAAGGAAGGGGGCTGGTAGCTCTTTCAGATGAAGCCCCTTTAAGAAGCTAAAACTAAAATACCTGATCGTGTTCCCTGTGGCAAAAGAGACCTATGACAGAGCATCTAATAGAATACTAATTCAGCAGTGATTATTTGCCTGCTGACAGAGCGCTTATTTAGAAAATCTGCTGAGCTGTTGGTGGTTCCTAGAAAGTGCAAAACTATCAGTGTAATGTTTATTAGACAAACAGCTTAAACCAAAATTTAAAAGTATCAGTAATCACCAGGGATATGATCCCCAGGCATGGGAGTAATCTCTGCTGTTTTGTTTATATGGTATGTTAGTACAAAATATCAAATAAAATACAAAAGAACAACCAAAAAAGCCACATGCGCCAGTCTAAATTCAAAGATAAGCACATGTAACCCTACATGCACTGTATTTATAGTCAAAGTACCTGGGGACTCCATCCATCTGAAAAGCATCTCTGACCAACACTTTTAGATACATTTCTGATACTACTATCGCAAGACTTTGGTGTCAGTGCATGAGAAGATGAAAGGGGATTAGGATACGTTAGGGATTTGGATTTCTGTCAGTTGAAATTTGACAGCAGAGCACACAGACAATTTCTGACTGCCCTTACTACCCAGCCTACTCACCTTCTTCCTTTTCCACAACCTAGCCAGTAAGCTATTTTTATCACCGCTCTCAAACGGAGTGTCCTGTATGCTCATATCATCTGGTAGCTCTTTCCCCAGTTCACGCTCCCATCCCTGAGCCCATTAGGCAACTGCAACCACATTTAGAAAAAAGTCTAAAGAAGGATTAGATTTCTTCAAGTTTCAGAAGCTTTGATCTGCCCTCTAATAAGCTGTCAAATACCTTCCCTTTGCCTCAGTCGAAGAAGGGTCTGGACAGCCATTAAACAAGTACGTTTGGCAGCAGCTAAGGCCAAACAGCAAAAATACAGCTTCAAACTAGTCCGAGCACTTACTGGTTCTTATTGGTGAAACAACGGAGCATGCTGAAGAAACACAACATGAATAGCCCGTAGAAAAAAAATAAAATCTGTTACAGCACTTAGGTGGACTGCTGGCATTTCAGTGCCCAGCTACAAGCCAAAAATCCCACTTCACATTCATTTAATTGTAAAAGCTAAACTTACTTGATGTACTTGCCCCCCACCCTCTCTATTTATTTTACTTATTTTAGCCTTAAAGTTTCACACATGTCCACATCTCTCCTTTGGTGCATATCTGCATTGCTAGATATCTGCCTCCCAGCTAAGGACTGATGGGATCTGGAGCTAAACAAAGTGCTGCCACCAGACTTGGGGTCCAACAGGTAAAAGCACCTCAAACACTCCTGAAATTTTCTCATCTGCTGGGATTCCTCCACATCATTACTGAGCTATTCTGGTTGGGTAAAACATGTCTTCTACTGAAAAAGTCTTTTTGCAATGCCTCCCTTCTGCCCTCATTTTTTTAATTTTATTTATTTTTGAAGACTTGTCCTTCTGTCATTTCTTGCTGTTATTCCTTGCTAGGCATTGTGGAGGAAGCTGTAGTAGATGAGAAACATTTTCTTTGTAACAATCTTATAGATTTTTATCAAGATTCCCACTGAGTATAAAGCAGCCTGTAAGCTTTCTGCATTACAGCACAGAGTGACACTCCTTTTCCCCATCTCAAATTGTTATTTTTGTTTGCCTCCTTTTATCAATCCTAACAGCAGTTCCCCTCTTTCTTTAAATGTTTGCTAAGAAGTCTGTTTTCCAGTATGTTGCACCCTGAAACACCACTTTTTCCTCACCAAGCCACTTGTAGTTTTAGTATTCTAAGCAAAAACAAGGCAAAGAGAAATCTAAAGAAAATGGCCTTATGAGATGTATCCATTTGCTATCCCCCGTCTTGAGCTCTGCTATTTAGATAAAGACAACCAAGCAAAACCCCCCACGCCAGGGTCACCGAACGCAGTTGATATTACTATTGGCCTATCTCACCCGTTCTTCCGGAGAGGTGTTTTCATCCAGGTTATTAAGGGCATTTTCCACCCGGGCCAGACGACCCGATAGTGACAGCAGGAGGTTGACTACTTTGTCAAGGTCACCGATAAACATCTTGAATTTGTCGAACTCGTTTGATTTGCAGACGTCTTTCACAATGGCCTCTACCTCCTCCCCCAGTATATTGTTTGCTTGGATGTCTTCCAGAAGTGTCTCCCGTGCTTCCCTCAGCACCTGCAGCTTCCTACTGATGCTGTCAATAAGTTCTTGCTGTGGAAAATAAAGAGGATGAGAATTTATTAGCGCTATTGCATTTTTCCTCAATTCTGAAAGTCATGTCAGAAATCTAGCATTTTAATACACTGAAACTCCCATGTGGCTTTGACAATGAGTGTATTACAAATAAATATATGCCTAAGTATATGTCTAAGGTCTGTACCTCTGGATTCAAAAGTTAAGCATGTTACGATGCTCAGCCTGAGCCCTGTGTTAAAGCAATTTACCTTTGTGGCAAAAGATGAAGGACTCCCCTCACCCCAGTAAGCATTCCTGCTTCTTTGAACAGCTTCAAAGCCTGCTATGGAGCAGCACAAAGTACAGCGCATCCTTTTCTCTCTAAATACCAGGTCCCTAATACCTTTCTGAAGAACTACACTCAGGAAGATAAACAGCACCAGGAAAAAAATCCTGTATTTTCCACACGACGCGGTTGAAACTAGGGCACTGTCTAGCTTTTTCTTCCTTGCTGCATAATATTAGCATCCCTCCAATAGTAGTCCTTCCACTCTCAGAAAATCTTAGCATTGACACTGCCTTACAATATTTCTGTAGGGAAATCGTAATCCCTGTGGCACAGAACAGGGAACAAAATCTACTGCTGTATCATGCAAAGCGGCTCTGTGTGAAGCTGTGCAGAGTGGCACTGCCAAAGGGCCAAACAAGCATCTTTGGCTGCCACTGTCCTACGCCAGGCGAATACACCACCTCATCTACAGTTTGTTGGGGTTTCTCTAGTGTGTGTGTGCATATATATGGATATATATATATATCCCATTGCCTGGGATGCATTTGGGCAAGAGGTCTCATTTCTTACATGTCCATGAGCTTTCACTTGCGCACAAGGGGTGGAAGTCAGTTCAGCTAGTCATCTACCCTAACACGAGATGAATCACACCCTAAAAATGCCCCATTAATTTAAATGTAGATGCCTATTTAGTATTCAAGTTAATTTCAGGTAAGAAAAATTTCCAAAGCGTTCTCTCCAATCGCACCTCTTAGTGCAATTTCTAAGTGAAAATTACATCCTTTAAAGTAGTCACTCTTTTACAGTACCCCTTCATTTTTATTTTTTTTAAAATTACTCATGACATTCTTTAGGAACTCTGTTTTCTAAATGCAAATCTGATTACAAGCCTTCATGATTACCGAGAAACATAGTGATAGCAGCTACTGCTCTCAGACGCCACGTCATTGCCAATTCATTTTGGGAACCAAAAAACCCAACAACAGAAGTCTGCTATCTTAACAGAAAGCAACTACACCCTGAAAATTTAACAGCCTTTTTGGAGGTAGAAATTCAACACATGGATTATCTGGGCCAGTTTTCTCCTTTTTGATTTAATATACTCAGGCCAGGTTAATCAGGATTTGGGTTATCTGTAAGTCTGGGTGCCCAAAAGATTAAGGTAGTAAGCAGTTCTACAGATGCCTGCTTTACTGACTGATTAATCTGCAGGATTTGATTTTTTTCCCCCCCTTCTCTCAGTGCAAATGCAGTTTGATTTGGATTATGTAGGTCACAGTGCTATGCTCTCATTTCCCTCAGATGACACGCACATGCACAACGCTGCTGTTTTACCATCCAAACACTACAGGATACTGTTGAGCTCTATGTTACCATCTCGAGTTTTTTTAATTTCTGCAGCTGTGCTGCAACTTTCTCTAATGAAAAACTCCGTGAGTGTGCTCAACGTTACCAATCTGGACTGACAATCCAGATCAGTTCTCCCCTAAAGTTTCTTTCTTTAAAAAACAAAACAAAAAAAAGGTAAAAAGCGCCCTTTTTCCCAGTACCATTCTATTTAGATGTCCCCAAGCAGCTGAAGCTAGCCTCTAAACGACCTCTTTTGCAGGTGAGAAAGCCATAATTACTTGACCCTCTAAGACTGTCATATCTGTCAAGAATTGGATTATGATCACTGATTGCTTCCTACCCAGATGAAGCAACCTTTGGATGCACCAGCTGTGAGCTCACTATGTGCTTTTGCTAACCAGCAGAAAACCTGTATTATGTTCAGTACTTACTAAGCCAGAAGAGCTCCAATCTGCATCTTGAAAACTGGTGGATGAATAATTTATAGCTGTGAATTCTGTGCCAGTAAACAAGAAAACAACAAAACCTGATCTTTTCCCAGTAATTCTTGCTGATCTGACCAGCAACAACACAGAAAGCAGCTCCGCAGAGCACTGCTCGGGTGGTTCACTGCTTGGCATGCTTTATTGTGAATTACTCTGTTCTCAGCTCACCACTCCATTTCACATGAGGTTCAGGCCTAAAAGCAGAAGAAACTTGGTATTCTTCCATTATTTTTACACTCTTCACGAGTTGCCCAAACTTTCCTAAAGGCAAAGGGGACACTTCCTCTTCAGCCACACATGGATTTTCCTTACTAGAAAAAAAACCCACTCTTGTAGTGTCTTCAACATGTGTTAAATATTTTATAATTGTGGTAAACCTACATTAAATTCCGTACATGAGACACACACATTCCATTCCTGCTAGCTGGGAATACACCGATTGTCCCAAATTAAAAAAAATAATAAAGTTAACAACTCTATATGAAATTCCTATGCTTATTTCCAAAGATTAAAAAAAAAAAAAAAGGGCCCACACATTTCTGGTTTGCAGAGCAGAGAATGACAAATATTACAATCATCCCACAGTGGACTGCAATTAAGATATCTCATAACAGAACTGACCTATTTCTAGGAATCAAGGAACAGGTTCTGGGCGTATGCCTCCTCTAAAATAATTGAAGTCATACAGCGTGCTATTAAAGTGTTCAGGTCCTTAATGATCCCTTGTTAAACTGTTGCCAAATATGTGAAAGCTGGACCAAGTTACCTATTCTGGCTGTTTTATAAGATGCCTTGACCCACTTACCGTGAGTTTTATACGTTTTCTGACAAGATCCAAGATGAAAGCCCACTGAACTGAGTGCTCGCATCCTAACGCGTGTGGAGGAGCAGGGGAAGAAGTAAGCAGGAATGTGTGTTTGGCTACAACAATATGTACGTTCAGGGAAGATGATGGGGGAGCTCTGCTAAAAGCTCTTCATGAAATCCTTCCTATCTCATATGATCAGAGGTGTACACTGGAGCTGGGGGGATAGAGGGAGGGGTATGTAAAGGGTGAACATGATTTTCCTGTTAACAGACATCAACACAAAAAACTGCCACTTTTGCTTATAAAAGTTTCAGTATTTAGTTTGTTGGGCAAACAAGAAAGGTTTAATTTTAACACCCTCACCCATACATACATTCCATAACTAATGAGAAGGAAACTAATTCTAGCAAAAAACGTTGAATGTGATCGTCATGGGAAGCACCAGATAAAACCAAATCATTCCAAACGCAGTGAAATCCTTAATTTGCCTAAGTAGTACAGCTGTTGGATTCAATGGCTGCCGGGTGAGAGGGTAAGAGCAGCTCTCCCGCTGCAGCCATGCTGTGCCCCCAAGCAATGCATGTTGTATTGAACTGCGTGATGCAGTGGGGGCAAAGGGAGGGAGGAAAGGCTGAGAGAGGGGAAAAAAACCAAAATCCAAACCCAGAGTGGTAACAGAAAACACTACAGCCCCCTTAAATGCAGTGGCATCCACTCCTGCATTGAACCAGAAGCGAGAATCTCTTAAGGAATCTCTCATTTGTAGTGACTCAATATATTCCTAATACTTAATTAAAAGATATTTCTTTGCGAATGGATTACCAAATGCACCCTGGCAGTTGATTATTAGAGCAGAGAGTTGACTTTAACAGAGAAGATCTGCACACCACTGCATTACTGGCTTAGGTAAACGGAGTTAAACTACATCACTCTAACTGATCTAACAGACCATTTCCTCCAGCTTATCCATAACTGGGAACTATGACTAAAATATTTAGTGCCAAATCACTAATGAGATGAGCGTGATGATTTTAACATAGGACAACACTTTCTCTCAACCACAGAAATACTATTATATCATCATTTTAATACCTACAGGATTATGTTGACCTTAGATCAGAAATAAAACACCAACGGGTAAGGATGAACAAGAACGGTGAAGACTGCCTCCCTTTTGATGAGTAACTTCCATAGAATCCACAAGCTGATCAACTATCTCCTTCCAAAACATGTATCAAGTTGCAAAAAGCACCTAACATGAAGTTCTTAAATTCACAGTTGGACACTTAACAACAGCCCCACCCCCGCCCTCAAAAAAAACAGGTTGATTTTCTAAGTGATCCTGTACATGTAGAAGGCCTTTTATTTAGGGGTGTTTACTTAGCAAATTCACAGTTAATGAAATGCATGCAAACGAGAGCCTCCCACTACACTTTTAGAAATGTCTTTTACCTTCTTTTCTGACAAATCGTGATCCAGCTCATCTTCAGAATCATCCTCGCTCTGCTGCTGTTGCTGCTGCTCTTGCATGTCCTTCATTTTAATCAGCAGCTCTGCCTTTGGTGCAGATGTGCTGTAGTAAGTAGAATTGGTTGTCAGGGAGATGGCAGACGGTGCGCTCTGCTCCTCTTTCCTGGTAAAAAGTCAAAACTTTCATTAACTGCCTTGACACCCTAATGGCTGAAAAGAAAGGGTAATCCTTTAGAGCCATCATTACACCAAACAAGTACAGGGTTCGACAGAGAGCCACTATCTTTGGAAACAGGATAAACAAATACTGGTTGTGAGGAAAATTTGTGTGAACTCCGCAGATGCCCACCAAAAGCTACAACCGAAGTATCACAGAAGAGTTTTTCACCATTACAATGAGAGAAATCAACCTAAATTATCTCAGCTGGAAACAAAATGTAAAGCCTCATTTTACTAAGTAGGGCAAAGACCTCAGTGTCATAGGGAGTATCCTTTCAGACTGCAAACTGCGAGATACTACAACGTATTTATCTTTTTATTACACATTGAATTACACATGAACTTGTCGAGAAGGCTACAACTTAATTTGGTAACTCCTACCAAGAAAACAGAAGACCCACAGAACATCAACATAGATAGAATTTAAATATTTTGTTACTTTGTTCTCGCCCACTTCCAGGAAATGCCTCATGCCTACTTCAAGTTGTCTTTGTAAATTCTCATCACATAAAAAAGGCTAAAATGTTGTTCCTTCCTTCTCTATCCAGTTACTAGACCAGGTGATGCTGGTAAAATATCTAATCTATATGAAATGGGAGAAGTTAATTATTACCCAAGTTCTCACACAAATAGTTTTCAACCAGGTCTCAGGAAACTTTTCGTATTGTACAACACTGTACTTTTTCTGTCATTAATGGCATAGTTAGCAGTCCTAATGCTCAACTGCTGTTCTAACAGAGAAGTCTTAGAAAAGCCCTAAACCTCAACAGTCGGAAGATCCTCACCTTCAGCCCCCTAGAAAAACTGACAAGACTTTGGACATCAGCTTACAAGGAACCACTGGCCTACAGAAAGTAATACTCACTTCTCCTCTGAAATTTTTGGAGAAGGGACTTTTGGCAGGAGCTTCCTGCGCTGCTGAGCTTCTTCTAGGAGGTGTTCATCCTTAGGGAATATTCCAACCATCAGATCCATTGTTGTTTTTATTTTCACATTAGGATCTAGTATGTCTGCTAGAGATTTATCTCTTCCCACAATCTCTCTGGCTAGTTCCTCTGACTTCCAGTCTTCAAAGGTCTTCTCTTTGGCCTTTATGTAGCTGACTGCTGTCGTGGCAGCACTGCTGTCCTTCAAGTTGCTCCCAGGTTCTTCAGCCGGTTGAGGGTCAGCTGGTTTAGTTCTGGCTTCTGGCTCTGGCTCTACACCTTGCCTGGTGTAAGCACAGAATCGTGAATAGGATTGCTCAGAAGTGCTGAGTGTTTTAATTTGGTCCTTTTCCAAACCGCTGGGTAAAGCAGGAGGCTCCATAGTACTGACAAGACTTTGCCGACTCTCCTTCTCTGCGTTGCTCTCAGAATGAACTATCTTGATGGGAACCATTTTCACTGTGGTATTGTTGTCTATAACCCTTTCAATCCTGGAAAATAAGGAAAACCCACCTTTAGAAATGAAAGAATGTTACATCTCAGCTCTTATCTGCAAATCAGAGGGGAAGCCCAAACATGAAAACAGGTAGATAAGATCTAGGTAACCGAACATTCCTTGAACTGTACCTCAAACCCTAAATCTACGTGTTTTCTTTTCTGCTCGCACATTTTAAATAGTATTAGTTCATTTGTAAGTAATCCTAACATCATCCTTGCACAATACTCACAGTACAGGCCTTCTGTTTGCTTCCATGAACATGTGGGTCCAATCTCAGCAGCCGGGCCCCAGATTTGGGACGGTGCTGCTGAAACGCCTGTTACCCCTTTGCTGCTACATGTACAGAGGAAAATGTGCCTCGAGCTCAACCTCGTTGCCTCACATAGATTCAACAGTGGCCTCAACTTTTGGCCTGACAGGCAGCTTAGCTGCCTGGGGAGTTTGTGACGCCCTCACATTAATTCCCAGCTCTTCGAAGGGAAGAGACAACAGACCAGATGGAAGCATCCTGCAGGCTAGGTCTTTGCTGAGCTACAAGAATAACAAATAATCACACATGGAAAACCTGGAAGTCATTCAAAACTTAGTTACATTAAAAAAAAAAATGAAGTAAAATCCGTGTTTGTAAAATTTCACACAAGATCCAGAAGTTTAATAGATAGATCCTTCCATAGTGTACTGTGGTTTTCTGCTTAAAGAAGAAAAACTAGCCAGTAAAGAGGACAACACACAATTCTGGATACTCCCTTTTAAGGGAAGCTTATAGCAACAATTCTGTACTGCATAGCACAAGAGGCCACCTCAGTCAGGCAAGCTATTTAAAGAGGAGGCTAACGTAGATTTTTAAATTGGACAATAACAAGTTAAATAACATTACTGAAACATCTGTACTATATGTAAATCATGTAAGGAACTGAAGTCTAGTTTGGTGGTTTTGAGTTTGCAGAAAGTTTAAAATTACTGTCATGATGTGGGTTTGGAAGCTCTACAGCAAGTAAAGGAACATTGCCTGCTAGCTAAATTATCTGGTTTCATCTGGCTGGATTGCTTGCTGCCTTTCAGATAAGTGACCAAGACATACTACAGCTCTTTTCCTCTAAGTGCGGGTGTGTCACTTTCCTTAAAACTAAACTTATACTTTATCCTGCTCTATTTTTCTTCTGTAGACAATAGTAAAATCTGTTTGTTTTCATATTTTTCAGAAGTTGTATCTTGTATTTCAAGTGTATATTTGCTTCTGAATGAATGTGCAGCCTCCCAATAGCTTTCCTCAAGCGTGTTGCGACATGCTTTGGCATACTGATCCAACTTTTGGGGCAGATTTTCCAGCCCGTGCTCAACCCTCCCCCCCTCCCCCATTTGGCTGCGGTGTTTTCAGTCATTTTGAAGAGCTCACTCCTGTGTCCGCCACACAGCCCCAGCTCCCTGCCTGCAGACCTGGGCTCTCCTCTTGGCTCCAGCAGAGCTGGGCAGAGGCCTGCCACGGACCCTGACTCCTTCTTTTGTTTGTTTTTACATAAAACCCACACCTTTTGGACTCCACGCACTGAAGAGGGACACATTTTTCAATCTGGGAGAAGTACAAGGTGCATGTATAAATGTATGTGGGGCAACTGGAAGAGAAGTGGTGAGCTGACTACCGTTCTTCACCTAAAATGCCTGACATCTGTTTTGGGACTCTGAGCTCTGAGTACATTCCTCTCAGCCTAGTAAAAGATTCTCCAGATACTTAAGGCGTCATCAAGTCAACTGATTTCAATCAGAGCAAAGACAGTTCAACACCAGGTGCTTCAGAAATTCCGTTTCTGCAATCACTATCCTCCTGATTTCTGAAGGTTTTCCCTTTGTGGAACTGTAGCATGAAATTTTGATTTGCAGCAATTCTGCTTGTGGCCATTACAAAACTTTACTCCAGCCACGAGCACGGTCACTCCTTGACCTGAGTGTACGGTTACTGGAAATTTATTGATAAACATCTACTGATGCATTCTTTTCATCTTTATTACTGCTAAACAGTCATCCTTGGAAATAGCTGGGTTCCGCACACCATCCGTATTTCCCCACACTACACCTAAAATGCTGCAGGAAGCTCTACACACTCAGTTTATCCTGTTGATACACAAGACACCTTTCTTAAAGAGGAAACAGCTACACGCTGTCAAACATTAGCTGCCCACAGCGTGCAAATTGGCATGTCCAAAAGTTCGTATGGAAGAAGACAATGTAAGTAATAAGCCAAATCTAATTAATCACATATTAAGATAAATCTACTTGACATATTTTACTCATCTGCAATAAATACCATATAGTAAATACCATATAGAAGGTTCAGAGGTATGGCCCACATGCATTTCCTTTTTTGCCATACCTGTTTATTGAGTAATGTAATTATTAACTGAGGACAATACATTGTGCACAAACAAGAGTTGTCTGAGCGTAAGAATTCTGAATGTCAACAAAAGATTTGCAGGGTAAGTGTATTATCATTCAGATATGGGCACGTAATTAGGAACACCTCAGTGCTCTTTTCAGCACTGAAGCTTAGTAAAAAGGAAGGACAAATACAATTAGCTTTCTGTGCATCCTTAGTATCTATTCATAAAGCAATATATTAAGGAAGTCAAAGCAATACATCAAGGAAGTCATCTTACTGTCATCTATCTTTGCACACAGATGCTAGGGTTCACGTGACATATTGCACGTTTCATAGTAAACTGTATTACTACTTCATGTTAAAAACACTGCGGGATGAAATATCGTTTTTTTTCCCTCCTGTTCCAACAGGCATCAAGGCATGTTTAGGAAAAAAAGTGCTTCATGTTTTCTATGTCATTAAGGCATACTGGAGACAGAATGATTGAGTCTATTCTACCATTTACATTACAGTAGAGGAAAGTTATCCCAACTACTTTTGCTCAGAGAAGCAACCTCTGCATTCATTCAGCTTGGAGGTTTTCTTTTCATTCTTTAATCACTTTTTATAGTGCTGAAGGATTTATGAAAATTAAGATTCCTGAGCTTCCTGGAAGAGTTTGTTATCTTGTGGAAATAACCTTTTATGATGTCAGCAGCACATGACAGACACAGCAATCAATTAATTTTAGTCAGTTTGTCTAATTATGAGTCTACCTAGCCTGGGAAAGGACTGACGTTCTCCTGTTGAACCATCTCAACAGAAACACTGCTGCAGATCCCTCCGCAAACTACCTGGAGCGCCATGTTTCATCATAACAGCAAAATGAAAACAATCATGATTTGGCAGTGTACCTCACTGTGCGCTTTCAAAACAGATGTTCTTACAAAGGACACAGCTTCCCTTTCCACATCTGCTTTGTCCCTACACCAATTCATATTCATATACAGACTTGGGTGGGGCAAATGATGACAGGGAATCTTCTGATTTCGCCCAGGCTTACAGTGGAAAATCCATTTGAATCCATCCCTTTCATTTTCTACTAACTACCAGCTGTAACACCTGAGCAGCGTCAGTCAACTAAAAGAAACAACATACTAGTTGAAGGACTTCAATGGTACCAATTGGAATTTCACACAGGTCTTAGGTCTCTTTAGGACGTGCTGGGATGGCTCACACTTAATGAAACCAAAGGATGTGCTTTTAGTAAAGAAAAAGAACAGTCAACCATTAACGAGGTCATTAACACACATTAACTGGGCAGAAAAGTGTTAATAAAATTGTAAAGGAGTTACATCTAGTACCTGGCTGGGTTCTCATCCTGTACGGACACAGGAGGTTTATCAGTGAGCTTCTGTGGTGCAAACTGAGGAGAAGGGGACCTTGATGTCTCCATGCCAGGTTTTTGAAGATACCGATACTTGGAAGATAATACAGACTCAGACCTAAGGTGCGTTTTTTCTTCTAAGTGCTGACAAACATTCTCTGTGGATGATGCTTGCTGGAGCTGCTGTGGATTAGCGCTCTTCAGTTTTCCATTGAAAGCTGCAGGACTCTGACAGAGAGAGGCATGAGTGGCAAATACTTCGGTAGAGCTGGGGGACGAGGATGGAAAAGGCCGGCTGGGCACTGCCAGCAGAGATTCAGAAGAGGTGCCGAGCGACAGTGCAGAATTATCCCCTCGCCTGTATTTATCTCTTTTAGGTGGTGGCGGCCTCTGAGGAGCAGGTCCACGCTTCTTGTTCAGCAGCACCGGCTCTACCCGATGGTTTTCCTCTCCTTTGCCCCGGGACAGACAGGAGTGGTTCTCGTTCAAGGTCTGGGGCTCTGAGCAGGGCAGGTGAGGCAGGCTGCGATCCTTGCTCTTCTCATTCACGTTTTCCTGAGAGTATCGGTAATCACTAGGCAACGTCCCAGACCTCCCCCGGCTCTCGTGAGGCAGAACTGCAGGCTCTCGCGCATGCAAAGGTCTGACAGATGCCTTCCACTTGTGGCCTAAATTCTGGTCCAGCTGATCCCTCTTCTCCCGTGGGTCTTCCCTCAGGGCCCCTGTGTCAGCTTGCCTAGAGAGAAGAACACGTCATTAGTGCACCGCTGATTTATCTCCTTCGGCGCCAGGTCTCTGCACCCATCCAGGAAGCTTGAGCGCCGAGATCACACCCAACATTTAACAACCCACTCCTCCAGTCTACGGTAACTGTATGGCACAAAAACATTCTTTCACACACGGGCAAACACGGTGCACCGAATCTTACATGATGAGTCAAAGCATAATGTCAGGATAAATTAGGGTATGGAGCGCCACGGGATGCGATACAACCGTCGGGTGACCCAAGGCACAGCATAGTTTAAATGCATAGCACACCTCCAGCGCTGAGGTACGTGGCACGGCCAAACATGCAGATGTTGGCAGAAAATAAAACTGTCTCAAGAAGAGGAATCCTAATACCGAAATTTAATTCTTGTCTTGTTTCGGAGTCAGTAACAAAGTGCGGGAAACGAGTTCCTTCTCTATGTGCAAAATTAACACTTCAGCGTCATTTTAAATGTGAATTGAGTACCACAAACTTTAAGTATGAATCTGGAGGTTGAATTTTTGCATAAGTGGTGAAAAATGAAATGCGTGCAAACGAAATGTTTGCAGAAGTTAAAAAAATGGCAAAGGGAAAATTAATATCCCCTGGAAAAAAAAAGGCAGAAAAGGCAATTTAGAAAGGATAGTATTTTCCAGTCAGGCTTATTTTAAACTTGAAATTCCTTTGCCCTGTCAGCACAAATGACAAACAATGGCCAAAAAGCCCTTATCTTAGACAGAAATATTCTGGGGTTTATTCCAATTTTACACTCTCTCTTTCTCTAGCCAGGAAACAGGATTTCAAAGCTCCAGGCTTGTACTTTGCCATAAGACATATAGTTCATTTGTGCTCACCAGACAAAGACAAATTGGGAAAGAAACAGAAGGCAGAAAAAAAAAAAAAGTACCTCTGGAGCCCCAAGAAGAGACAGGTTTGCTCTCTGCTTAAAGGAGGCTGAAGAGACACTGTGAGCTTAGAAAAGAAGCTGCAACAGAGAAGTAAAAGGCTTCAGAGTGCTGCAAATATTATGTGTGCTACCAACGGCACTGGTCTCTGTATTTTGAAATCGTAACTCTGTAGACGTGCACTGCCCAAACTTTCTTTCCAAGGGACTGTGAAAAAGGCATCTTGCCCAGCCTATTTGCACAGTAAGGTTAACCTGACTTTTCAACATAAACAGGTTATTAACCTTACTGTAGCACAGTGTTGAGAATAAGTCTATAGGCGGTTAACATCAGTGTGTATCAAAACAAAATTTGACAAAAAAACACCTAAGTAATAGGTTAAGTCCATTATAAATTCAAGAAGAAAAAAAAATTGGAGCAATTACACACTGCATTACTATTTTAATAAAATCAAAACAAACCTTTAAAATGAAGTATTGTAGGAAGACAACGGATTAAACGTGGGTTCTACCTTCACACGTTTATGATCAAATTATATTCAAAATTATTATTTTTTAGTCCTTGGATCTGTGATATGTTAGCACTGATGGAAAAAATTCTAAAAAAAAATAAATCTGGACATTGTCATTAAACTGCCTGATGTATGGCATTTTTAATAATTGTACTTCACACTGATTTTTACACGTCAGTAATAAAATAGCATTGTGCTTCCAAGAGAGGTGGCTTTTCCCACAACTTAATTCCTGACCAGTCACATACACAATCTCTCTCTCTCTCATGTGAGGTGTTAAATTTTAAAATTCAATTTTAGTGGCTACATTTTCAATTTAACATGAACAAGGAGCTGAATATTGTTTAATCTCGGATCTCTTCATATTGCTCTTAACCAAGAGCAGTTGGCTCAGACAACTTCAAGTCGTCTGACAACTTCAGAGTCAATTCTGTTTTACAAAACAGTATTTAGTGACTCCTATTTTAACAGCAGACAAAGGACAGTTTTGTTAAGTAAAATGATGTAAGGCCAGAAAGACCAAAGCTATTCAGATTTGGTTACATGGCGTCTCTGGAGTTAGCTGTTTTTTCCTAGTGAGTTCAATGTAAGCAGAACCAGGCCTGCAAACAGTTCCGCTAATTTTAATGGAAATATTTACCAAATGAGGACTGCAGGCCTCCAGTATGAAATACTGTGTTTAAATCAGCGTTTTTCAATGTCTAGATAACCCCTGCGGAGCACAATTATCTCCTAGCCGACCTGTGCCAAAAGAATTCTTCAGGCCTCCCTATCTGTTTTCACATACATAAGCCACAGCGTAAGGCAGTGTGACAGCGGTGCTTAGGTGTGCAGAAGAATCAAGGGCACAGCACAAAACGCAGCAAAGACATAAGTTACATGCACTACCTCAGCCAGTTTGCAAAGTATACTTTGAACTTCGCATGCACATTGGGAGTGGGTGTGCTGGTGAAAGCAAACAGGACGGAGTATACCACCGACCTGACGTGTTTACACATCCAAAGCGTGCAACCAAATTCATTTAATATTACCCTGCCTCGGAAGCAATGAATGCTTTAGTAGTCCTGTCACCTTCCGAAATAGAGTAAAAGCAAATGAAGAATCACAGCACAGAGAAATTTAAAAATTTACAAAGGTGGAGATAAAATTCAGAGATTACATATGTGCCTTCACACAGCTTCCACAACACTAATCAAACATTTTACAGTGCCACAGAAAACGGGCCCAAGGAAAGGTGGCTACGTTCAACACTGAGGCGAGTTTGCATTCAGTGTGAGTGGGTCCTCATGCAAAACATGCTTATCGCGTTATTTTGGAGAGATTTCAGCTTACTGTTCAGAAAGGAGGAAAAGAAAGCAAGCTTCAAGCCCCAGGAGAACACAGTGGCAAGAACCTGCAAAGGCGTTACATTATTATCAATACCAACAAGTCCTCTAAGCTACTTTAAATTTGTCGGTGCTTCATGTAATGATGTGCTCAAAATACAGCTGTTTTGGAAGTGAGGCCTACAGGATTATGAAAGGATAACATACCACTGAAAGGAACTTAAAATTTATAACCAAACATCACAAAGTGAGAGACAGAACAGTTTTAAATCATCTGAAACCATGACAGTTGACTTCATTACCGCTTTCATTCTAGACAACAAACCAGTCACCATCAAAACGGTTAAACTCTGTTATCTTCAAACCCGAACCCCCACGATACAATGCCACGACTGTTCCAATGCAAGAGCGTTCCTCACGCAACAGGATTGGGAAAGTTCACAGCACATTCCCCACCCCTGGCACACAATGACATTACAGCTCTGATGGTCAGGCAACTTACAGCGCTCACTTAACCTTAACTGCAAAGGAAGTGTAATCACAGACTCATGCTGTTGATAAGAAGTGGTATTCAGTCAGGGTGAGTCTAGCACACCAGGCTAACATTAACCTTCTCTACTGTACCTGCTTTTGGTATTTACGGTATATAAAGGGAATTAAGTACAGGAGCCTTCCTATCTAAGCGGTGGGAGGCAGAAACCCCAAATATGCTTTTAACTGAAAAGAAGGAATTGCTTCATTAGAAAAACCAGTCCTCCACATTTTTGAGAAGCTGTCATTTAGAAGAGGGCTCAGCTCTCCCAGAGGAGGTCTGTGTGGAGAAACAAGAGGCTGCGCACTCGTCGGCCAGGTGAGCTCGGCAGAAGGTCTGCTCCGTGGCTTGCACCTTCCACACAATGGCCGTAGCCACCGAACACTCCACCACCGCTTACCACCGTGGGGGTGGAAACGTGTGTCTCCATCATGGCATTGAGTATTTTCTACCCGGATGGACAAGTACGTCTCTTGGTTTCCTTCTGGCTCCTTTATCTTGGGGCATATGCGCTCACGACCGAAACGTAAAGGCCAGGTAAACACTAAGCTGGGGAAATCAAGCAAGCCTCCTCCCCAGCCCAGACACCCCAGCAACAACACAACAGGCTATTCGAACAAACCAGAGACAGGCAACAGTCGTGGAAGCTATTACAGGTAAGTTAAACCATGGAGAGAGAGATATATATACACATACATAAACACACGGGCACGCTTTAATAGGAGCCTGCCAGTGGAGTCAATGAGCAATTACCAAAATGAATCATTATGTATAGATGCCTATCTGAAGGATAACATTTCTGGTTGCCATAAAAAACAAACCCAAACCACTTCCTTCACTTGCCCCATACTCAGGATTTGACTACAACTGGGCATAGAGATAAAATGATCTGTTTGAGTGTTGTATCTCAATAAATGAAAGGCACTTCGATCAACTCAATGTGTCTGATTTTTATTTGTCTGATTTACAGTTTGCTGAGAACGCTTCAGGCCAAGCCAAACAGTGCCACAAGACACTCCAACTTTAAAATCCCAGACTAGATAAGCTTTGCAAAAATGCATTAGCCAACATCTCAAAAATGCAACGTTTGTTAGAGACCTGACCTCTGTGCAAAAGTTTGCCCGTACAACATAAGCACGGTTCTGTAAGCAACAACATGTCCTGCGCTAACTTACTGGCAAAAGAGAGCAAATGGAATGGCTGTTTCTGGTTTAGCTTAAATTCCTTCTCAAACACTACACACTACGCCGGAAAAAGGCCTTCATACCTGAGTGAGACTAATCCATAGAAGTCCTCACCCTACAATAACAACAAGCCCCTCATAATCAAGGCCAGTTTTGCAGTCCCTTTAAACTGATGTAAATGCAGCTATTTTGCCAGAAGAGGCCGTCTCCTTCATAGGCCACTCTGATTTTGCCTTCCTGCTTTCTTCATTGTATTAGCAGTAGGAACTGTACAGCCCGACAGAAAATTGGATCAAAGAACTGACCTGGCTCAAAACAGATAATAATGTGGCTGGCTTAAAGCAATTGTGAAACACTGTCTTTGCTTATGCCAAAACCCTGTTTATAGGCAGAGCCCTTAACGATACGCTACTTTTTCAGCTGTGAACTTTATGTGCTGAAACTATGTCTTCACTGTGTATTTGCATGGCGCTTGGCACACTGGGATCCGAAAGTACTTCTGCAACAGTCCGCAAATAAAGAGTAGTTTCTTCTACCCAGTATAGTTCTGCTTGAGTTCACAACAGGATGCTATGACGCTGGAATGGGATGCACAGGGTAATTTTCTTCAAAATTTAGGAAAAAGTTTGAGGTCTAATACCACATTTTAATCCATGTTGATACGGTCAATGCAATCTAATAGATTCGGCTCACCCTAAAGTAGGCTTTACAAGCAAATCACACATTGGTTTCATTGTCTAAGGTTTCAATTTAGTTACCCAAACACAGGTGTCTTCTACCATTTCAGAAACTTTAATGATTTAAAGGCACCAGTTCCCCTAAGAGGTGGCAGCTGGAACCCCAGTTGGATGCGCTGGGCTGTCTCAGGTCTTACCAGACACTTGTGTTTAGCCAACTGAATCAAGCCCAACATCTCTATGGATTATAACTTGAGTCAGCACTTCACTTGCATGCTGACATCTTACTTCTAATAGGTATCTGAATGCTCATCAAGTCCCACGTGCTTTTTCTTTCAGAGGGTCCAGGACCCCAAAGGCTTCAAAACCCTCAAATTGGTTTTACTATTGCAATGCTAAGGAGACACTGACACCAGAACACCACAATATGGACATCAAATACAAGGGCAATTATATTACCAGTGCTCCGTTTTTCTGATGAGCACTGTATCTGCCATCACTACCGAGTCAGCACAGCATGCACTATCCACCATATAGCCACACATGAAGCCCATTACAATGATGCCAAATGAGAACTTGGACTCCAAAACTAGTGAGAAATCTTTAAAGAAAAATGCGTAGAATAAATCACCCTCCAGAAAACAATCATTTAATCACCATGATGGCTGTACTGTAATGGTCACTCCAGGAAGAGGCACAGTACGTAAGCCACTACAAAGTAGACCTGTTCACTGCCTTGGTCTGAAGAGACAGATGATGGCAACTAGCATCCCAGAAACACCACTGAAGCAAGCAGTCTTAAAACCAAAGCATGTGTTAAGATGAAAAGAATAATGAATGCTGGATGACAAGAAAAAGCTCTCAGAAAAAGACAGGGGAAAGGGGGAAGAAAAGAGAAATGCCCTGATATACTTCAGAAGACAACCGAAGGTACAAAACCAGCAAGGTATTTCACAAATTATACCCCGTGGCCCGTCACTGTCACACTACAATCCATTTATCATGATGTGAGTCTTCGTTTTCCAATTCTGCCTCTGAATGCCTGTTAGCATTATCTGTGCCTTGATGGCGGCTATCTGTTTAGTCAGTCACACTAAATACAGCTTAGTTGTTGCACCCAATGTGATAAAGCAAAATGTCACTCCAGCTTTAATAACCCTTGCATTATCACCTGGCTTTATCACAGAATGAAATATGATAACAGACACTGCTCGTCAGTCCGTTGATCCCACCAGAATTTCTCTCCTGTCCTGCCCCTGCATGGCAACACACACAGCCATAGGTTTTCATCTCACATTCTTTCCCTTTCTAAAAATGTTACCTTTCTGATGAAAATCAGAATAGATTCAACAGACCCTCTCTAATTTTGCAGTAGATAAGCAAAGATACGTTGGTGGATGAAATGTAGGCAAGTCATGGGTAACAGCACAATGCACAGGCCCACAATAAAAATCAAATCCGATTAAAATTAAATTTCTTATAACAGCATGGGGACCTTTATACAGAAAGAAAGAATCTTCTGGGAAAGGGCAGAGAGAGGGATTTTTTTTTTTTCCTTCCTTAGTTCAGAAAATAAAAGCCCCTCCTCCATTCTACTGTACATCAAAAATCAATGATAAAAGATAATTTTTATGGCTGTATTCTTACTTGCTTTATCTATTGCATGCCTGTCGTAGCAACACAGGGAATTAAAATGACTTCTGCTTACTTAAGTCAACCAGTTAATGTGCTCTGTGTACTTACACACTGAATTCAATCACAAGAATATCCCAACAGTACAACAAGAGCCATCATATTACACAAATGGCAACCATTGCAGAGACAAAAGACAATACTTTCAACACTGCTAACAAGGAAATCACAGTCACATTAAAAAAAAAGCTCAAAGAAGAATGATTGTTTTGTCAGTTTACTAAAAAAGCCCCCTACATTCCAGTTACCACTCCTTTGTTTTTTAAATTTTTTTTTTTTTTTACATCTAGACTTTTTTCCCCCCCTGATATGCTGTTGCTATTTTCTTGTTGCTATTACTATTGAAAACAGCTGCTTGCGGCTGAACAAAAATCTGGTAACAGAACAGAAGCTATAAAATGAAACACTTCATGAATAATAGTTAGGTCACCTGGGTTTCTCAGGCAAGCACCAAAATGAACATGTAGCTCATCTTTAAAGGAAAGAAATCCTAAACCAGTTATTTAAATTAATTAGCATGCACATGCACACATTTCAATAGCCATCTTTTCACTCAGAACCACACTCACCGCTTGCTTCCAATAGTCACATCCAATTCTCCTACACTCCCAGCTAATATCTCCTGCTGCTGAGGAAAAGGTCTTCGTGCGAGCCTGCACTCACAGTAACAGGCTTGCCAGGGAAATAACGAGATAAAAAGCTCTCGCACCACCCCTAGCCCAGAGGAACCCCGAGCCTGGCACCCCGAGCCACAACAACGGCACTGCAGCCCTCCGTCCAGAAAACAAATATTTTCAAAAGGCACTGCCTTCTAATTCCAGCCTGCATGATGCCAACTGTGAAAACAAAAGCTGCTAAAAACAGCGCGTGTGTGCGAGCACATGCACACAGAGCATCTTAGCTGGAATTAACTCACGTTTTCCCCCTGTTCTCCCAACCCACCACTGAACAGAGCCGTCGATTACGCTAAGCAAAATAGAATTCCGTACCACGTTACATCGTTCCTAATTTGCTACTGTAGCTTCTGCAGATAGGGACAGAAGACACAGCCTGTGCTCAAAGACTTGGAGAACAAAAGAAATACTGTATGAATTAATACTGCAAATTTCTGTTCAGAACTGACAGGAAAGGGTAATTAAGGCACGCACCTCTAGCGATTTCTCTCACGCTTTAACACTAAAGACAAGACAATCTTACCGGGATTTACAGCTGTTTGCCCATATTCACTGGATATGTGAGCTTTGCATCCTTGCAAATGTGCCAGCCAGTTCAAAAGCCTCGCAGAACTGAATCTGTCTCAACCTCTGTGTCTCATTTACTGTAACAGAGAGGATTTTCAAAGCCATGCCTCACAACAGCTGGCTTGTTTTTGCCTGCTTCCTATGATTGACAAGTTCATACAAGCTCCGTCAACTTTAACCTTGATAAGTGAAGGCTTGGTCTGTATTGTATGTTACATCATCAGAAACTTCTGACCTCAGGGAAAAGATCCCAGAGACTTCAAAGCTTTTCTCTTCCCCCACCCCCACCTCCTGGATTTGGTTATTAAAAAAAAAAAAAGATTTTAAAAGTCCTTTAATTTTTTTAAGGGTTTTTCCTTTCATTTGTGAAAATCATGACCTGCATTTCAGCAACAGCGGTTCCGCAAGTTTTAAATATTTAAAATGATTTTAAAAGATCACATTGTTACTAGGTTCCTTTCTGAACAACGTTCAACTAACCAAGTCTTTAATTTTGGAGCAGAGTCTTCATCAACAGCCCTCCAGCTTGAATTTTTTTGCATGCGTTGTGTGCACAGGCGCTCTCTCTTGCAGCAGATTCTGCAGGGAAAGAACCAAATGCTTTCATGCTGCATGAGCAAATTACCACCCCCACGCTCCATCTTTAGAAACCAAAGGCATCATGGCCTTCAGCAGAGCAAAGCTCAAGCTACTTTCAATTTTTCTACAAGAACACGTTCAAGACTGAGAGAAACTGTGGATAAGGCTTTACTATGTATTAAAAGATCATTTTAAAGATGGCCACTTGAAGAGGAAAATGTTATTTTAAACTGCATGTAAAAATTACATACAGAGGTTAGATATTATGATACAGCACTGATATCCAGTTAATCCCCTCCCCTAAAATTTCTCTGTCTCCCAAAGCTATTTGATTTCAAGATAGAGAGAGACTGACTTCAAGAAAACTCACCTGTTTACAGAACACAATACAACTGGTTAACAGACTGTAGCAAGTCTAGTTGTCCCATGCAGATATGTGGAAGTTATAACTGTTCGGTTACTTTTTAGCACAAAACTTTACTCAAATTTACTGGCACAAACAGTCTCCTTTGTGACAGCAAATCATAATCCATGTTGCCCAAGGGCTTACAGCGGAAGGTGAACATTTCACAGGCTAGCTTTTAGAACCAGAACACCATAAAACCACTCCATGGGTTAGAAACATATGAACTGCTCCACTGAGGAGAAAAATCAGTCACCTATCTCCAAAAGTGCTTTTCATCAAGTAACTTAGGGGAAAATAAAATCTCCAATACATCAGCATAGGATGTTTTTATGAATATAACCACTGGAGACTGTATCTTGTATTATCTCTAATCTCCCTACTCAACTGTTATTAAAATAGCCACAAGAAGATAGCTGGATTTCAAGTAATGCAATGAAAACTTAGTCTTTAAATAGTTTTTATTGTAATCCTCTTTCCAGGGAAAGCAGCAAAACCAAACCAGAACACAACAATGGACTAATGCTTACAAATTTATCTCTGTTTCTCTCTTCACAAACTTTTTTGTGTGCTGCTCCTCTTGCCCGCCCCCAATTTCGGTGCCTTCAGAACCACAACTAGGACTTCTCCCAGCTTCTCGTGCTTGGTAACACCTTTTGGGCAGGGGAGGAAACTTTCCATAAGAAAAAACTACCCTCTGATAGTACCTTTTATTAGACCACAGTGGCCTTGCATACCCCTGGCTGTCACTGCATGCACAGTGGAGAACAGATGTGCCAGCAGCCATTAAAAGGAACTTCACTCAGTAGCAAGAAGCTGGAATTAGACAAAAGGGGGCATGTGAGGTGGGGTAGTCACCCTCAAGTTTAGAAACAGGAATACAAAATTCACCTAACAAAGGGAGAGGGAGAAGCCACACTTTCAAGGGTGCGGGGAATGAGCAAATTGGATGCGGGAAAAACAAAGCTATGTTACTGTAGCGTACTGTAAACAAAGTGCGGGCTTTGGAGACAGTCCAGCACCCATTTAATGAGATCCAGCAGCTGCTGGAGCACCAGAGCTCCAGCATCACACCGACCTGCAGGACATGCACCTGGCAGCTGCTGGGGTGAGCTCTAGGAGACTGAGGAATGGGAAGGCAACGGGAGGAGCCTGCAAGATTTGGAGGTGGAAGTCTGCCTGAACTGCAGGAGTAACACACTGAGTAACATGGAAAGAAAGGAAGGATGCATCTACCAGTAGAGCATGGCAGAAGGAAAACAGAAGTGAGATGTAACAGTGGCGGAAGGCATCTTCATTAGCACTCTCATTTAACCACAACCAATCTTAGATTCCAAAAATCACAGAATCATAGAATAGTTCGGGTTGGGAGGGACCTTTAAAGGTCAACTAGTCCAACCCTGGTGCAATAAACAGGGACGTCTTCAACTAGATCAGGTTGCTCAGAGCCCTGTCCAACCTGACCTGGAATGTTTCCCAGTCAGAGGAGGCATCTACCACCTCTCTGGGCAACCTGTGCCAGTGTTTCACCACCCTTGTAAAAAATTTCTTCCTTATATCAGGTCTAAATCTACCCTTTTAGTTTAAAACCATTACCCCTCTCCTCCTATTGCAACAGGCCCTGAATGCATAATGCATCTGGGATGCCCTTGAGGAGCCACACAACTCTCAGCTCTAGCAGCCTCCAGGTTTTAAAATTGACAACAGAGGGAAGAAAAAGACTACAATTGGGACAACTTATCACACAACTCCTGCCTTGATCCTAAGGCATGAGAAGAATCTGGTTCAAAACTTTGCTACTTGAAGAGCTACCCTGTGCCAGTGGCCATATGTATTTAGATTAATCGTTCTTGAAAGATCAAGAATCCACACTGTGGTATTTAATTTTGAAAAGGGCATTTACATACATGAGAGGAATATTTTTAAAAGAAACAAGACAGATGGTATAATACCAAGAGATAACATGCGACAGAAGACACAGTATATGAAACTCAGAGAAAATGCGTAACAACTACCGAAAAACCCAGAAGACCACCCTTTTTCTTCTCCTCTCTCTGTCCCTTCTGAGGGGCGGATAAAACAGTAATTACAAGGACATCCACCAGAGAACTGAAGTCCTACCCAAATGAGGAAAATCCAGAACTAGCAAAACAGATGTACAAACACAATACAGTAAGGTAAAGTGGAGAAGAAAAAAGAAAAAAAAACAGCTGAGGTACAAATTCTTAAAGATGTTAGGACAAAGAAAGGAAAAGAAAGAAAAAAAGCAGTACTTTTTCAAACACAGGTATCTGCCAGACAGATTAAAGGGCCAAAAGTATAATAGTAAGAATATGAAGAAAATAAGGCTGCAGCAGAAAATCAACATGGACTCCCCTTAACATCTCCAGGTGAAAAGAACAGCCTATGTGGGAATTCTCAGATGCTTTCCACCATTAAGTGGGTAGTTCTGAGTTAACTGGACTAGATGCCAACCACCTGAAACTCCCATAGAAAATTGCTGAAATATTAGCTGTGATGCAGAACTATGCATTCCTCTGATACTTGGGCAACTGCTTGAGCAGAGTGACACATGCAATGTTTGGGGAGGGAAGGTGTGAGGCTGTTGAAGAGAGAGAACAACAGAAAGAGAGTAAAAAAAAAATATTCATTATGAATCTGGAGAACTTCAGAGCAATAAACTTAACATCTAAATTACGCACATAGGTAGAAGTTATATGAAGAGATTGAGCAGCTGCACTAACTAGCATGTTAAAATGACAAAGAATCATTTGGGCTTGTGCAGAAAAGCTCTGTCTCGGATGCATTATTATCCTTAGAGTCACTGCACATGTGGACACCAGTGATCTGCATGACAGAGACAGATTCGGATTTTTAGAATATTCTAAATAAATAAGTAAATCATCCTCACCAGAGGCTCTTAACAGAAGTGGTTAGATCTAGATGATTAACAAAAGGGGTGAAAAAGGTGACAACAGGTGCCGCCATGAGGAAATTATTGAGTAATAAAGACACAAGGCAAAAGTTTCCAGTCACTGAGCGAATGGGCCATAACACAACAGATGAAATTCAGATTTAATAAATGCAAAGTAACCCACAGGACAGCCTTTCCTACAACTCAGCAACATATACAATGATGTTTAAGTGAAATTACTGCTCTGCAGGAAGGAAAAAGATTTCACAGACCATTCTATAATCATATAATCTCTGTACTCTACAGCAGTAAAAAAAAAAAAGGGGGGGGGGGAGGAGAGAAAAAAGTGAAGATAAAGGAAACATTATGTTACTTTATGAACTCATAGTGCACCCTAATGTTGCTGCAGCTCTCCCACTGCTCCAAAAGGAACATATGAGAATATGGAAAGTTGAAGAAGAAAATAAGGATGGGCAAAGCGATACAACAGCTTTCACCCCACCCATCCTCTGCAAAAGAAGTGCTTTTCCTCACAGCATGTCAGGCACAAAAAGCTATGGATGTCAAAAGTTGATGTAGGCCCAAAACCAGTTAGAGAAGAGCCACAGAAGTGTTTTCCCAGTTTCAGACAAAATACAAACTTTAAAACAGCCCAAGACTGTATTGGATCATCCATTAGTCCATAAATGGATACATACAACGGCATCACAGGCAAAAAAGCAATCTGACAGATGTATTAACAATCCATATCTTATGATAAAGAAATGCTAATGTAAATACAAAGAATGTGAGCTGCTGAAGCCCTTAAGTCCTTGTTAATAGCCAAGAGCCAGTGAGGATGCACAGTCCCCTCTGCGCTTCCTCCAGGTGATGACAAATAGCTGCACACAACTTGCTGGAAAGGGAAAACTGCAATTTATTTTTAACTTCATGCAAGAAGGCATTTTCACATGTAAATCTATTACCATCAGGAATTCAGGTATCTGAAGCATTACTTCAACCAAACCGGTAAGTTCCAGCTACATGAAAAGCATGTTTTCTTCTCCTTTTCACTGAATAATTAATCTCCCTCAAAAAAGAGCTCTTAAACCTTTATAACAGTCCTTATTATGCTTAAACTGATTTTAAAAAGGGGACACTTCACTTTATAAGCTCTTGAACAAAATGAAGAGACTGTTAGTACACTGCACATTAGATAAAACGTTATTATGCATATTTGTAATTTACTTTTTACAAAATACTAGTTGTTAGGTAATTCTACACTTAGCAAACTGATAGGAAATAATTCTTTCCTTTAGAAGAATTTATATGAAAAATGACAACAGCTGTAGGTGAAGTGTAAAACAGAGAACTTGGACCTCTTTCGTACCATAAAGTATTGAAGCTTGTTAATACATGCATGAAATGTTTGCCTAAGTAACTTTTCACTGATTTATAAGGAAGCAGTTGCACAAGATCATACTATTTCTTACTCAAGAGGAAAAGGGAGGAGGGTAAACACATTTTGTTTAAATAGCTCTGGTGACTCGGTAAGTCCTACAATAACTGACACACACTCATCCTGCAATATTCATTCAGGTTAAACTTTTCAATTTGACTCTAACAACGTATACAGAGTAAAAGAAGAATATAAGTTTAAAATCAGTATGCGATGCAATGCCTGCAAGCAGAGTTCTGCTTAACTATTTAAGCAAATGGCCCTTTTGCTACATATGAAAAGAAAACTCCCTTCAAGTCTTGCATTTCAATACCTACATTCCCAGTTAAGCAGATACTACCACTGTATATTGCTACTATAATTTTTTTTTTGTTGGCAGAGTAAAACACCCAGAATACAGAACTTAAAATTACTAGAGTTGTAAAGAAACTAGTTCCGAAGAGCATTCCCAATGTCTAATTTATTTTCCAATGTCTAATTTACACCCTTTATCATTGAAACACAAGAAACTAATTTGTCCAAATACATTGTGTGATTTGTTTTTTTTTTTCCCCCCCGTCTGCTAGTTAGCTCTTATAGATACATAGCCTCAATTCCTAGAACGGTCAGAAAACAGAACAAGCTCAGAGAAATAATTATCAAAACACATGTATATTTTATATGTGCGCATGTGTATATATACACACACAAAAATCCACATGTTTGAGATATATATATAAAAACACGCATAGAACTGCAGTATCACTTGTGTAAATTCTTTTCCCTCTGATTCAATTCAGAAGATACAAGATTATTCACATTCCTGTGTGGCTGAAGGTCCTCCTCCTTCCTTGCACAGTTATTTGCTGTTGTATCACCTGGTGAATGTGGAGGCTAGATATTCATGAGCTCTTGAAAAATCTGCTTCCTTAAGAAGTGTCTAATAATGAAGTTGGGAACCTCTCTAATGGCTCCTGTTTCTGGCTTTTCAAAGATTTCTTAGAACATTAAATTTGGGCATTTAGGTCAACTTAGGCATCAAGAAATTACTTTAACTTTGATTTTGTATGGTAAAGGCTGTTCCTCTGTCTTCAAGAGCTCAGATAGGAGCAACTACTAAGACATGAAAGAACTAAAAGAAACATCTTAACAGTGTTTAATTAGAGTGAGGCATGCTGTGGTCCTATACTTGACACGCATATGTTCCTGTAGTTGACACCTGTTAAATGTTGAAAGATTTTCTGCGACCTGTGATCTCATAAGTCTTTTTTCCACTTTTTGAAATTATGTAATTTTCATAGACACTGCAGAAACAAATTAATAGAGATACAAGTCAAGCGTTCTTAGAAAGTAAGAAAAGCATTGGCTGTGAACATCCCTAGCATATGGCAATCTTAAGAATTAGATCATAAAGCGCTATTCTTTTGATGCAGACTGACTTTTATGTGTGCCGTGTCATCCTGCAGAAAGCCACAGACTATAGGCCAGAGCACACATTTTCATCTTTAACCTTTTGAAATTGGTTTAGAAATTGTGGAGACTTCTGTAGGGAAGTTAATTATATAACCAGCATATGTCATTCGACAAATACAGAAAGCGAGACATGTTTAAAGGACAGACTTTACATCTGTAAAAAGCTAAGCTTTTGTAACCAATTTGAAATAGAGAGAGTAGCATCATTAAAACCAAAAAAGCATCAACTTTTGTTTTACAGATCAGCAGACTCGCATAACACTTTTAAAGCAGTCCTAAAGTTTAGAATTGCATCAAGCCCCAGTATAAAAAAATATTCAGCTCATGTCAGATGACTGTTTGCACGCCTGGAAGTTCGTAACAAGAGCAGCTTGGTTCTTGCATGAGAGATGATAAATGGCTACTACGGACCACTGCTTTCTCTTCCTATAAAAATAATACTCCAAGCTATTAAATACTGCAATTCAGAAGAACATGTTGCAGCTTTTCTAAAAGGGGAGATGAAACAACCTGAACTCATTGGAAGCACTCAGTAATCTCAGGGGGAAAAATACAGCCTAAAGATGAAAGAAGTTCAGAAATTATCTTCATCAACTTTAAAAAAAACCCCAACTTTCAGAAGTAATGTCAATTTAGTTTTTGGAACTGTGTGCTAAGGGGAAAAAAAAAAAAGAGCACAAAAAGAATACTGCAGCAAAATGAACCAGCAGCAAAAAGCCCAGGAAAAAAAAAATTGCTTATCAAGCACTTTTTTTTTTTTTTTGCATTTTTAACCATTTGCTGTTACAATACTCCAACCCTTTTTCATTCTAGATTCCATGCATTGAAGAGATTCATATTTCTCCTAAAAATAATCAGGGAAGCTGTAACAGTAAACAGTCAAAGTTTATTTAAACCCTAAATTATTCAGTTTTTTTGCTAAATAACTGGAGGGGAGGGAGGCCCTGTAGCGTTGGACAGTCTTTAACCCAGAGAAGGCTCCCATGGACTCCACAGGTGACACCCAACGTGGGTCCCTGCAGATCTAACCCACACAAATGCTGAAGGGCTGCTCCTGTGTCCAACACGGTCATGCTGGCTTTGGCAGCACAAAGGCAACTGTAGCACACAGGCCTCTGTGGCACGAATAAGCAATATTATCCATCAGCAATATAATCCAAACCCACATTTTCAAAGAAAATATTGAATATGACCTTAGGTTTGGTTCATATTCATGTTCTAGAATATACCACGCATTAGGCAGATTTGCTAGCCATTTGCAGATTGCTAGCTTTTGAAAGTAGGAAACCAAATGCCTTTAGGGCAGCTCAAAAATCATAAAATCAATTCATGTCATGATTAAGTCCAGTTCCTTTTGAACCGAGGAACTCCTTGTTAGAACACAGAGCACATGGGAATACATATTCTTTCCCATAGGACAGCCATTCATCATCATGCAATTCACAACACAGGAATTAAATGCCCAAATGAGAGATTTTATTTAGTTAGTTTTTGGAATACGGAAGACATATAAGCCCTCAGCATAACACAAGTGCTGCAGAAAAGACTGCGAAAGAGACCATTTTACAAAACCTTGTGTAATGCAGTGAAACAGCCAAATACTACATCTGAAATACTATGTCAAAACAGGCTTCGGCTTAGGAAAAAAAAAAGTTATTGCAGCTGGTGCCCAGTCATGTGATTTTCATGGATTCCATGATTATAAAGCAAGAATTGTGCTGCACAAACACCGCTAAAATGCTGGCGTAGGAGTACTATTCACATGCTTTTGTGACTCGGGTTCAGCACTGGTGGATGGAAATCATTTTACTTGTCCAGAGATGCTGTCTGCCTACAGAAGCACGTCTGCTCCCGGCTGATTGTGCTGCTGCCTCCTCCTCTCCCTCCCCTCCTTCCCTAACCTCCAGCGCAATCTCCCCTCCACACGCCTGCGCACACGGGTGCACACATTCACACCCTCATGGGCTATTCATTTTGAAATCACTATGGGAAGTACAAAGGGCTACAAAGAACTAGAAAAATAGCAGATGGCCTCTTCAGCTGAGCCATAAGCAATGCAAAATACAAACCGTATAAAACCACAAATTAATACTAATTTTTTTACACGCTTTTACAGTCGCAACTAGAGTGCGCTTGCTACAGTTCATCATTTTCTCTCCCCTTGAGAGATTAATACCGCATACAGAACTGAAGAAAGCCCACAGAAATTATTTTTTCCTATATGTGTTTCTTTTGTTACAAAACCTGAAGCTATCAAACCCGGTGATAGCAGTGTATGCACAATCTCAGCTCGGCTGCCACACGCCACTTAACAGCCGCAGTATCAGCCATCGCCGAAATCACTGCTTACATTACCTCAGCTCCAGCAAACTGCGGGCCAGGAGGAGGGCAACCCCCTGCCTGCTAGACATTTAAGGATTTTAACAGCATCACGCATACGGTCATACATTTGAAAAGGGTCTGAAAATATTGTACACTTTAATTAAAACATGAAGTAACAAAGAAAAGCGGAGCTGATCAAATGAGAAAACAACTTCTGGTGGCTACTGTTCACGTACCGCTTTCTGTACAGGCACTAGTAGAGGAAAGTCCAATTTACCGCACTACTGTCTTCCAGTAGCATACCGTCTTTGCCAAGGATAATACATGAAAACTCTTTTGGGAAACAAGCATTCCCTCCCTGCCCCACCCTCCCCCCCAGAAAAAACCTGTAACTGATAAATATGAAAAATATCTGAACCATTTCATGCACACAAATAAGAATATCATCTTGCTCCGAACAAACTGTAATACACTTGACAATTTCTTCAATCTCACCCCAGAGTCCCCATAAACTTCAGTCCGAATTTTAATTCTATCATGCATGCTGAAGTGTGTGGGGAGGAGGAGGGAAACAAGGGAAAAAGGCATTGCAAAACTGTAATCATCATAGCAAAACTTCCAGTTTGGGTCAGGAAAAGATCAAATCAGAGTTGTCATAAGAAATCTCTTAAAGCCAGAAATTAAGAAATACTTACCTTACAGTGCAGTTCGTTTCAGCCAGACTGTTAATTTTAGAGAAAATACGCTCCCCATCTTCCTTTAAATCCTCTCCTTGCCTCCTTACTTCTACAGAGACTTCCTAAAAGTGGTTTACAGCACAAGTAAGACACCAAGTCATCATGTTTCAGACTCCTAAAAAAAAAATCTATGATTATGAAACCCCTTATTTGTGGGTTTGCTCTGTTTGAATATACATGAAGTCAACAGCATAGCATGTCTTAAGCTTGTTTGGGTTTAAGTGGTACAGTATGCTATTTGACCTCTTGTGCAGCACTACCGACCTGGCTGTGCTCAAGTTACTGCTCTAATTTGCTGATCTACAGAAGACCTTAACATTTATATAAACCTTTGCAACTCCTATTTAGCAAAGACAAAAAAAAAAATATGCGGCAAAGAAGTTACAGAAGAGTCACTTGCATTTTAGTGCAAGTACACACCAGCTTTTAAATCCCTTTACTTTAGCATGTACTTTAGTTTCTCAGTAAAACACACAACACTGCTGTTCCAGAATTTTATTATCTCACTATCTTCAAACAACCACACCCAAAGCATAGCTTTGCATTACAAACACTGAACCTACAGGAAATTTAATTGCACATTAGCACTGGAATCATCTGAATATATATGCGAAACAACATCTTTATTTACTTCAGTCTGCTGTAAGTATCTTCAATGCACTTATCACCATATTTTCCAGGTGCCTAAACAGGTGTCTGCTTTTTGCCCCAGGAGGCCTATACTGAACTTAAAGGCACTGACTAATAAACCAGAAATGCATACATGGAATAGATTACATGATGATATTTTCTGCTGGGTAGGCAATTATTTAATAATTTAGCTCATTTAATTTTCAAAATAACTTCCAGGTGAATATTTCCAGTGCTTGGAATCTCTACCCTAGTAAATTATCCACATACTTAAGTTGGCAAGGAGAGTTCAAAAGTAACTTTGGCAAAACTTAAAGACACAAAACACTTAAAGAGTCCACAACTTTTAGAGATCGACATACCTTGTTTCTTTTTAAGCTATTCTCATTCTACTCCCTGTATAAACACATAGAGGTGTTGTATAGATCTGTATGTATGTATCCATGCAATGTTTTTACCAGGAGGGGAAAAAAAAAGGCTGCATTGCCTCAATTCTTTTCTTACATAAGGTGAAGTTCAACACAGGTTGAACACACTGTGACTCCCCTCATACATATCAGGCAATCTTGTAGCAGCCTGAACCACATCTTTTAAACAGAGAACTTAAAGAGACTTGGTTTCTCTGTTTACTTCCCCTGCTACCTGCCAACCATTCCCTGGCCCTGATCAGTTAAAGATTAACTTAATATTTACTTGCAAGTTGAATAGACATTTGGCATCTCTCTAGGGAATAAATTTATACATCTTAAACCAAGCAAACTGACACAAAATAAAACAAAACACTAAGTAGTTTCATTTGTTACTGTAGCATAGCTTTAACAGGCATATTTTTATCCTCTCAACTTTATTAGGCAGAAGTTTTGTCTTATGTAGCTTTTGCATCAAGCAAGTTTAGAAGAAAAGAGGAAAATATTAGACCATTAACAAAATCGGACAAAAGTAGATATTATTTCCTCTTGGAACATTTTTCTTCAAAGTTTCAGAGAACTGAAAGCCTTAAAATGGGGAAGGCAGCCATACCCATGAGAAATAACTCTGGTGAAGATTGCTTTGATCCTCCTATACTTCTACTGTTAAAAAGAGGATATTATCAGATCAACCAGGTTGTTTTCTTCCATCTGGCTACAACACACAAGAAATTACTTAATTCAATTGCTTTTTGCTACACTCAATTCCCGTGCAATACAAACTTTGATCTTCTTCATTTTACTTGAGAGCTACCTGTAACGATTATTGCCTTACTGACAAAAGGCAAACACCACACTACTTTGTGTTCCTAAACTGGAAATTTCATAAAAGTTATCTCATTTCCCCCCTCCACCACTTTCTTGCCACCTCCCTGGGCAATTTAAAGGATAACATAAAAGACACTTGTACCTGTTTGTAGAAATCAGTAGAAGGGGATGACCTAGACCTCTCATGGGTGTACTGGGGTTTCTCATGTTGTTCGTGGCCTGCATCAAGGATATTATCGGCTGAATGGTACCTTCCCGAGCTCCTTGGCTCTATCGGCTTTCGCTGCTCCTTCCATGACGCCTGATACTCTGCAAAGGTTCCCAGGCGCTGCGGCTCTTCAGATTTCACAATCCTATCAGCAGCCTTATTGCCGCTACTGTGCTGGACATTATCTTTTGAAGCATGTGCAGTTTCAAGTCCAAGAGAGGCTGCCCGGCCTCTTCTCTCATACCATGACTCCTCTCCCTCCTGTCCACCATGAGCTTTCCTATCTAGCCTCTCAGGCTGTCCCTCAGCTATACCATGGGGAGCTGGTTTCTGTGCCGGTTTCCTATATGCAGGCTTACTTGTTTCTTCAAAAAATTTCCACCTGTCTGCAAATGATCCCAGGGCTTCTTCAGATGTATTTGGACGGCAATGAGCATGGCACTCATCCTCTGACATCCCCACCTCATTCATCTTCTCCGGTTCAGAGTAAGACTTCAGTTTCTGCTCTGTTGTGAACCTCTTCCTGGCTCCGATGCGAGAAACGTGATGAGTGCCACTCCCTGTAGGGTTCGGTTTAGCTTGCGTAGCCTCAAGGAATCCAGACGCATCTTCAGAAACCAAAGCCAATAATGAAGAGTTGTAACTACCAGTTTTCCGCTCGGGTGACCTGGGGAGATATTCAGCGGGGCTGGGCTCCAAGTCCCGCCGTTTGAAGGACGTTGCCCTCAGAACCCTGGCCTGTGCTTCCTTGAGGTGATCTTTGTAGGTGCTGGTGAAGTTAGTGTCGGGGCGTGCGGTGACATTTTCTGCTGAATCTGGCTTCCAGGTCTCATTACACTCCTCTGTTTCAGATGACCCTACTAACGTAGCAGTGCTTCTACTTTTCTGCAGCTTTGCTCTTCTCATTTGGATCTCATTTCTCAGGGTTGTTGCAAAACGATCGCTCCTTCGTGCCTGTTTAGACAAGTGAGTGTCAAATGGGGCCTGTCGCTCTGTTACCTGTTCTGGGTTGTTGTCAGACTGTTTTTTCCCTTCCTGAGCTAAAGAATGCAACATTGGGGTCTTCTGAGGAGAAATCTTGCCACTCTCATCTTTACCCCACCGAAAATCTTTCTGAGCAGATCTGTTTTCAGTGAAAAGTACAGAGCCCTTCACACATTCCTGTTGACCATACCTAGTTTCACTTTCCTCAGAGCTGCTCTCAAAGTTTTTCTTTTGTCCAGACTTTTCAGCATGATTGGTTTTTCTAGCTTCTTCTACTACAGGACACCTAGCATCCCCCTCCCTGTCCACTGGGTAATGACTACTGTTCTCACACCCTTTCAGCGAAGATTCAACAGATTGTTGAGGTAGGCAGTATTTTGGTTTTTGGACCATTGTGACAACTGCAGGATTTTCATGAGGTCCAAGCAATGCATCAGTCCCCACTGCAGGTTTCCAGCTGTCGTCCTTGAATTGTAGTGGCTTTGAGCTTCCCTGAGCAGGCTGTTTTGCTGTCACGCAATAGTAGCGACTCTGTCCAGTGTTGTCCACCTTCTGTTCAGCAGCACTGTTCGAAGAGGAGGAATTGTTGAGCACGCTGGCTTGGTTTGGACTGTAGCCATGGAAATGATCTGTAGGTAACTCCTGAATGCCACTATAGGACAGATAAAGTTGCTGATCTTTAGGCGCAGCCAAGATTCTTGCATTGTGAAAAAAAGTGCTTTCATCACTGTACTGGTGCTGGTGGTGGTAATTGTAAGTAGGCTGTGCAAACCGAACGTCAGTGCTGGACAAGGATGACTGCAGTTTGTTCACAGCCCCTGCACTACTATTGTACCTTTCACCAGCTGGAGAAAAAGTATGTTCTGAATTGAGATCAGATTTGTAATTTGAGCTGCTGACCCTCCTGTCGCATGCTCTGGAGGACCGCCGCTGCTGCTCCACAGTTTCCAAGTTCCAATCGCTCCTGGTCTGAGACCAGTTCAGGGCTGGAAAGTGCTGCGTGCTGGCACCCTCTGAGTACACAGGGCCATGGGCTTTCTCATGGCCTTTGGTAGCAGCAAAGCTGTCACTACGAAGAGGTGGAGGTGGGGGGGGAGGAGATGAAGACTTCTTCTTATCAGGAACATACCAGACAGGTCCAAAACTGGATCTTCCAGAGCTTGTGAGCTTGCCATCAGGGTGTTCATCTATTCTCAGACTTTTGTTGTTCTCATATTGGATGGGAGCTGGCAAATACCCAGGTTTGTCCTCTATTCCACTGCTGTCATTCAAGAACTGGCCAGACTTGTTTCCATGCTTAGCAGTGTCCCAGTGGCCTACTTTGTATAGCATGTTCTCTGTCGAAGAAGTGTCTGCATTGGATAGAGTGTGGTCAGGGGTGCTAGAACTCGTGGAGAAGGACCCGTAGGCTGAATCCCGTTTACTTTGGCTCCCTAGATGATCAATGCTACTATTAGACCTTGCAGAAGAAAGTCTTCCATACTGGGCTACTTGTGGAGTGTGGTCCCAGCTGTCCATACTTCCCAAAGAGCTGAATTGGTCAGAAGTGCGATGTAGACTTGACTGATCCCACGAGTTTGACAGGTCATGAGAAGAACAACTATGGTAGGGAACAAAGAAAAAGCCTCAGCATAAATATACCAGTCAAAAAATGCCACAACATAATTATAAACATATAGCCACCAATTTTACTACCATTGTTTCAAGATCCGTCTGCATAGCAGTTACTCAAGGCAAACAATCTAATAAAATTGCAAGTTTGAACACGAAGTCAGGGATATACTCTGCCACTGATTTAAAGCTTGAAACATTAATAACTCAACGTCCCTTTTTAAGTTGACCAATAAGTAATACATATTTATCTCCTTGAAGGCTCCGCTCTCCCTCTGCAAATTGTTCATTTTGCTGACTTTACTTTTAGACAAATTTAGTTTGAGCTCCACTAGCTCCCTCTTTCCAAGGGCAAACACCAACTTATTTTTCAGCTTATTTTCCAGGCACCCCGATTCTTCCAGCTATTGAACTCACGTACTTCCCCGTTCATCTTTTGTAATCTCACTCTAAACTTGTTCAGTTCATGAACTGCTTGTCCTGCTTATCCAAATCTGCCCATTCATTTAACATTTTAATTTCTCAACATAAGTTCACGAAAAACATTTGCCTCAAATGCACCACTGAGCTTCCACGTTCACCTTGCCAGTGTGGTTTCAAACCACTCTCAGGTTGACACCCTTACAACAATGTCATTCAATTCCACCTGGTTCCACAACACTGACAGGAAAACGTTAGGAGGATATGTCAGAGCAGCGTAAGCTCTGCAGGGCCAAAACTAAACTTCTGACCTTCCTTGAAAAATCCTTACCGCCACCAGTTCCTCTCTGCCACTCTTTCCTCTATCGAAACATCATCTTTGACGCTGTACTTTCTCTGGATCATTTGCCTAGAACACTATTTCAAAATTTTGCTGCTTGTGTTGTTTTCCTATCTCGTCAGTTTTGTTCTGGTTTCTTTCTTTTCTTTTGTATTTTTCACAGCAGCCATCTCCTGTCAATCCAACACGCTGATGCTGAGTTGATAGTCTTTCCAATTATTCTCATCACATCTCCCTGTTTGAACTTCACTAGCAGCCTCTCCTGCTTTTATATACCAAATTCAAATTCTTGCCCTTGCATGCAAAGCCCCTTGGTAGAAATCCCAGAATTATTCCACTTCCCTGTAGCTATAATTATATGAAGCATCTATCAAATCTTGTGCAGTAAAGAAACCTGTGAAAGCCAAGAATGAAATTTAGATTAGTCCACATAAAAAACAAAGAGTGATAGAGATCTTTTTTTCCTGTCAAAAATATTGCAAAGGTCAACTAAACAGCATTCTTTGGAATTCAGTATTAACATAAGAATCGCTTTTCCGCGCCTCTATTACAATAGTCTTTGTAACTTTTTTATACAACATGGTCAAAAGAAATTTTTGTGAAATAAGAGAAGGTATACTTTTTGCTTATTTTCTAAAAGCATTTTATTAACAAGATACACTAGCACTGGCCTCATCTTGTGGGTTTTTGTTCGTTCATTCTTTTATTTCCAGCATTTTAAAACATCTTGCTGAATACTTAAAAAGGCCATAATTGTTTTCTTAGGCAGATACTGTGGTTCACGTAAAAAGCATCTTGGTCATTATTAGGATTTCCTTTGTTAATGAAGAATGTAAGCAAGATATTGCTGTGAATTGCTGGTATTTTTCCCCCTCTTCAGTCCTGAGGAGTCACTTGGCATCAATTCAAATAAAGATGACACTTGTGCAGGAAAGCCTCAATTTACAAGTCTCGTGTAGATCTGCTGGTATCGAATGCGAAGCAGAGATCATCAGCATTAGAGGGTCAAAGCCCTGCTACAAAGTGCCTAATGGAAACCCATCAGACACAGCAAAAGCTTCTAAGAAAGGACAGGAAAGTTTCTGATGGTGTGTTACTGCAAAGCACAGCCTCCTGGGGTCCTTAACTGCAGCACAATCCTCCCATGAACCCTGACCTGGAAGAGAGTCCAAAAGCCGTTTCTCTGCCTGAGCCCAGCATCCCACGACATCCCTCTCTCAATAGCTTTTTTAGAACGGATTCACAAAAGCACTTACATTACTGGTCGAAGTCTGGCAGGTAAAGTCAAGGAATAATCTACAGACACCATCCTTGTCCACTTTGGCCAACAAGCACCAAGTTGTGGTTTCAAGAGTTTCTGCTTCTGGGCCCTCCCAGAAATGACATCATCTCAGCAAATCAGAGCACATTCAGACCACATGGGATTACAGACCAAATGTACCTGACCCTAACTGCTCTAAAAACTGAGTTTAAAACAGCCTTCTCAAAGCATACTTGCCTGACACCCACACCTGTAAGGCCACAACAAAGTAGAAGAGGTTGTTGGTTGCAACGCCCAGGGCACGGGGGGTGAGGGAGATTGTAAGGTCCTCTATAATAGTATATCCTACTGGAAGAAAACACAAGGTCTAAACTTTCAGCAAGTTAAGATAGTTCATATCCACACCTCCCAGAAAAGCGCACTCAGCCTTAGTTTAGAGTGGGCTAGGAAAAGAAGTCCACATCTGTGTTGTTAAGGTGTGACTTCTGTGAAAAAGACAGCAGAGGGAAATTAAGGCACCAAGAGTTTACAAGGTCTAACTCTTTGGCATTGTGTGTGGTGCTTAGACCTGGTCTGGTGCTCCTAAGACAATTTACAATTTTGGAATGAAAGTCACATGATAAAAAACCGACACATACACTGGTGGATGTGGCGATCTGGGCTCCAGAACCACCCTCTCCCCTATCTACACCGTTACAGTCTCTTCTGGCCTGTCTGCCTTCCTCTAGCTTCATGCACCTTCTCAAAGGTCCAAATTCGGTAGGCTGGCAAAGATCTCCCACCAAAAAAACCCCCACAACCCCAAAACGAAACCAAATCAAATTACCCATTGCTAAATCTAGCTATGGACAATCTTCCATTGTGGAGGCCCCATCCCTGGAAGTGTTTAGGGCCAGCCTGGATGGGGCTTTGAGCAACCTGATGTAGTCAGAGGTGTCCCTGCCCATGGCAGGGGGGTTGGAACTTGATGATCTTTAAGGTCCCTTCCAACTCTAACCATTCTATGATTCTATGATTCAGAGGGTTGTTTTGTCCAGGTGCGCCCCAACTCCCCAGCACACAAAATCCAGGTATATCCTGCTTGGAAGACAGCAAAAGCATCTCTGCTCCTGATCAAACTCTCCATGTTTTACCAGTGAATTAGTTTTCACACTCACAGAGAGAATGCATGCAGGCATATTCGGAAGAGGTTTTAGGCTGTGAATACCAATCTCAGATACTTAGCACAAGGAAGGACAAGAAATTCCAGAAATGGCCCAAGAATGGGATCCTTGGGCTAGAAATATACCTTCCTGGGGCTATTTCTGTTATCTCCTTGCATACCGATTGCTGTGCCTCCTCTTCAGCCTGGTGCTTGACTTAGAGTGCACGGTGCTTCTTCGTTTTGTGGTTTTTACTTTGAAAGTGGGTAATCTCTGAAGCTGCTCACCTTCTCTTTTTGCAGACGAGCAAGCCCAAAGAAACCCCCTCTGCAGCTAGGATCCTCAAAATACCCAAATTCTTAGGCTGGCACTCTGGGAATGCTGGGCCTCCAGTAGCTGCCATCCAAAGTCAGCTCTGCCACTGAAACTGTATTGGGCAAGAGACATGAGGGCTAAGAGATCTCCCAAATACTTCATCTTTCAAGTGGGCAGCACAGGCAGCCACGGAGTTCAGGATGGCAGTGCTCTGGGACTGTGCTAAAGCCACTAAATCTTTCAACACCATCTGACAAAGCAGAATTCGCCCTTTTAATTAATATTGATGTCTATCAGCAGTTGCTGCTATTTCTGAAATGTAGGGGGGAGGATTGCTCTATAACCCTCTCCCCCTTTTCCTTTACGTACAACCATTTCCTGCCCAAAGTTCATTTGAAACTTTGAAGCCTTGAACCAAACTAGTATTTTTTTATTTTTTAAATATTGTGATTCACCCAGCTCCTATCAAATAACACTCTGAGACACGAGTCTTGTAATATTTCACTTTCACAAGGTACGAGGACAACCATCAGGAAGAACAGGAAACATATATTGATTTACAGCTCCGTCAGAAGACTCATTAGACTCTTGGGTTAGCATTGTGACGAGGAACTCGATAAAAAATTTCTGAATCTTGTTTCTATGTACAAGGACTTTTAAGGTCTTCAAATCTATAAATTTAATTCAGCCCCTCTCCATGAAATTTAAATGCAAATGCTATAAAACCAATGTAAAACAGCAGCAATTACAATCAAAGATTTGAGTAATATAATGTGCTAAAATTTCTGCTAAAGAAGTATTACAAAATGCATTTATAAAAACCTTTCTGTCTAAATGTTAATGTTCATAAATTATTCAAGGGCAGGTAGCAAATTATTTTAAAAACACGACAGAGCTTCTAAAAAAACAAATTATGTAAAAACAATTGTAAAAATGACATCAAAAATAAAATAAAATCTTAAAGTATGAGTGTTCTTCTGTTTTAACTAGCACAGTAGATTAACATCACAAAGTAATGGCAGAGAACGTACAGCAGTAAGTATAGAAAACACAAGCCTACTTTCCAAATTCAGATTGTGTACCAGACTCATTTACTTTAATGCTCGGTGTAACTATGGCCCAATGGGAACTGAGAAGCAAAAAGTGACCAAAAAAACCCAAACTCCAAAACAAAACACTAATAAAAAACCCTTGTGAAAATGCTGAAGAAGGTCACGTACGAGCAGGAAACAAACAAGAACCTATAATCGGACACAAAGAAGCACTACCTAAGAATTTAAAGTTTCAGAACGAAAACTGCATGGGTGGCAGCCTTTCTCCCCCAGTGCTGAATGCGACCTAACAAATATTAAGGTGCTTTAAACAGGGAGTGAAAATCATTGGTCTTACTACCTCTCCACACAAGCAAGAGCACAGCTGTAGGGAAGATCAGATTACAGAAGACAGTTTAACTAATAAAACCAGTAAAACTTTAAAGTCCAACAGGAAAACATTCTGCACCCTCCCTTTCGGAAAAGGCTTTTTAATAGTCTGAATCAGCATTTTTCAATTTCTTATCCCTTTACTATTTCACTTTTGGTATGTTAATTTTAATGATTTCTTTTCGCTTACAAAGCTTTAGGATTTTACCAGTGAGCATTGAAAGGAAATGCAGAACAAGAAACATAACCTTCTGAGTGCTTTCAAAGCTAGTTTCTTACCTTTCAGTCAGTCACACGCACATATCATATACTGTTTCTGATATCCACTCATCAACGTGTCAAACTTTCCATGCTCCTCCTTCACGTATTGAGAGGGCAAGCAATACTAAAGACATATAATGCAATCATCCCGCATTCTTGGGTTTTTTTAAAAAAAAAACAACACAAAACACAACCAAAAACAAACAAAAACCCCACTCAATGTCATGACCTACATTATTATTGTCTGGCTGTTGGAGCTTAATGCGTGTAACTTAAGCAGAGACTCACCTTGCATGATAGCGCGAGTGCCAGGAAGCGCAGGCATTGGAGGAGGAAAGGTGTGACGTGGCTGTCTCAGGTTGACTTTCTGTAAATTTGGTTGCGTGCCAGGAGTGAGGCCTGCAAGCTAGGTCATTTCTTCTGAAAATGAGAGTTAGAGTGCACTGGTTTAATGCTAACAGTTCAGTAAGGTGACATCCAGCAAAAAAAAAAAAAAAAATCTAACGAACACTATAGTCAAAATCTAGTCAAATGCTATATAGCTAGAACAGGGGCATAATGACTTTAAATGACAGCAAATGAGACAACTTTCTACATGCATGACAGTTTTGAAAAGACACCAACATTCCTTTAAAATGCTCGAGATGCAGTGAAATGTCAATACTCTCCAAGGTTTGTTGCTTGGGTGTTTTTTGTTTGGGTTTTTTTTTCTTGGTTTTGTTTGGTTGGTATTATTATTATTACTACAACATTTTGTGGGGTTTGGTTTGCTTGTTTGGGTTTTAATTTTATTTATTTGGGGGGGGAGGGGGAGAAGGGGGAGTGGTTTTTATGAGGGGTGAAGACAGGCAAACAAATTTTAAAGCACCTGACATGTATCCAGAACTTTAACAGTTAAAGCTAATACTGAGACTTATGACTGTTTTACAACTTGTCGTCAGTACAGTAGGGCTTTGGCAAGGTTTTACTGTAGGTACGTGCTTATGGGAGGAGGTAGGAAGAAAAAAAGTTAATGACAGGAAGGAATAAAGCCATGTACAGTGTTTCATACAAGTCAGTAAGAGTGGTATAACTAATCATTTTAACTCCAGCCAAGTTCTGCCTCAGCTTTTGAAATGTTTGACACCCCAGGTATGCAGGGTGTTTTTCTGTTTGTTTTGGAGGGTTTTTTTTGTTTTCAAAGAATACACCTCAAAAAAAGTTTAGCAATTCAAAGTCCCATAATATCTACTTGGATATCCCCTCCAAACCTATGTGCTCATGTAACTGAAGAGATCCCTTCTTAGAAGCACAACAGTAAGTTGTTAGAGCCTTGGTAATTGCAAACCTTACTACAAAACTGCTCTACACTCCTGTGTCCCTCCCTTCTGTTAAGGAATTAGTCAACAACAGCTTGCACTTCCTTCCAAGGACTTACTGTTTGTAATATCTCTCGCCACGCAGGAAATAAGTGCATTCTTTTCCCCCAGTGTTAAATAAGCCTCTGGGTGGAATTCAGCTACATCTGTGAGCAGATGCTGCGCACGAGCCATTTGTCTAGACCCTCTCAGTCACCCGGGAAGGAAGCAGGAACTTCTTGAAGGTAATTCATCCTGCCCTTCTCTTTGGCTTATCTTGGGGGAAGTGTAATTTAAAATTTAGACTAGGTATAAGGTGAGACAAATCCCGTCCTTCCAAGCCACAGTCTGAAACAAAAGCTTACAGGACCTTAGCTCTTGAGGGTTTTTTTAAATGCACTTACATATTTCACTTATAACTGCAAGGTTAAGTAATTTGTCTGAGTTACAAAGTAATTTGCTAAGCTGAGAAAGCGTTCCCTTTATTTTCATCTTGAACTCTAAAGGTAGTTCTACATCTTTTCAGTCATTCCCTCTTTTTATAAATTTGGGTTATGAGACAGCCACTAGATTTAGAGAACAAAACCAAAGCTCATTATAAACCTTCAAATCTTCAAAACAGGTCACATTTGAGTACACAGCTTTCTGCAGTACATTCAGGAAGATCTGATGAATTCAATGATGAATTGCCTTTCCAAACTCTGCATGCAGGACTACAAACAAAAGGAAAATACTAATTCTACAGGGAAGCTGTAATTTCAGTAAGAATTGTAGCATCATTACTGTCACTAAAAAAAGAAGCAATTGTTTCCATAAACAAAAGCCTACTCTTCCCAGCATGACAAAACAAAACAGTTAAGCAGAGCATCACTACGTTCTTCTTTCTTGGTAGAACGTGAAATTCAGAGAGTGAGTGGAGGAGACCAAATACTCTCCAGTGCAAACAAGGGTAAAAGATTCTGCTCAGCCACACAATGTTGGGCTCCAGATGGTCCTTCTGTACTCCAAGGGCCCCAAGCCTGTGTTCAGGTATGGAGAAAAATTGTTCCACTGAACATGGAAAGGGTTTTTCCTCCCCCACAGCTCACCCCTATGGTATCGACAGCCAGTTTGGCAAACCACAAATACCTATTTAGGCAAATTCAATAGACCTCGAAGGCATCAATTCAGCAAAAAGGTTCATCTATTATGACACAATTACTTTTTTATGATGCACCACTAAGAAAATTCAGACTATAAAGATAGCACCATACAAGCAATGTTTGGAGCGAAGGTTTCCAACGAAGGTTGGGAAAGAGGACTTCTGTGACAGTTTGCTATGGGTTTTGGAAAACGGTAGAGGTATACGATCACTGGGAAGGAACAGAAGGGATGCACTTGTAAAGTCAGTACTGTACCTCATGGAACTTCTCAAGATCTTCATAAGATAGCTTCTCGCCACATGAACATCATTTTCAGATGGCATTTTCTGTGCTACAATGTCCACCACCACTTTCATCTTCCTGAGCAGCCAAGCAAGGGGAGGAACAGACTGGACTGAGTTGCGACATGAGGCAAGTCAAGTGGACAAGTTCTGTTTCGCTTTTTGTATTTGTGGACAGGTGTATATTTTTAGAGGTTCTTTTTTAAAAGACATAATAGTTGGAACAGCCTACAAATACTGGTGAGATACCTGGACAGTGAATCATGCACACATCTTCTGTTGAAGTCTGCAACATGACTAAATGTTAATTTAGTGTGCATAGTCAACAATGCTTTCCACTGGATTCTCACCATTTAATTACATGTATTATTTCCTGTACTTCAAGAAACATTTTTCTCTAACAATAAAGGAAGCACAGCATGACTACTTATTCCAAAACTCAGCAAAAATGGGTAGAAGGACTGGAAAAAAAGATTGAAAGATTCAAAACAGGAATATTTTGCAGGCAGCTAAAGATGCTGGAAGCTGAGCATTTATATTCTAATGTAATACCTCTGTATTAATTCTGAGTGACAGAATGAGATCATCTGAACCTACAACCCAGAAAACCTCTAGCATTAATGGAAGCATTAATAAAAGCATTTCACCAAGAGTGTCTTTCTACCAGTGCTTTTACAAAAGCTGCTGGAAGGAAAAACCTGATAAGCTTTGAAGATACGATACAAAGGGAAAGAAACAATTTCTATTGACTATAAGTAATCTGTTAGATAGTCTCAGTGACACGTATGTGCAAATACTTTAGTAATAAAACAACCTTTCCAATCCAGTTTTTGAGAATAAATCTGATCTTTTATAGTTACTGCTTGGAAGTCATTAAGAAAGACATTCTGAATTTCACAGGCTATAGAGATCAGAGATACTGGCTTAGATTGCTGCAGCAATACTGAGGAGGTTGACTAGATATGGTGGGGAGAAGGGGAAAGGAGAGAAAATGCACTTCCTTGATCAAGAAAGAAAAATAATTAAACTGTACAAGCAGATTTATCTGTAAAAGAACACCAAAAGTCAGAAAAATACCTTAAAAATGACAAGTAGACAGGAAATTGAATGAAGTAACTGAACTATCTCAGCATACAACAAAAACATCAATAAATATGAGCCATTTCCTCTGCTTTCAGACACATTCCGAATTCCTGCAGGTACCGTTCAGACAAAAGGCCAAGGGATACAACAACAGAGGCATGTACTTCCCCACCCCCCAAGAGAATTTCTGTTTTATTCCCATCTACCGAAGAGCACCCTTGTTGTTACCCTACCATACAGGCTTTTGCATTTGGAGTCCCAAAGCAAAAGGCGCACAGGTAGTTCCGGGGACCCACATCCAGGTGGAAAGCAATGGCTAGGATTTATTTGCTTGTCCATGTTTTGTTCCAGCCCTCTGCTGAATCAACAAAGATGGGGGGCCTGACTGCTGGCTCGCGCGTAAAAGCATAAGGCTGCAAATCTTTCAGCACAAGTAGCGGCAGCTACACGTGACAGAGGCTGTACAGTGTTTCTGGACTAGAAAATGGGCTTTTCATCCCTCTCATTCATCTCATGACTGGCCCCTTCTCTTTAGCTCAAAGGATTGTTTTTAAATACCAGCAACGCCAACGTACCCACACAAAGACACTCTGACCCATCTCAGGAACAAGGTAATGACCAGCTCCTACAGGAATTTTTTCAGGCAAAAACCTTGGAAATGTGAAAATGAACAAAGAACCATGCCGACGGGGCATTTAAACCAGGACTGCTCAGCCAACTTCCCTTTTTCAAGGCTATGTTCTGGAATTTCATGTCCTTACCTTGCGCAAGAGTTACTGATCCAGATGATTACTGTTCACATTAAATCTAAATAATTCTTAAAAATGACTGAGCTCGTCGGGGGGATGGGGGGGAGGCAAAGCTGCCACAGAAGAGGGTTTTACATCTCCACTTCTCCAGGGCTCGGGAAGCGGGTAGGAAGGGAAGGAAGGTAGGGAAGCCTCGCTCTGCCACCGCCCCCTGCCGGCGGCCGCCATCCCCCCGCCTCGCCACGCTCTCCACAATTAAGGCATCTAACTCCGGGGGGGAAAAAAAAAAAATTAAATATAACTCAACTTTATGCTCTCCTGTTCACTTACTTCTTCATCTTATTATCATTATTATTATTTGTCATGCTAATGAATCCTTGCTCAGGACATGGAAGCGACATGCTGGTCTTCTGTGACCCTGCAACACATGTCACGCCAGCGCGTGTGTGTGTTTGTTTGTTTGCTTGTTTTCCTGGCAGCTGCCACTTTCAGACTGCAGAATTCACCGCAGCGCTTTGAACTGGTAATCATCATTTATAGCCAGGGTGCCCCTACGGCACGTCCAACCCGAAGCAGGCATTTGATGCCTGTCCTTGAGAATGCAATGCTTCCCTGCTGTTCAGCTGCACCAGCACATAAAACCTGGGGTTAGACAAGAATTCCACATTTTTCAAATTTAAAAGGAAGGACAAGTCAGTGTCTCTCAGTCAGAACTGAACTGTGTCTACAGAGAACTGTTACACGCTGTCAGCACCAATTTTCTCAGTTAAAAATTGTTGTAGTGATTATATTAAACATTCTTTTAACGAATGTATTCAGTTTTCAGTCACTTTAGTTTCCACAGAACATCTTAGGTCACAAAGCTGCAGATCACTGTTTCACACGATAGTATTACAAGGTGCAACTTCCCTGCAAGCTCCAGAATTTGGGAACCAGTTAATGTTGTTACATGAAACAGCAGCTGCCAAAATAAAATTCTTCTCCCTCCATTCACCGAGACGCAGCTCAGACTTTTTCAGCAGCGAAACAAAGCCTCTCTCCAGCGCTTTGTTGTTAATGTAGCCCAAGTTCACATTTGACAGTTGCAGCAGGAGGTCCAAACTACCTAGAGTTATTTCAAAGCTCACTTATAACGAGGAATTTGTCCCGATTCCAGTGTAAGGTAGATGGCTACAAGCCTGCCCGGCCCGCATGCCCTGGCTGCAATGCTACGGAAATGCCAGAAGGCCACAGTGCTGAGATAAAACAGAACCTACGCATGCTTAAAGGTCAAATTCATCAGCATTCTCTAACAAGTATCGCACTCACAGAATCACAGAAAGTTAAGGGTTGGAAGGGACGTGTAGAGATCATCTGTTCCAACCCCCCTGCCAGAGCAGGTCCACCTACAGCAGGTTGCACAGGATGGCGTCCAGGCGGGTTTGGAATGTCTCCAGAGTCGGGAGACTCCACCACCTCTCTGGGAAGCCTCTTCCAGCGCTCTGCCACCCTCAAAGGAAAGAAGTTCCTCCTCATATTCAGATGGAACTTCCTATATTCAATTTTATACCCATTGCCCCTTGTCCTATCACTGGGCACCACTGAAAAAAGAATGGCCCCCTCCTCCTGGCACCCTCCCTTTAAGTATTTGCAAGCATTGATGAGATCCCCCCCTCAGTCTTCTCTTCTCCAGACTAAAAAGACCCAACTCCCTCATTCTTTCCTCATAAGAAAGATGCTCCAGCCCCCTAATCATCTTCATAGCCCTTCGCTGTAGCCTCTCCAGCAGTTCCCTGTCCCTCTTAAACTGGGGAGCCCAGAACTGGGCACAGGACTTGAGTTGCGGCCTCACCAGGGCAGAGTAGAGGGGGAGGATGACCTTCCTCGACCTGCTTGCCACACTCCTCTTAATGTACCCCAGGATGCCGTTGGCCTTCTTGGCCACAAGGGCACATTGCTGGCTCATGGTCATCCTGTTGTCCACCAGCACTCCCAGGTCCCTCTCTGCACAGCTGCTTCCCAGCAGGTCAGCCCCCAACCTGTACCAGTGCATGGGGTTATTCCTCCCCAGGGGCAGGACCCTACACTTCGTTTTGTCGAACTTCATACGGTTTATCTTTGCCCAACTCTCCAGCCTGTCCAGGTCGTGCTAAATGGCAGCTCGGCCTTCCAGGGTGTCAGCCACCCCTCCCAGCTTGGTGTCATCAGCAAACTTGCTGAGGGTACACTCCACCCCTTCATCCAGGTCACTGATGAATACATTGAACTGGACTGGACCCAGCACTGACCCCTGAGGAACACCACTAGGTACAGGCTTCCAACTAGACTCTGCCCCACTGATCACAACCCTCAGACACTGCATGTACTGAACGGTACAACTCACAAGGTGCCCTTCGATTGTTTCAAAGCCAAATAAACCAAACCATGCTGCAGTTGTTTGTCCTATGGAAAAAAAACCCCACCCACCCTCTCATAAGTCATCAAAACAGGCAGTTACAGACAGCATTACCCACGCCAGCCAGGCAAGTAACTATGAGAAGTTCAGTCTTTGGGGTCTCCTCAGCAAGCAACTCATGCATCATTTTTTATTCCATGTAGAGAAAATGTCAAGAATTTGTAGTGACAGCACAGGTGCCCTTACTTGTCCCCTTTTACATCGCAAACGACTTCATAGTTCCCAGCTTTCTCACCTCACCTCCTTTAAAATAACACCAGGCCAGACATACCAACACTTCGTTAACGAACTTTTTATAAATCTGTATGTGCTGAGGAAAAAAAGTCCTTCCAAGCCATGCCTTTTTTTTTTTATTCCTCAGTTCACCAATCTTATGCTCAACGTATTAAAACACACTAGAAGACCAACATCACGCAATTGAATAGGTATGCAAAAAGAAACTGCAAATAAACTATCAAATCACTTATTCAATTTAGGAAAAACATTATTCTGATATTTTTAGTCTTCTGAAACCTCAGGGGATAAAAAAGGAGGCTGAAAACCTCCATTAAGTTGCACTTACTCACAGGGGCCTCAAATAACAGTAAGAAATAACAATGTCACTGGTTTTGCCTCCAAAAATAGTTCAATATCTTTTTCTCTGCAGATTACAAAGATCTCACCCAACTGCCTAACCTGGGAGCTTATGATTAGAAGCGGGTGATTTTTATTTCTAGAAAGAAAAAGAGACGAAATTGCTACCTGAATAATTTTTTTGGAACGAGCACTTATTTGGTCAAAATGCCTTCTTTCTTTCTTCTAACCCTCCCTTCAAATAGACGAACGACATTCCTTTCTACTGAAGGAGTCATCACCTTCCACAGACAAAGACATTAGGTGTTTTCTCTTTCAGACAACTCTATTCATAGAATTCACATTAATTCATGTTACGTTAGTTACCACTGGCAGATCGATCTGCCAAGGTAATATAAGAATGAAGTATCTAAAATCTGGCAAAAGACTAAGGTCCAACAGCAAAACTATATAAGGAATTTGAACAGCTTCTTCTGTTATTCTCAATGATTCAATAGAGCCACGAGTTATCCTAATCTAGGCTCAAACAGTTGTCATCAATTCCATAAAGAAGCTTTAGTTTAAGAGCAGTACAATCCCCTCCTCCTTTCCCCTTGTCGTTTTCAGTGTTGTCCTGTCTTCTGATATACCTGTCTGTTGTCTTTGGATGTAACAGAAAACCAAGCAATGGCTAAAAGCGATTTTAAAAGGAGGACAAAACATCCAAAGTTTGAGGTTGAAATGCTTTTCCTGAACACAGTTACTCTCCCACTTCATTTCTTTGAAAATGAAGAAAGGAAGGTGGCGGTGGTATGTATGTGCGAAACAGTATGAGAAGGAAGAAAAACCCAGAAAGCCCCTTGAAAATTTTCAAGCAACAAGCCCATATTAAAGGATCCCCCCCAAATTAAAACACTCCAACAATGTATTTTCAAGTAAACCTTCATTGTCTGTCATTCATAATCAACATGGATGATTCAAAAAAGTTTTATATATACACACATATATGTATATGCATAGATATATACATATGCTATGCACATATATCTCTATATATACATGCAAAATTACTTTTTAGGCTTTTCAAAATATGCCTGCAACTTCTCTGTCTAGGTGGATGGTTTTGGATTTCAGCCACTGGGTTTTGGTTCTCCCAATATACCAAAGCCCTGCTTAAAACCTGACGCAGAGTCCACTTCCAAATCCATCTCCCCGCTTCTTTCGAGAGCATCACAGCCTGAGCTGCTTTGTTCCCTTTGTGTAAGGTTGTCCGACTGCCTTTCACGCAGATTCAGCCTTGGATGCCCCAACTTCCCACTGTCTCGAGCCTCGACAGCAGCAGTTTAAATGCTTTTTCTAAAGCGCACTCTATGCATTCACATTGTCCATCCAGGAGAGCCTTAAATGTCCTTTTGAGGCGAGACAGTAAGTTTAGGCTTCATTTGTGTGAGCCACACAGTGACTGCGTAAACCCCTCTCAAAAGCCAACCAACAGTGAGCCCTCCCAGCTGAGCCAGAAACATCAGCCCTTGAAATTTTAAGGTAACTCTGTGGAGACACCACACCTTTCCTTTATAGAGATTAAAGTTAAAATACGTAAAATGCCTGCTAATAGTGAGCAATAAACCTGAAAAACTACTGGTAAATATTGTCACAGTAAGTATTTTAAGGCAATCAATGCCTTTTGCATCTGCAGATCTATAGTGAGCTTTATAAAAAAAAACCCAAACACTACCTCTTCTCTTTCACACTTACTCCCTGAATACGAAAAAAATGCCTGAATGGAACTTTATTTGGGATGAAAATTTGCTGAAGGCTGTTATATTAGGTGTCTGCTGAAGATCAAATGGAAATGCTTTCACATCATAATTGACCAAATGCTGCTTATATGAGATTTAAAAAACTAGTATGGCAGCTTAAGAAAGTGAATTTAAAGGCAAAATTCTTAATATCAGAAATTGTCAACAGCAACATGTTAGTTTGCCAGCTGTGCACTGTTTTCCACAATAAACACAGGAGGGCTGACATACACAAATTCAAATTACTACTAGCAATACTCAAGCCATACCAGAGTTTTTGTTTCAAGACTCTGCTCCTCTCCGTTAGCAGCAGCACGCATCCCATCTGCTTGTCAGAACCACCTCTCCTTGTGTATTAGCTTCTATTCTTTTGGGAAAATCCCCTGTGACATACTTCACTGGAATGGGATGAACCAATGCTGAAAGCTAATCATCTCGGTACATGAAAAAACTCTTCTCTGACCTCAGACAGCTGAGCCCCACTGTCTACATCCCCTTGCCCAGGGACAGCTGGATTAACCACAGGCAAAAAAGCCCAGACATCCAAGACTGTAGTACTCATAACATGCACAGACACACAAACTGCAGAACATGAAAAGCTGAGAGAGAGAACAGCTGAGAGCTGGTAGTCTCAAGCAACGCTGAAACCCACATATAGAAATTAAAAATAAAGCATAACATTTTCATGCAAAAAAGTCATTAACAGCCATGTCATCCTAAGACAAATTTATGACTGCTATAGCAGGCTCAACTCTCTTCAAAGTTCAAAATGATTTTGATGAGGAAAAAAAGCTAAATGAAAGTCGGGCTCCTGTCGTGGTTTGGCTTCAGCCAGTGACAAAGAACCACACAGCCGCTCACCGAACCCTCACAGCAGTGAGGGAGAATCAGAAGAAAGAGGCAAAACTCATGGGCTGAGATAAAAGCAGTTTAACAGAACAGCAAAGGAAATAGAAAAACAGTAACACTGGCAGAGAGATGTATAAACAGGGTTACTGTCCCAGGGTAAGCGGCTGGGGCTTGGGATTAGATTTCAGATCTGAACCTTCCAAAGCTTACAAAATTTCAACATATCTGCATGAAAAACCCCCACGTTACCTATGAGCTAAGAATAATCAACATAGTATGCCTAAAAAAACCATATATATAACCCCACACTATTTGTTAATGTGTGTATTGACTGAACTTCAACGTGAATGAAGAAAACACAGGAAGACAAGGATCTGCCTTTTGTTCCATCAGAATCCACAGGACAATTCCGAAGTACACAGACAAGATCACCAAACAAAATACTCTTCTCAAAAAGAAATCTCCAACTCTCTCAACTCCCTCTACCAGGGACCCAACTGCAATTTACTCCTGACATACTCTATAATGGCAATTGAGCTTTCTCCAGCCCATAGACCTCGAAAGCAGTATCTTGAGCTCTATAAAAATCATACTGTCAACATCTCTGGATTCATAATACTTTAACTATAAATTTCCATGCATAAAAATTAAACACACTGTCCCTCTTTAAGCTGGGAATTATTTACCCAATTTCTGAAATGTGGAAACTATGTTAACACATAGACGATGCAGCACTACCAACCCCTAATAAGAAAACATCTTATTCCTAATGTAAAACTGGTGCAAACAGGCCACAAACAGCTTCTGTTGTTTTCTGGGAATGATTACTATCCTCTCTTGTCCAGTCTGAAGTTGCAACATCAAGATGACCACCGAGATGGTGTGGAGGTATGGGCCTCCTGACATTACAAGACCAACAGTGCTGTACCAGGGACAACTCAAGTTTCTTGCTTCTTGAACTTCTGCATCCGTATTCTAAATCAACCCTGCAACTATTTCTATGTCAGAGCAATAGTCAAATTCTGGCTTTCCCACAGCTATTCTGGAACCTTTTCAAGTGTCATATCACATTTCTTCCCCCCCCCCCCCCCCNCTCAGAAATGACTTGGGTTCAGCAAAACCCAAGAGAAGGAATATTGAAAAGTAATACCAGCCAACAGCACCAGCAAGGGAATTCATACATAACGACAAACTTGTGGCCAATTTAGACTTCCCTACCTAAAAGCCTTTTCTAAACATCTGTTGAAATCTTGCTGGTAGTGGTGACATAGAAACACAAGAGGATAATGCAACCTCAACGATATGTTATGTGGTGAAATTATTCACAAAAAGGAATGGTGAAATGAGGAATGCAAGAATGGTATTAAATGAAATAAATATTTAGAACAATACCGCAGGTCTCCATGTAGCCCTTTTTGCCAGAAAAAAACATTGGAATAAGAAGTAGAACCACCTCAACAGGCCCACATGAAGTCTTTTTGTTCATCTATTTAAGAAGCTGCATTTGTTAAGTACTCAAATATTGCTTCTCAGCATATTCTCAGAACACTTGGGATTCTCAATTAATCTTCCAAATAAATACTGGTAATGTCACACAGCATCCAGGACCAATTTATTCCAGCTTAGCCATAACTGAGACAAAAGAAGAGGGCAATACTGTAGAAAAAATCACAATATTTTCCACATTAATAAAGAACTGAATAAGCTTCTTATGCAGAAACTTTCCCTTGAGGCATCTTGGTCTCAGGAGGACAACGGCGAATTGACAGGAAGAACGGCTGCATAAAAAAAATTGGGCGGGGGGGTAGAAAGAGAAAACCTTCTCCTGGAGGAGCCCCTTCTGGGCTACATAAATGTACGTAAAAATGTATAGTGCTTTCACTGAATGTGACATTTAGAGATAGCTATGCAACTATAAATCACTCTGTGATATATGGCACTGTTTTTAAAAAAGGGTTTTTATTGTCATAATAACTATTTTCACATTAAAACAGACATCAGAGTTTTGGCACATTACAGAGCTCGTAATTTGGGCATGAAATGTCAGCTGCCTTAACGTGTTGGAAGCCTGAGGCTTAAGGTGGTTATAGTTGCACAATCATCTTCCGAGGTAACCTCTCCCTCCTTACCTCCCAGGGGTGGCTCAAGTTTCATGTGGAGAAGCTAATTATTCAATTCCAAGTTATATCCCCTTCTTAATCTCCAACTGATGACTGCAGCTGTAAGAGCATTATAACAGGAAGCAGTACAATTTGAAACACTCGCGCATCTATCCAACAACTTCTCCATTGGGAAAGGGCAGATATTTTCCCCCAACTTCTTGGAGCATGAGCCCCTTTCCTGCTATGCCTATATGAACCCAGGCCCAATTTCTTCAGCATTGTGTGTAGAGACTCTTCAGTGAAGTAGAGGGCAGGTATCATGTTGTCACTGCTGTCACCACGAGCTCCTACCAGCCTGTGGGGCTGCAGATCTGTGCGTTCCCCTGAGAAAGGCAAGGCGACCACCCTCCATCCCTTGGCTGGAGATGGCAGGGGGGCTGCAGTGAATCAAGTGCAAGAATCTGGCCCCTCTGCTGGGGCAGGCTCTACATCCTACTTCATCTCCTGCCATTTTATTCTGTAAGAAACAGAGCTGGACCTCAACTTCAACCCTCCCTGCTACAAAACAGTGCTGCTCCTTATCACACAGTGGTTAAGCAAGACTAAGATTCAACTGACGGCCACAGAAGCAAGAACAGGTAAGAACAACCTTTCCTCCCCTGCATTGTCTCTCTTGCTGATGAGTATCTGGGTCACCCATAGACAGTGATACTCTTCTTCCTACTGCAAAGGGACTAGTAGCTACGCCTGGAGAAGATGGGTCCCTCCCTGCATGCAGTGCTGTACCTGTGTACCTGCAGGATTGACAAGCTTGTCCCTGTCTCCACCCCTGCCCAAAACTTCCTCCCTCCATCACACACACAAAGGAAGAGGAGTATGTCCAAATCCTGAAAATAAAGGGTGTAATTTCTTCACTCCTCTCAATAACATGAGACCCCCTCCACAAACACAGACACGAACTGAGAGTTCACAAAAAGAAAATGCAACGAACGCAAAGATATCAAACCAGCGATACCTCTGCCTAAAGATTCACCCAGGATAGCCACCTCACCCCCTGCCCCAGAGAAACAGCAGTGGACACAGAGAAGTGGCTGTCCCCTGTGCCACCTCTGTGGCTCAGTCCCTCAGGCGGCAGCTCCCAGAGCCACCGGCCTGAGCCGCTGGTCCAGCTGAAGAACCCACTCCAGTCCAGCCTCTGAGTAAATACACTCAAGTCTTCCGTGCACTTATGCTGATCAAAAAAATAAGACCCTAGTGAACCTATTAACAGCAACAATGCTGTTTGCCTTCATTTGGATACCCTGGGAACATGTACAGGCCTTATTTTAAGCAGATGTATGGCAGCCTTAGAACACTTAAAACCAATTAGAACTTGAAGTTTAAAAGTGACCAGATAACTCCAATTTCTGGGATTCCCAGAGCAGAGCTGATTTCGTTTAGTGGATAATGTTCTTGCAGGCTTTGAGGCTTGTTTTGCAGACACTGAATGTGCCAAGATATGCACCCAATTTAACACCATTAGACTTGAAAGCTGGGTTCAGTCACTTCACAGCAAAATAAAAGCTATTTTCTGAGCAAGATTGAAAACAGAATCACTTCACAGTAATAACATCACAAATCTTTAATAGATTATTCCTCTTCCAGCCCACCTCATGTCCCCCCTTCAGTTCTCAACCTTTAGTCACCCTAATTAGCACCAAGGGTAAGTTTTACAAGAGAGTCAATCTGGCAAAAATAAAACCAAAGAAATGCAAGTTGAAACGTGCTTGGATACAAAAATAGCAAATCGGAAACTACCTCAATGATTTTCCAAGGACATACCAGTTACAATGGATGACAAAATACAGGAAAAAAAGCTCTAATTAATATTCATAAACAGTTACTCCTGCTGTTAAATCTTGTATGTTAGAAGACCACCACTTCAGCATCCCTCTGAAGTGACTGCATAGTTTAATAACTGAATTCATCTGTGCAGCACTCCTCCTGCATAAGCCAACGTATGGATCCTGATGGAAGGTATCGATGGACAATCTCACAATAAATAATGATACTATGTTCACATGCAAGTTGTGACTACATTGCTATTTTAATGCAGTGAATGTGGCTCTGTCTAACACTGAATACTCAGCAGTTTGCATTATATGTATTCAAGTTAGAAGTCTTCAGCTGGAAAACAAAACTGGATTGCAACACTGGCATTAGGGTGGTATAGAGCTCCCTCAGGGAAGTTTAAACAGCCCCAAAGAATAGAAAAGATGTCTTTCATATATAAAAGGTAATCACTGAAAGAGACACACTGAATACTACATATGTGCTCCAAGTGATTAATGGAAGTCTAATATTTTATAGCTTTACTTGAAGTTCAGTGAGGTCAGCAGAAACGTGTGATGTGTTTCACGTGCCAACACTCAGCTATGTATTATTATTCTTTATTATGAGCCAACAGTAACATGCAGAAATTGACCATAATTATTCTGGGATCCTGTCCACAAATACAATGGGCAGTTCCTATCAGAGCAGCTCCCGCTGGAGGGAAGCTCCATTAGCCTCACTAGGTTAAGGATTTCTCTAATGGAACTGGCTGCTCTGTCTGGTCACCACTAAGCAGATGGAGACAGAAACACATCCTGAGCCCACGCTGCTCCGGCACCGCACCTTCACAGCATATGTTCTTGAAGAGCAGGAAGCCGCAACTGGACTGGCAGTGAGAAAGAAATCCCACTCTGACAAATTTATCATTTAAACCCCTCCCCCAAACTGCATAAGACAAGTGTATTTACCTTTTTTCCCCCTCAGTTTTACTCACTACTTCATATACTTCCCCTTCCTAAAAATTCCCATGATCCCTTCTTTACATTTACAGGGAGGAACAAACAATTTTGGTCTCACACGTTTATCAGCATAGCTGTTTCCTCTTGCGCTGTTCCATAAAAACCCCCTTGCACCCTTGTGTAACCTGTGCACGTGTTTGCAAACTGCTCACAGCCTGGGAAACTTTTTCCGTTCAATTTTCTTTTCACACCAATAAAAGCTCAAGACTGAAAAACTCTGAGGCCTTGCACTTTAAGTTTCACTAACAGACTGACTCTGCTACTCCACGTGTCCTGATGATACACACTGGGATGAAGAGACTGGCCCAAGTCTCTTCATCCAGAGAAAAGCAGCTGCAGAGCTCTTAGAAAGCAGCAACTGCAAACCACCCCAGGGCACAGCACCGCTGGGAGATGCGTGGTTTTGCTCAGTAACACAAAGCATTGTGGAGGCCAGGTCTGCATGAGAAATGGGAGGCAAACTGGCAATAAAACCCACAAAATACTCTTCTCATGAGAAAAGTCACCTCCCTTCTTCCACACCTGCCGACTCCACTTCAACAATCCTATTACGACATTTTAATCGGACACATGTGAGACCACCCGGCACGGCTTTCCCCTCTGCCCACCCGCTCCCCTCCTCCACGGACAAATTAATAAGATACAAAAAAAGCCAAGAGAAAGGCACCCCAAGCAGTTCCTTATCCCAGCGATGGGCTGTAGGGGTGAGGAGCTGCTGGAGCTGAGCAGTGCTGGTGGCAGTGCCCTGCTGCCCGGACACCCTGGCAGAAGCTTCCCCCTCTGGCACAGCCCTAGGTACCTACCCCAGGCACCGCGCCGGGCAGCGCCTCCTCCCCGGGCCCCTTCCTCAGGGAACAGGCATGGCTCCCAGCCGGCAGGCAAGGCTCCACGTCAGGGAATGGGAACGGAGCTGGGGGAGAAGCAACGGGACCCCGGCTGTGGGCCAGGGTGGCATGCACCGGGTACAGCAGGCACCCGCCTGGGCTCCGTCCCCGGAGAAAGCGGGTGATGCTGGCGGAGCGGAGCACGGGACCCCGCAGCCCTCTGCGACCGACTGACCGTCCGTCTGTCCTGCTCCTGCACTAATCCGCGCCGCTGCGCCAGCTTAGGGGATATAATTAGACTCACAAAGGAGCCTTGTTACTGCTCCCCGCTAAGAGGCCGTAGCAGTTTTGATTAGTCATACCAGCGACTCCACCGACCAGCTCCGGTGAACACCGCCTATGGAGCTTGGCAGGGAAAAGCTGAGCAAAGCCCAAAAAATGAAACCAGAGGACTGTTCCCGGAGGAGGAAGAGGGAGTGGGGATTTTTAATTTGAAGTGGTGTTTAACATGGCACGTGGAAAATACACTGAGATTATGCTTCTGAAACTGTTTTTTTTTCAGCTGTTCCATCCTTTCCTTTTGCAATTTTCTAAGCAAACGTGAGTGAATAGACCAGTCTGGGGCACTGCATTGTAAAGAAGTCAGTATCACCTATGAGATGACAAACCTGCTCAAGCTGCAATGCTAAAAGAAAACCCCCAGAACGACGTGGGCCTCAAGATCCAATCAGCTGTCAATAGCATTTGAGAGTTTTTCCTAAACCTTAAAACCAACCAGCCAGCCTTTTCAGGGAACAGCACTTCCCCCAAAGGAGAGGCATCCTGTGATATTCCTACAAATAAACCCTCAGTACTCAGAAAGGCATTGGAAACCATCACCTATGGAGAAAAGTGGCAGGTACATCCTTCTGTCACCCGGGGAGATTGATTTTACAAATTCCGGGAAGTTCTTTTAAAGGAAAATTTATCTTAATAATCTTTTGAAAAAATAAGCTTTATTCCATAGTCACACCATTAATCCCCTGCTGCTGGCCAGATTTGCGCATGTAAGCTTGATATAGTCGCTGACCATCATCATACCTGAGGATGTAAAGGATACAGTAACAGGGTACATAGAGTTTATTTGGGGGAAAATGGAAAAGCTTAGTTCTACTGTCTCCTTAAGGATCCCAGGAGAATAAGGAGAAGTTTTCTTCTTATATACCGGCATACATGCCAAGATCAGGTTTTCCTTACATCCACTGACCCACCACACTTAAACAAACAACTATACATTTTTATTGGTTCTGTGCTAACACACAGCAGACTGATTGCCATGAGAAGCTGACTGCACCGCTGCATCCTCACCAACTGACCCACACTCTGCAGATGAAAAATGAAGGGCTTTCCACAGGTCAAAGGAGGACGCACTTATAATCACAAAGGAAATGCTGGCAGTACTGGCCATTTACAGAAACCCTCAAAATTCGGGAAGGAGGAAAAAGTCGACACAAGGGTAAGGAGTGGTCCTATTTTACGCAAGCATCTTTGGATTTTAATAAGAAATCTAGTTAAGACAGCACATAGTGGACTTACCCAAATTACAATAGCTCTGCTGCGCGAGCTTGCTGAAAGTTAGATGTCTATGGCTAATGCTTTCCCAGCCAGGCTGCAAAATTCTATCCAAAAATGACTGCACTTTATACAAAGGTGAGAGTATTGATTTCTCGCAAATGTTAAAGCAAATATAATGAGGGTTTTTGAAGTGATCAGAATAAAAGTAACCTCACATGATCCCTTGCTTATCGACATTAACACACAGGGATGTGTGTGCACGTGAACACTCAGTCCAGAAAAAGACTCGTTTGATGGGTCGCTTTTCTAACATTGTTTCTGAAAGAGTCTAAAAACCATGGAGTTATTGTTATGTGAATGGGGATGCAAAGTCCAGCTGACAAATACTGTTCTATACTTGGTGACTTATTTGGCAAAGCAGAGAAGTAAAATCAAGTGGAAAAAAGAACTTTTTTCCTGAATTTCCAGCAGCGAGTCCATCTTCACTCTATATAACAGAAGAATAAATTGCACAGAGTACTATTGAATCTACTGTCTGAAAAAGTATTAGAATTGTTGGAACAGTGCTAAAAAAAGAAAAACCAAGTTAAAAAGCAAGTATCACCTTAATTTTAAAGAAAAGGAAAACTGGAACCTCAAAATATAGTTAGCTTGTGTGATTTTTAATTTGGCTTTGAAAAGCTTTTTTCAGTCTTAATCTGCAACCAGATACTGATGAGCTGTCCTGCTAGACTGCAGTCAGAAAACAGGTAAAGCAAGCTCATCTTACCTTCACTACAAGGACTGCTGGGCACAGCACTACATTTGCTGGAAAATGGCTGCAAATGGTCGCATAATTGCTATTGGAGTGTTTATAAAAGACTAGTTGAATTTTTTAAAATATCCCTGAAAGGACTGGAATTATTACTATGCTTATTTCACACGTAGGACTCAAAGATCAGAGAAGGTGGGTGACCAGACAGATGCCATGCACAAAAAAGATTTCAGCCTATCAAGGAAGAGTCAACTATTCAGTCAACTGAAGAATTTTCAGTCAACTATTTTGAGGGCGAAGACCCCTCTCACTCAAGACCTTTTCTCAAGTGTAAACCTGCCTCTCTCCAAGAGAGTACAACTAAGTAAATAACCTGGCATCATTACTCTAGCTGCTGTTGGATTACAGTGTAGAAAGAAAAGAAGCCTATAGCCAACTTTACACATTTGGTATTAATGCAGATGTGCTTATAAAGCTATGACACTGGATTTGCAATCACAATGATACCAAGTCTATGTAATACCAAACAACTTTTCATTAATAACTGCTCTTTTCTTAAAAGAGGAACCTGTAGGTTCCTAGTTCAAAGGAAACCCCTGCACACCGCAATCTGAGCCTCCAGAAGGCTGTACCTCCATACTCAAAAATAAAACACCAGCTAAGAGCGCTGCAATTCAAAACCAGAACTGATCAAGAGTTACACCCCCACCCTCTCCCCTCCCACCTCTGGAATCAGAAAACACCAATTCAGGATGACAGACTTTCACTGAGAACACACATATCACTTTCGCTGGGAAAGGTTTCCCAAATCCCTTTTTTGTTCGTTTTAATAACCAAAGTGGTGAGGAATAACCTGCTCATCACTGAGAGCAGTGCCACAGCAAAAGCAGCATCTGTGTTCCGACCCATTGCTGAAGGTGTCAATTCCAGTCCCTCATCTGCCTGACTACGGCTGCCCCACAGACTTCACTTCCCACCAAGCCTTTTGGCTGTCCTTCCTCAGGCATGTGGCTTTTTGCTGAAAATATGAAAACTGGTCAAAAACCTGAACACTTAATATACATGCCCCATTTGAGATCTGAGAAGCGCATTTGGGATGCTTTCGCCTTGACTAACCTTCCTTTATTTAACATTTAGGAATGTTTATCCAAAAGAGACAGTGTGCACTCTAAAGCAGAAATCTTTAAGTTATATATTTTCATTAAACCACTTTTAAGTTATTTAATGAAAATAGCAGCCACAAGAGAGCGCTACGAGCAAAGGATTCAACCACGGGGAAAACTACAGCCTTGAAGCTATTCAGAATTCAAAAAAAAAAAGACATCTGTTGTGGTCAGGCTGTCTTATTTGCACATTTAAAAGAAGTCCTCAGACATTTAATTGCTAAAGCTGTGACCTTCAGAAGTCAGGAGAGATTCCGTGTGTCTCCATTTTTGAATGTGGCCTTTGAGACACTTTCATTGCTCTTTTCTCTTTGTTTTCAAAGGGAGATTACTCAGCAGTTTTGGGATTTTAGGCACCTTTAAAATGGTGCACTCCAACAGAAACACCTGAAATTAACAGGTTTTCTGATATCACTTTTTTTTTTTTTAAACATCTGTAACTCACTAAAACTCAATGCAATGAGCTAAAACATGAAAACTGTGTTTGTGGTTTTGCTGTTTGTTTTCTGTTTCTATGCTCTGAGTACCTGAATACCATGTACTCCCTTCTTACTTACCTCTCCACAAAAAGTGCTGGTGGATTCTAAAAACAACAAAGTTGACTTATTTTTCTGGAAGCAGCAAATGGAACCGCAGCATTTTTCTCCATGCAAAACAGGAGGAGTTCCTGGGTTTGCATTTTGAGCTTTTAGTATCTTACTGTAAGAGGAAGTGACTCCCAAAACGTATCCCTAAAAAAGAACTAACCTAGAATTTGAAAAGGGAACAAAAAACCCCATAACCATGTGTTTAACTTACAGACTTCTGGGGGAAGGGAGGGGCTCTAAAAGACTGAAAAGAAGTAATAAAAGTGATCTATTAATATTCAGAATGGCAAATTGAACCTGTATTTTGACAGACAAGTTACTGACAGAGGTTTATGATATAGGTATCTGTCCAAATCCCTAAAATTACAGCAGAGAAGCATATCCTACCTTAAATGCCTATTCTCACACAAAGATTTACACAATGGCCTTTTCCCTTGCTGTCAACCGTAGCGAAACCTACAGAATCTGTAGCATTGCTCTTTGCTCTCTCCTCCCATGTGCTGGGTAACCAGTTGGTCCGACCTCCCATCTGCCAGGTACCCTGTACCTGAAAAGGGGGCAAGCGGCAACACTGCACTCCAGTCAACAGTGCTTCTGTTCAAAGAAGCCATGCCGGAATGAGAAAGAGGAGCTGGACCTTGTCGCAGGACAGCAGATTGGCTCCTTTGCTATCCCATGACCTAGTAAGTTGCATTTTACATAAAAAGAAACTGAAGAGACCTGCAAAATCCTCTGCTTAGATCTGTGAAAACAAATAAACTATCAAGTCTTACTGCCCTTAAAGAGTTCAGTCATTAACTTGAGCAAATCAGGATTTCACCATCACAGTTTGCTTCAGTTTTCCTTGTACCTCAGCCCAACTGTACAGGCTTGAGCAGGATGGAACAGCAATTTCATTTACAAATAAGATATGCACTGTCGACAATGAGGTATTAAGCTGTATGGGGTATTAAATCATCAATCTTCCTGCCTGCTAAGTTCACAATAGACTACCATGATAAAATTTCCATATTCTGGAACTGTTTTTCCTCGCTCTGCCTTTGGAAACTAGACATCTGGATGTCTGAGATAGAAGTGTTGATCTTAGGATTTATGGTATATTATATAAGCTACATAAATACTTTTTCCTCATCCTTATTTTTTGCATATTCCGCTACCTTTTGATGACTAGATAGCATTAAACTCCCGATGTCATTCTCTTACCTCAGTTTTTGCCATGATTTATCAGAATTCCTCTAAAGGATAATAAAACTTTTTTTTTTTTAAATGAGGATTTATCATCTGGAAGCATCTAAAATGGTTCACCTATTGAAGAATCAGCTCCAAACACTAGTATCAGCAGGGTCTACCTTTAAACATTTTGGAGACTGAGAGAGTTGGGGTTGTTCAGCCTGGAGAAGAGAAGGCTCCGGGACCTTCCAGTATCTGAAGGGTGCCTAAAGGAAATCTGGAGAGGAACTTTTTGCAAGGGCATGTAGTGATAGGATGAGGGGTAATGGCTTCAAACTAGAAGAGGGTAGACTTAGATAAGACAGTAGGAAGAAATTTTTCACTCTGCGGGTGGTGAGGCACTGGAACAGGTCACTCAGAGAAGTTGTGGATGTCCCATCCCTGGAAACATTCAAGGCCAGGTTGGATGGGGCTTTGAGCAACCAGGTCTAGTGGTCCCCATGGCAGGAGAGTTGGAACGAGATGACCTTTAAGGTCCCTTCCAACCTAAACCAGTCTATGATTCTATGAAATTATCATGCTACGTAAGCAAGGTGCTAAAGAAATCAACTTTTAACATAAATACAAAAAAGGCTTCATTCACCAGTAACACTGAATAAAAATGCAGCCTCTGACAGGGCAAACACTAACAGCAGCAGGAGTCATCAAAATACACAGAAGATTTAAGGCTGTCTCACCATGGCTCAGGCAAAGGATCAGGAGCAAGGAACAGGATACAGAGCAGCCTTTGGACACACTCCCCCCTGCCCAGTCTTGCCCAGGACCGAGTTACCAAGCGCAGCAGCATGCAGCTGCCTACACCAGCCCAACACGTTGCCTTCAGCAAGAAGGAACTTGCTGTGTCCTTGGAGCATGCAGCCGTGGAAACCCTGCTTCGCTTGTGGCCAGAAACAACGGGTGTGATTTGCCTCCTGGCCACTTACCGCACTGAGCTCACCATTCAATAGCACTCCCAAATGAACCGAGTTTCCTCAGAAACCACATTTCAAATTCCACTGTTTCTACAGAGGTGTGATGCATTCCCACACTGATTTCAGCTGTAATTTACCTAACAACATCCAAGGTGACCCAAAAACAGGAGTGAGGAAGTAGAGTTCCTCCAGTCCCGGGGCATTTCAGGAGATGGCCCAGCCTTAGTTCATCTCATTCCTGGTTTAAACGTTATAGCCACACAATGCAAATTACTGAGCCTTCACAAAGAACAACCCCACAAGCTGAGATGCTTCAGGTTTCATTTGGGAAAGCTATTTCGCTCTGACATGCCCTATGCCAAATCACATTTTGAAGACACTACCATCCCCCAGAGCGCGTCCTTCCCCACCAGATGCCACCATCCCATTTGGCTGCCCACCTGCCGGCAAGGCTGCTCCGTGAGCCAGACCAAAGAACTGACTCTCATTTCAATTGTAACCCAGCAGAAATTTCCCCATACCCCAGCTTTTGTCACTCTGTCCTTCCTCTGCACTCAGCATGAGGCTGGACTAAAAGCGTAAGGGCCATATAACTCAGCAGTGTGGTAGCTGTGTCTCTGTGCCAGACTTTGTTTTGCCAGGTGATCCAGTATTATGCAGATTCAGCAGCAATGACCATAAAATAATGGGTTTCTTGTGTGAGAGATAAGATGTAAATTTGTTCAGTTATTCAGTAACTAAAGCTGCAACACTCTTGCATTCCTGCCCTCCTTTGAAGTGGTCATATTTCTGGAGTTAAGGATTGGATTCAGAAATTAATTTAAAACTTTTTTATAATATTTTCAAGTTGGAAAGTAGCTACATGTAGTTACTTGGCCAAATAGAGCGTAAAATCTCTACACTTAACATGGTAGGCTACTTGACGCTGCAACATTTAGGAAGAGTCCAAGTTCTCAATCTTATCAGCCTTATCTTATCTCAATCTTCAGGAGGTAAAATATGTAACCTAAAATAAAATTACCACAAGGAGAACTGCACCACAGTGAAACAGGAATATTATTATTAATCTCCTTAAGTTCTATATGCGCGTGTCAAAGTTCATGACTAGTCTTTAAAAACCCTGTTGCTCTTCACTGCTTAAAATTAACCCGAAACTAATTCAATATTTCAAAATGCATAAAACATACACGGAAGCATTCCTTCAAAATGCAAAGAAGATTCCTGACACAAACCCATTATTTATTTGGTCTTTAATGGATGGGGTTACAATTCTGTTTCAGCTAGGACTCTGCAGAGATCTACAGTATTACCAAACACACACACACAAGAAATCCTGTGTGTGCATGTGAAAGTACTATGTGAACTGAGTGAGTCTTCAGATCCCCAAATTTTAGAAGGCTCACCTATCTCCCTTTCACCCAACAGACTACATTTCAGTTTCTACCACCTACACTAAGATTCATCAGAGGAAAGCATTTTTAAGAATAAATCCAGTGTACCACCGGGCAAAAAGTTACAGCTAAATCCTGCAAGCGCTTGTATACTTTTTTATCTTCGGTCATGTGAGTGCTCTCACTAAAGTGGATGAGACTACTCATGCTTAAAATTAACCATTTCGACAAGTGCTTGCAGGACTGAAGAACGAAAAAAACCACCCTAGAAACCAGTCATGACTCACGGGTTGTTACCACCTGATGCATATTCTGTTCCACAAAAAAGCAACATTGCCCAATTTTGATAATTACTTCACAAAACTGAATAGCATTGCCCCAAGTAACCTTCTGAATAAGCATATTCAAATTACAGAGGATTCCTTTCACCCACAAAGCAATGTCTATGCCCTTCCTAGTACTCCAAACATCACCCTAATGGAGTTGACTTGGTAAGACATGGTGACATCTGTTGTATTTTTGACTTTGTTATTCAGGCTTTACAGGCTGGATTTTTTATATGTGTAAAGAAATAAATTATGAAATTCTCTACCAGATGAATACAGCCACACTGTATTGAGAGAGTCCTGACAGTTGTACAAGACAAACATACAAAACCACAAGCCTACGGTTTGCTCTGTGAAACCAGGGTCAACACACCACCAACTGGAGGAACTGAGGCTTACGTTCAGCTCAAGCATCCACTAGTGTGTCACTAACAGCATGAATCAAATCATGCTACTGCAACTAAGAAACCAGTGAGGGTGGGCAGAAAACTAAGAAATACAAGTGCTTCTTAGGTGTACACCCCACCAAAAAGACAGCTGGCACGGGGAACACCCGTCCACCTGGGTGGTATTGCTAGGGTCACGGTGAAGGGAACGTGGATTCACACTGTCTCCACGTTGGTTAAGTGACGGTCTTGACAGTTCGGCAACCAGGGAAAACGGTCCTCATCAGGGCTCTTCCAAGGTATAATTTGTTGAAAACACGAGATGAAAAGTGCACGCTCCTCCTTTTGTCGTGTCCCTTCCTTCCATCACTAGCGCAGGACGGCACAGGCAAAGGAGGAGGAGCGCCGCAGAAGCCCAGCAAGGCCAAGGTTTGCCCGTGGAGGAGGTGGGGGCCATGCCTGAGCAGGAGGGGAGCTCCACGCCAGCCGGCCTCCGCTGCGGACCCCACTGAGCACACACGTACAGAGTTGGCTTAGTGGCTCCATTAAACACCCCTTCACGGAAAGATCCTGCTGGGATTGCTAGGCACTCCTTAAAACTCAGGGCAGCTGAACCAGGCCTGAAGGTGCTGTGCAATTGGCACAATCACACTGCCTACTTCTTACAGCAATGGTACCTGCATGCACATACAGCCCTGGAAAGCCTTATTACAGTTTCCTGCCTGTTTCCAAAGTCTGGCTGAAAATATAGGCATTACATCAAAATCTGTTCTTGGTCAGTCAAGGCCAAGGTCAATCTTCAAAAAGGAAGAACTATGTCCACTGGGCAGCAAGAGACCAATCACTGCTATTTGTTCTGCTGTAACAAACCCTAGATCGAGACGCAATGAAATCAAATTTAACAGCAAAATAGATTTTACTCCTACTCAACAGTGATCCTCCACAACTGCAATACTTAACCATAACCATCAACTAAATATCTATAATACTTGCTTAAAATCTGCAGAACTACATGGGTTTTTTCTACTTTTGTTTCTTATACTATTATGATATCTACCAAACCAGAATTATCAAATAGGCAACACATTTGTAAGAGGCAAAATTCAGTCCTCAATCCATATCTTGTAACCGTACAGAAAACAAAAATCCCTCATCTTTCCAAGTCATCTCACAAATTGATACTGCCGAGTTTCACAGAGTACTCCTGCAGCCAAAAGGAGCTACAAAGCACACAGCTAGCTGCTCCACAAGTGATAAACGGGTAAGACTAGATTCCCTTGCTAAGTTATACAAAACCCACTATGGAAAGGTCATCGGGAGGTGTCGAGCATGTTTCTGCACAGAACATGACAAAATTTCAGTAATTTCCTATCTGAACGCTGCAAATGACTGTCAGATTTTTACTCCCAGACGTCTGCCCAGGTCTCAGGTTCTGAAATGATACTGTACAATCTCAGAGCCCTCAGGACATTCATTAAAAACTCTCCCTCTGCTGTGCTTCAATTAAATGGCTGTCTCTTTTCTTGAAGTGCCATGCAAATAAAGATTACCCTAACTTTCTACATCTAGGTGTTTATAGTTCACATATCATGACATTCACTTCTCTTACTACAATTTAGCACAGCAAATTTCAGCATTCAGACTATACTTCTGATGGCAAGTGGTTTTGCTCTCACTCTCCCTCTCCAAGGGACTCCTCAGTATTGCAACTGGCACCTTGCACTTTTTGCCACATAAAGGCAGCAAAATGTAATACTACATAAAGTAAAAGAAAACACGCCCACTCGTGTGTGCGCAACGTGGCCAGAACTACTCCAGAACTTTAAAGCTGGTTCACAAGCATTGGCAGTACCTGCAGAGCTGGACAAGCTGAACTGAAAGTCCAGCGTCCCATCACCAGCAGAACCTGAGGAAAAGTCATCCATGGCTACTCCGTCCCTTGTCCACCTGTTTCCACTGTGACTGACAGATTATTCAAGCAGCCAACAGGAGAACCCCACATAACTTCTTAGGGTGGCTCACAAAGGCCACATAATCCCACTCTCCCTTTGACATTGATAAACCACAAACGGAAGCATCACCTATGTGTCAGTTTTTAACAGTTTAATGTGTCTCAGGAATTCATAGTGAAAAATTATTCCAAACTCCCATGCATTTGTGGTATATACTTACGCCTAGCATGTGCAAAGGAATGGAAATTAAATTATCTTCTAGTTATTAAATATAAGTTAAAAGTGTACGCAGAACAGTTCGGTTACACAGAATATGGTAACCACCTCAAGTATCAACACTCGGAGCAATTTTACATGTGTGTGTATACATAGACTTGCACACATCTTTTCCAAACAAGAGAAATTCACATACAATTCCTGTATGAAGTGTCCTAAGCACTCCTTCCTAAGAAAGGAGTCTACTCAAGAAATTACTCAGTACAACACTGAAGAACTAGCATGTAATTAAGATGTGTTGTTTTGATAAATCCACTTGAGAAAACATCGTGAAGCCTCCTGAGTCCTCTTTTAATCCAAGGCCAAAAGTACACTGCACTCACTCAACCATCAATACACGTAAGCTACTTAAGCATCCTGTTGTTGAACCAGTTGCACAGTGCTGATTTGGTTTAAACCACAACTATGCAACGTTTCCAAAAAATACAGCAAAGAATGTACGCTGATAGCCAGGACATTTATGCTGAGTATTTGGTACTGCAGGCACTTTTATTCACAGACCAACGTTATTTTCCCTATGCAAGTCAAGCAGCAGATTCTTGAAAAATAGTGGGTAAAAATGATTTTGTGAAAGCCAGCTACCACTGCTGAACAGCACCAGCCCGTTGAGAAACCTTTGCCACAGTTACAAGTTAATTATTGTGACTGAAACACATTACCCACTATGGCAATACTTTTTCACTTGATCTTGGCTGTAGGTACATTAGACGTCTCAACTGAAAATAGCGTATCTTACTGCTTCCCAGGTACAGAAATGTAACATCAATATAACATCAGGATGCGGCATTACTGCATGAAGGAGTGACCCATATGGAGGAATTTCACATGGACACACTTCTCAGCACTGACAAATAAAACCCGATTTTTCTGGATTAATTCTACTGACATTAATAGAAGAATTTTATTAGAAAGTAATTTCTCCACATCATGATAGTTTTTAAAAAGCCTTTTTTTGTTTTGTTTTGGGTTTTTTTCCCCCACTTCTGGATCAGTCTAGAAATAGATGCCATAAACAACCCTAGGGAAAAAAGTTTGCAACACACAACCTAGATCTTGGCTTCCCAGGCTAACTCTCACAGATAGCAAGGAAAACATGATTAAAACAAAGATTCTTCTAACCTTCAGGAGTGGGTTCTTGAACTTCAAACCATTCATCTATTTTGCGCCTCAGATTATCACGCTGACACCCACAGGGAATAAAATGTTAAATCAACACTACAGAGAAGCACCAACAGTGTTAGACAAAGGACACAGGGCAAACAGACAAAGAGATGCTAAGATGACTTGCAGATCAATACTTCATCTTATATGTAACTCAATGAAAGGGAATTGTGGGACTATCCCCAGAGAACAGTAAGGGTGGATCTAAAGGAGACTGAAATAGTCTAAAAATGCTAAGGCAGCCATTTCAAGATTGCTGTAATTAATTAAAGTGCAGACTGCCTCTGAAAAGGGTGGCCCTATCCAGCTGAAAACCTACTTCCCCGAGTAATTTTGCAGTCAGATCAGTTCCCTGATCCAATTCAATCCAGACCTGCAGGAGTGCTCATACAAAGACTGAACAACTGGTTTGCTTAAGGACAGGACTGTTTAAAGCACTCATAAAAATTCTGCCTAAGAATTAGGGCAAACAGAACAAAACAATACTGTTGTTCAAACCATAACTTCGGGAAGAAAGCATGCAACAAGGCTTTTATAAAAACCTGCATCATTTGAACTTCCAACAGGAAAAGAAAAGCTATTTCAGCACACAGACAGCAGTGCATGAGAACAAGCTGGCCAAGAATAAAATGAGACTGGGTGTTAAAAGGTTTCTGACCGTCAAAGGACTGATGTCCTAAGGCAACTTTCCAAGAGAAAGAGCAAAGTTGAAAAAACACAGACAAAAACCCTAGCTAATTTCATTCAGTAAGTTTTATGAAATTTTATCTAATATTATGCAGGCTGTCAATGACCCAAAAGGCTCTTGCCTCTTTTGGGAGCTATGGAAATCTTCATGAATTTAAGACAAAAAAAAAATATTTTCCCTAACAACAACCACTATTTCAGCCTCTTGGCTAGAAAAGCAAAGTTGCTTTGGCCCATTGCACGTGTACTAGGGAAGGAAAAAGAGGAGGGATGAGAAAGGACTGATGGAAATCCATCAGCTTTGCACCAAACCGAAGGCAGGCGTGCATAGCAATAGGGCTCTGTTGCGTGCGGAGAATGGCCACAACCCCCCAGCAGCCAAACCAGTGCTTGATTAGCTGTATGAAAATCATGTATTTGCATGGAGTGAAGTACTTTGTGAATGACAAGAATGGCATAGTTGTGTCTCTTATGAGGGTATTTCAGCATCAAACTTTCTGCCATTTCCAAAGATAGATCAGAATTCACGGATTCTGAGTAAGCTACTGTCCTAAAACTGAAAAGCACCAAGAAAGAGGGAATCTTTCCACTTGGACTGAAGCTTTTCATAGTAATTAAGACTTGCTGCCTTGGCAGAAACTTGAATGTCTATAAAACTTTTCAGCCCTGAAGTTCTTCCTTTCTGTGACAAGAAACAGCTGATGTAACCTCTGCTAACAGAAGTGCTTTTACTGGAATAACCAGTGCAAGCTGAAACTGCTAAACATCAACATGACTTGTAATAGTTGTAAAAGCATTTCATTTTGCATTTTTTAGCTTTAGTGCTACAAAAATTTTGGGAGAGCTTCCGGAAGCAGCTACTAGTGAGGATATAAACTATCACTTGTGAAAGAGACTTGGGTTCCCATAATTCCTTCTGTCAAAAACACCTTCTTAAACCAAAGGTGAAAAGCATGATTTTGTACCTCTCTTGCCTATCAGTGCTATTTCACAAAAACCAGTCCTCAGTTAAGACAGCCTCAAATGGTGGTTATATTTACAGGCTGGATCATCATACCTGTCAAACCCCAATTTTCAGCGTTTTCAGCATCACGACAAAATTCTTTTTTGATTTTAACAAAGACACCCAAAACTTTCACCTGAAAGACTGGCTGGTATAATTTGATAGAAGTAATAATAAATAATAAAAAATATAATAATAAATAAATAAGAAAAGTAATTAGAATGTTTTTATTCATCAGAGTAGGAAATTAATGAGAAAGATTTTGTTTTCCGATTTGAATTTTCTTCAGCAGTTACATGATTTAACCTACTTTAAGATCTTTTCACTTTCAAAGCTATTTTATGAAACTGATTTTTAATTCAAGTTAGTAAAAAAAGCATGAACTTGAAAGTCTTAGGTCAAAATGACAAAACAAAAAGTTTCCGTACTATGTTCTGTTTTGATAAACTGTTTCAGTTTTTCCCCTTCACTAATAGCTAACCGAAAGTACTTTTTACCCAAACCACATAAGAAATGCTTAAGACCTCAAATATTCTAAAAAAAGTGGGAAAACATTTTTCCAAAAGCTCCCCGTGTAACCCGCTCCTCACAAGCCCAACTGGCCTGCACAGCAAATGTGCTAAAAAGCATTCCCCGTGTCTGCACACCGAAGGCAGGGCAGGATCAGCCGCCAGCTTTGGCCCCTGCACTTCAGGAGGACAGAAGGGAACAGAGTCCTGACTCAACACATCACAACAGTATCAAATATATTGCCTCAGGTTTTGCTCTGATCAATAGGCTACCTCTCCCCAGGTCTTCATCCATAAAGAGTCTGTGTTCCAAGAAGGAGGTAAAACTGCACAATATGCACATTAACAACACTGAATGAACCTCATTATCCTGCCAAGCCTTGGCAAATTCAGTTGCCCAGTAGCTTACAGCCTGGAACAGTTCTCCAGCTGAACAACACGAGCTTACCTTTTCACTACAAGTTTCAGTGTCTTGTGGGAACCTTTTACCAGGCAGATTGCTTCTTGTCGGAAACCAGAAAGGCCCACATCATTGATGCCAACAATTTCATCCCCAGCCAGTAACTTGTCCACAGCTGCAGCTTTGCTCCCATCTTCAATCTGAAGAAAAAGCATATCAAATGGTAGAATTATTCAGGTTGCATAGTAGCACCTTTAAAGTAAGTTAATGCGCTTTCAATATTGGCTTCATACAATAATTACTACAGTAATAAAGTGGTTGAAATGATTTTTAAAAATACATTTAAAAACACCATAAAGAGTCATGATGTAATGGAGACAATTAGAACGAGAAAGAAATCGAAAGGAGCAAAACCTGAGAAAACCAGAAGGCTCGATGGAAATTTGGGAGTCAAAAGCTTCTGTGATCCTTAGCTCTATTCAAGACAGGACAGGTAATTATACTTGCAAATAGAGCTTTGGGCAGGCATCTTAAAATCTGGTTCTCTACAGAGGGTAACCAATAATATTAACCATATAGTCAATGACATTCACCAGAGACTCAACTCCAAAAATCTGGCATGCTATGAAACTCCAAAATATTGCATAACAAGCTGGTCTGGAAAATAAAAGTGATTTTCATCAGGCACAAAAAATTTAGGAAAATACCTGAGATTTTACAATCCATGTAGCTAACTAACAGCTCTGGCTAGAAGAAGAGATGATGGTCCGAGATGCAAGGAAGAAAAACAGCTTGTCACACTGCCAAAGAACACAGCAATACTAAGGAAAACTCACTGGAAGATTGTTTTGCTGCTACAGGCATCTCTTGCATGCACTGAATTTTTACACAACTATTCATAACATGAAGCAAAACACACACAAGATAAATTAAAGAGTCAGTTTTTGGCAATTCCCATGTCAATGAAAGAAACAAACCCATTATGAGCTACTCATTTTTAACATTTAAAACAAATCCCAAAAGCTTGATCAGCCAGACTAGCAACTACCAACAGTTTGAACTGATTTCAAATATAGCTGTAGGTGTCGAACACTTTGCAATTCAGGCCCTCGGCTTTCTCAGTTTCTTGCTATCTCCTTTGCCGTTGACACAGCCTCCAGCATCCCAGTTGCTTGGGCTCATGATCTACATGTTTAATTTTATTCCTCCCTCACTTGCTCACAATCCATATCTCACCTCATCTTCTAGATTTGACATTGACTTCAAAGCAAAGAGTTTCATTGATGTCTCCAGTATATTGTGCCTTGACTACAGTATCTCTGAGTTCTACATTATTAAATGCCAGTGAACCTACAAAGAAGAAACCCTTGTCATTGCCCCAAGTGCAGAAAGTTTCATAAAAATAACTGTCATCTTCTGAGGCACCAAAGTCAATCAACGATGAGATAAATCTGGAGGAAATCTAGCTTCATGAATTCTGAAGCTCACAGTACAGGTTTTAGGGACACTCCAGCAACCAAAGTATAAATTAAATCACCTAATAAAATAAAGCAGTATCTCTTGATGAAAGTACATTAGGATGACCTCATACACCTCACCAATCTCATTACAGGCACAATAAAAGCTCTCTTTAGGTAAGTTTAGGATAAACATTCTAAAAAATCTTCAGACCTGTACATCTAAGCCAAGAAAATGCCATATAAATGCATAATCTTATGCCCCATTCTAAAATGCTCATTGTTAATACTAATGAAGCAGATTAACTTCCAGAACTTATCTTAATAAAAACACAGACAATTAAAGACACAGCAAGTTTCTACATCGCGATACACCCAGCTCTCAAGCTATGACCTGCTTCTGACCTGCTTGCGTATCCTCTCAACATCAAGAATTCATCAGAATACTGAATTACTGCTGCAAATCTTCAGTGAAGTTGAAAACAAGGGAGCAGCAGTGCAAATCGCTTATATGCAAGGAAAGATTTGAGTTTAGGGACGTCAAGTACAGAGTGGCTGCCATACCAGGAACCCTGAAGTCAGGCAGAGCTGAAAGAGAAGAGGCAGCCTGGGACTCATGAATCTCAAGCCTCCTAACAGGCCATGGCAAGTCTTTCAAGTGTTCAGATGCATTTTTGGGTTACTACTAGATAACTACTAGATTTGGAGATCTGAAGCCCAGTAGGTTAGAAGAGCAACATGAAAACATTCATGAGAGTCAGAGCTGAATCACTAGAATTGTAGGGCAAAGGTCAAACAGAGGTGAAAAAAAAAAAAAGAAAAAAAAAAAAGAGTGAAAAGATCTTGTAAGAGGACACATTTTAAACTCCAAAACATAGATGCCAGCCAGTTGCAGCCCTTATGCCCTGAGCAAAGCACCAACTGAATGACAAGGGGTGAGAAGCCCCTGGGGGGGGGCCTGTCACCTGGGCCTGAAGACCTTAACCGGGGCTTTTTTTGTCTTTTTTTGGAAAAAAAGGCTAAAAAAAAAAAAAAGGCTAAAAGCTGTCTCCTAAGGTTTCAAGGAATGTTCATTGTTCTCAGTAAGCGTGTTTGTTTTTATTTCAGGCTGGCAATGCACTGACAGCAGGGAGTATTCAGTTACCCCCTCTGAGTTTTTATTTCAGCAGGGAGACTACACATTCCACACAGTGCAAGCTTTCCAAAGAGACTTCGGCTGTCCAAAACAACATTAATCAAAATAAAAGGGAAAAAAAATAATATCAAAACCTAGACACAAAGCTGAAACCACCTTCATGACAACTACATGAAACATGAAAACTACAAGTGGCTTTCTTTAATACCTTGCCTCCAGATCAGCTGCAGCTAGGGAGAATAAGCACTACACGTCCATTCATAGTAAAAGTCTCTTCAAGCTGAACAAATTTAAACATAAATCTTCTATGCTGGTTTTACCTCAGATCTCCAAACGGCTGTACGAATGCGATTCCACTTGACAATGCACTTTAAGTGGAAACGGCAATGTAATTTTCCTGTCTAGCTAGCAATTCCTTCAGTTACACTAAGAAGTCCTTTAGTCATAATGACTAAAAAAACAATCCATAAGGAAAAGACCTCTTCAAAACCACTGTCCTACTAACCCTGCAAACCTGGACAGTGCCATTCCAGCTTCTCCTTCAGGTTTTACCTTTTTCTGCTTATGAGTCTTTCCATTTATCGTTTCTATTTATTCACTCGTTGATAAACTTCCCATCTCATCAGACCTTCACTAGAAGTGTAAACTCCAACGAAAATACAAACATTTTAGAAGTAGCAAATGCACTTGAACATTTCACAACTGTTTTTCACCCCTTAAACATGAATATATTTCACACATCCACCTACAGAATTAACTACGCTATGCTGCGTTCAGGATTTAAGCCTGAGTTTTGAGATTTAAGTCCCTAATATTTATCTAAGTAGCATCCAATTTCTTTCTGAATTTCAGGTCCCCAGAAAAACTAAGTCGGTAGCTGAAAATAAAGCCTTGTAAATGCACTTTAAGATGAAGTCTTTCAAGAAGAGTCAACAAGAAGAGAACTGCCTCAGTCACTGGCAGCAGGCAGATGCGACTGGACGTAACCCTGAACAACCCCTCTGCTCAGTCCGGACTACCCACAGGAACCGAACGCCCATAAAGTATATATCTTAACATTTTCATAGCAATAGCAGGAAACAAAACACACATACAAGAAAAACAATCAACACCTTAATTTTCCTATACATACCGGACATATGCCTTCCAAAAAAAGGTATAGTTACACTGCACATCTTGGATGAGTCAGGAAGAGTTCTGGAAATGCCCTCAAATTGTGCTTTTGAGATGTATTAACAAATCATACCCCTCTCACTATGCTAAATTAACAAGAATAAACACCATGACTTCCTACCCTTAGCAGGGATGTTGATATTGCTACCAAAAAAAATGTTTTCAAGAGGGGATGAAAAGGATGTTTGTTGACGAAAAGCATCTGTTTAGACAGTCTCCAACTCTCACCCTGCTGTCCCTGATGACCTCCCTATGGCCAAGAGCAAAGGCAAACTTTGGGATCTGTGCATGGGGAGGACTGGAACCATAGACTTCTGCTGTCATAACAGTATCTACATTAACTGTCGTATCTTCCCAAATTTATTTTTGCTTATAAAATATTATATCCACAAAACAGTAAAAGACACTGGCACAAGACGCAGATAATAGTTAGGATTAAAAAAAAGGGTGTGCGTGTGTTGAAAAAACAAGATGTGTAATTCTGGTATGTGAAATTCTTCCTGTGAAAAGGAGAGAGTGCCTTGAAACAGAGGAAAAGCCAAGCCATGGAGAAGAGTAGTCTAACAGCTAGATACACAAACACATTCAAAGGACACTTACAAGTCTGTATACATGCAAAAGGGAAGATAATGGCCTATATATGCAGCTTTAAAATGCCATTGATGGGGAGCAGCACTTCTAGAATGTGACCCCTTCACTTCTGTGTTTATCAGGTCTGAGGCTTTACTTAAAATACCCACATTCCTCTAAAGGCACCTGTATAAACAAGCAGGAGACAGGTTGGGGAAATGCCATGTCACACAGGAGGTCTAGCTTTGTTTACAACGACGACAGTTTCTTGTCCATGCTCTCTCTGGACAGGGTGGGAGACGGGATGGAAACCCAAACCCAGAGAGAAACACAGGAAAAAACAGCGCCATTTATCAGCATTCTGCTATCGGCTGTGATAAACTAGTTTATCATAACTCACTTCTCGTACAGCCAAGAAATGATACTGTGGTTGTTTCTCTTATGAGCATCTAATACAGATTTTTTTTAAAAAAAACTAACAATCTTTGTATGAGATCTTCAGAACAAGTAAAATGTAGGAAGTGTTAATTATTTTGATTTTCACAAAGTTAAACTTTTACAGTTCAAGCCTGGCATTTGTTTAACTTCGAGAAATCAACATAAAAGTAACAGAACTGACCTAACTCCAGCTATGCATTCCGCAAATGCAGTCTTGACTGGTAAGGGCTGCATTCACCAGCAAGACTCATGGGTCAAACTGAGGGAGGATAAAACAGGGGTACAAACTGCAACAGGACCAAACTGCTCCAAAAAGAACACGTGTGTATACGTAAGGCATCTCGCACAGGCATGCACACACTAGAAGCCAGGCAAGGCTAACACATTTGGATTTTACATTCTTTCGCATCCTTTCTCTCTCACTTCTGACTTTGTACTTGGACATTAACGAGACTGTTAGGAGGACAACCGACTGGGAACTAATCTATCCCCCCTTTACAGACGGGTTCAGAAGCATATATGAAAACAAGGCCCAAAACGATGCAAGATGTCTGCAGCAAAGCAAAGAATTCCACACAAAACCTCAAGTCACTGGAGGGTACCCATAACCTCAAACCACTTCTCCCCACAGACTGCGGGTCCACCCTTAACCACCCAACTTGAACTTTAAGGAACACTGTACACAGAAAAGAAAGCTTAACAGCATGCTAGCAGCTTGCAAAATCTGGGCCTATGCAGTGCTATTCAATACTATTAACCTGGCAATGGCTGCACTTCGATCAGGCAGGTGAGTGTCTGCTGCGTTTGGTGACTACCGTAACTCAGAAGCCAGAACTTCCCTTTTGCCCAATATCATCGTTTCACACCCCACCAGCCATTGCCCACACTTGCTCTTCCCCAGATTCTGTTTAAACATCACAGCAAACAGCACTACATTTTAGGAATGTTTAGTTCGGGGCAATGTATTTCCCTAACAGCCGTTTCTTTCTTCCCTAGACCTGAGGGCAATGGCTCATGGTCACCGTCATAGCACCTCTGAAGAGGCAGAGAAACCCCCCTTGGCCAGTGTCCCCCATCACGCCATGTAGACCACGAGCTGTCAGGCTGGCTGGAGCCCTGCCTTCTGTCAACAGGTGGTTCTTAAAAAATCAATTTGGAAGCATTTTTTTGTTAAAAGGGTAGAGTTCAGTAACAGGACACAGTCTGTCACTGCCCTTTCTAATTGCACTTGGTGTATTTAAACATTTGGATATTTGCCCAGCAACCTTCTACTTGCTCAGCAGTCTTTTCTGTTTGTTTGGGTTTTGCTTTAAAGAAAGCATCCTATTTTGAAAAGCTGTCACTTGGTACAGTTCTTTAAGTATTTATTGAATTTTTATAATTGTGTCCACTCCACTGTTTTGATTAAGGGTCTGCTGTCACTTCCACTGTAACAGGACATTTCTGTGGGGGAGTTATTACAGCTGTAAGAACTGATGCCAGACTCAAACCTAACTTCAGTGTTCCTCTAACCATAAGTGTTTAAAATCATGATAAAACACCCACCATTTCCCTTTAAAAAAAAATAATACATATACATAAACTGATTAATGCTTTATTCCAACCTACATTCAAAACAATACCTACCATTAGGCTGCGAGAAGACCTTTCTGATTATAAATCATCAATTACTATTTCTAAGAGGATATTGTTATTCTATCTTAGACTATTTAAGTCACAGGGACACTGTAAGCTCTGCAAATTGAGGACGAACAATTAAAGCATTCAAAGTTAAAAATCTGATGAATCTTCGCCACAAAAAATTAATGATAACAAATTCCAGATGAAAAGTATCAGGAAGAGAGACTTCACATAGATTTGTATGTTTTAAAAACTTAACGACAGGTGTTTATTTTTTAGAGGTTTTTTTCACAGTGATTCCACTGTTTTACTAACAGAAGTTGGAAACATTTCATCACCACTGAACACTTACAGAAAAAAGAAAAGAAAAATAAATTAAAAATCACATCGATGCTTTGAAAGCATAGAGTTAATGTATCAGGAAAAGGAAGGTAGGGCTGCTTAGTGTCAGGGATGGGGTTTTTGCCATTAGTACCGAAGCTTTGCTAGACACATTTTACAGCTTCCAAATAAAATTTGATTTTTCCAACTGAGATTTATCCCAATAGCATTTAGAAGCGTATCCAGATCTTGTCAGTCCATAGAACCCACACCAGCAGGCCTGCATATATTCCACCTCCACAGAACAACTGAACAGGTACACATTGTAGGTCTTTGAGGATCTTTCTACACAAGAATGCTTCCAGGGCAGAACACCAACTTGGGCAAGGAAGCGTCCTAGCTCTTACAGTCCTCACAATCCCAAGCCGGCACCCAGGTAAGAGGAAAGCAAAAATGGACGCAGCCTACCTGGAGTAGGAACAAGGCCAAGAGAAGAGTGGAAAAGATGGCGATGCTGGAAGCAGAGGAGGTGGGAGAAGCCTGCTGGTGGTGCTGATCCTGAACCTGGAGAACCCCAGTGCCATGTCTCCCTCACACCAATGTGCTTGTAACACTTACGAAGCACAGCTCAAGTTTTGGGCTTTTTCTAGCACCACATCAACATATAGAGACCCTCCAACTGCTGTTATTTAGTACAGCATTCATCCAGACAAGCTGTACATGTCTTATTCAAGAATTACTGAGAATTACTCTTATTTTTAGCTAAGAGTTTGGGTTTGCATTTTACAGAAGCTAATGGCATCCAATCCAAAGGAACTCATCTGAACTCACATTACACTGTTCTTAAACATACCTTCCTATCTTTTTTCCAAAAATGACAAAATAACCTGTATAAGAAAGGAGCACATACCTGTGCCATGAAAAAAATAGTCTGAAGGCCAAAAGAGGACTTATTTTTCCTATATGCAGTTTACTTATTCTAACAAACCTTCTACCGGAGAAGTTTGAAATGGTTAGCTTATCCTTATTTACTTGTGCAAATTTACTTATGGATGATTATATACATATACATAGGCTGTTTTTAGATGTAATCTGTGCACTTCACATTAAGCATTTTTTATAGGTCTGCATTTTTGTACTTTCAGCTACTATGAACGATGATAAGAATGGTTAAAAAAGAGGTTATGCAGAGAAACAACTTGCATTTTATCTTTTCAAACTGATAACAGGAACAAACTTCCAAGAGGAAAAATATGACCTGACAAAGTAATCTTTACGATCATAAGGTTCAAGGCTTTTTACTTTGCAACTACCATATACTTCCAACAAGGTTGTCTTATCTTTCTGCCTTCCTGTCCATGCCAGGAAAATAATGTCACAGCTTGCCAATGTGCCTTTGACAATAACATACTAAATACAATCCAATAGCCTGTAAAACATCACTGTGTAACCAGGGGAAAGGGTAAGACTTACTGGCAAATCAAAGGAAAAAAAATATGGAGTGTCTCTGAATGGTCATGTAGGTAGGGTTGTGCATTAATTACACAGGAAAAGTCCAGTTTCATCAACTTACAGTCTGTTTGGGAAGAACTCTGACATGCCTCAAAGGAAGACATTGAAAGATCTAGTAGACAGCAATACGCTACATACTGAAAATAAGTTTCACCTATTTCACTCAGTCAATCAGCCTAAATGTACCTTTTACATAAAATTTAAGTTGCATCTATGTCTGTGTCTACAGATTGCTGTAGTTACCTGAAAAAAACAACACTTCCAGACACAGGTAGCACTGATTAAGACCCAGCAACAGAAAAAACTGATTCATTGCCTGCTAGTTTCAAAAAGTACTGTGACGGATCTGCCAAAAGCCACAGGAATTTTACAAACAGTGTTAGGTTTCCATTTTAAATATCTTCTCTTGCACAGCCCATTTTTAACAGAATACTTGTCTTGAAAAACTCATACCATCATTGGGTTATAGTCACGCTTGCTATTTGGGACCTTCCATTTTTGCCACGGCTCAGATGCTCATTTTTCAGACAGTGAGAAAGTATAACATTCCCCAGTAATTCTTATAAGAATATGCTTATTGATTCTTGAAAACTTGATTTTATCACAAAAGTAAAAGTACTTTTTAGTAGTTACTGCTGAAGTATTCATTTAGGAACCCACTGGTTATACCATGGAGAGAGCAGAACATGTTTGTTACATGTCTAAGCAACAATCTAGCTGACATAAGCATTAATGAGAAGAGAATAACCTGCTCTCATAATAACCAATAGCAATTTCTTCAACAAGAATTCACCTTCGCAGTATTACTCAACTTTAAAAGAAAAAAAAAGTCTCACTAAGGTGGTAAATTTTAAAACAGGTCTTATTTGTTGATTCCCTTACCGATTCCCCTGCAAAGAAAACAAAAACACCTTCTTCAAAAGAAGGGTCAGACTCCTCCTAAAACTTGAGGGGTTTAAAATTTCTCAACAGACTTTTGCTCCTGTTGTACAAACTTTTGCTCCGTGTTCAGAATTGATATTCAGGCTCACAGAGCACTCAAATTACAGACTGAAGCCTGCCTTTGCCATCATCTTCCTCAACAATTCCCATATTTAAAGCCAAGTTCAAACAAGATGACACACTTATTCTTTCCTCCCTACTGTAAGGATGTAGTACTTCAAACCGAATAGATGCAGGTATCTGTTGCCATTCTACCAAACCCATGTTTCTGCTGCGCACCCTGTATGCAATTTCAATTCTTCTTTCTTAAAGCAACAAAAACTTGGAAGCTAGTGGGATGACCCTCAAGAAAACAAAAATGCATATTATTATGGAAACAAAAAAGGTCTGGGTAACCTTGCCCTTAGTTTCTCCTTTGATCTTGTTTGTTAGTGTCTCAGTAAAGGAAGAAAGTTTCCCCTACTCCACTTTCACCCAGAATTCAAATATAAAAAGATGAAGACAGCAAACGCTAAAGACCGCATTAAATATATTTCTCTAGGGGAGGAACTGCAACGTAATTGCTTCTAAAACTATCAAACAAGGTCGATAACGCAAGTTGCAGAAAAGACTGCATGACAGTTTCTGCCCAAGCTGTTCCACCTTGTCACCTTGCAGCTGACTGGTACAGTCAGACACCAGAGGGTCACTCTTACAGAGACAGACTGCTAATACAATCAATGTAAATCTCTCCTAATGCCACAGTAATAAAAAAAAAAATCAATAAAAAGCCTACCAGTGCTTTTATGCCATTGATTGACAAGACAAAATAGTAGCCGTCTACCTTAGGTAAGGCACACACTCATCTGAGCAGGGCGTGAAACATTCATGTAGCTAGAATTAAGCACTGACACGTTAAGTCTTTTCTGACTCAGGAACCTGAAAAAAGCAAAATCCAATTCCATGGAGAGGGACTAATCTGTAGCAATTTATACCCCCAGGCATCATTCACATTATGGTATCCTGCCCTGCCCTTCTTCCCCTAACCATCAATGCTCTGTTACCTTATATTTCTTTTTTTTTTTAAAAAATCTTTCTTAAAAAAGAGGAATTTTGCTTTTTTCTAAACAGACCTATGTGTTCAGAATTTCAAGCTCTTCATTTTGTGTAGCTATTCTATATACCATTCCTTACAACTCCATTACTTAATATTATCACGGAACATTAGAAGAAATTCCTTCCTCATGAAAAATTTACCATAGGAATTAGATATGCAAGCATTTTTGGCATCGCTGCAAATATCTTGCCACCTTTTCTCTACATTAGAGGTCTAATTCTTCCTAGGATTAATGACAGATAATTAACCAAGAAGATAATAATACCGGGTCATGTAATTCAGACTCACATGACAAAGGTTATTTTATAAGATTGTGCTGTGAATTAGCAACTAATGTACTAAAATGACCATGGGTTAAAATAATGGAAATTTACACAAAACATACAAAAAAACCCTTCAAAAAGCTGCATGGATTTAGCAGTAAATTGTGATGCAGCTCAGAAGAATTCTTATATTCTGAAATTAAGAGTATGCTTACTGCTATAAATGGACATTTTCCAAATTGGCTTTTATTCATAGCTCTTTTTCAAAAGCTTCATTGTATAACACGTTGCCTACATAATTAGCTCTAAGAGCAGGCATATTACTCCAGAGACTTAAAAAAAGTTTTAAAGAATATCAAAACATTACACACGCAATTAGCTGCTTTTCCTGATTAAGAAGATATATATTTAATTACGACAAAACTACTCAGTTTGACAAACATCTGTATTTCTGTTTGGCAAAAGTATATGTCATCTGTGCAGACGCACTTACTAAAACACACATCCTGCTCATGCAGTTCAAGTCACAACTCCATCGCACAGCACTTGCTCAAGTATGAGTGGAATTTTGGGGAAGAATGTTCATACAATAATTCTTCCACAACAGGAGAAAATTTATAATTATACTTCTCTTTTCCCACATTGGTGGTGGGACCATTATACATGCACATGTGTATGCCATCATACATATGGCTTACGTCTCCCACTGCTGCCTATGCTGGTGAACACGAACATTTCAAGTGTGTATTCCAACAGTATGCAACCACACTAATGAAAAATTCATGTCTTAGCACGCCAGTTTAGGATGTCAGTGCTGCCAGGAGGTTGACTGTTGTAAACACCGCACTGCACAGGAGATGTTGAACTTGCACATCTTGATAACTGACAGACAATTAAAGGCTGCCCGTACTGACATTCTGAAATGAGTCTGTAACACAGTTAAGGAAACAGTATTTTGTGGAATCCACAAGATACTGTCTGTATTATTTATGAACTCCATGAAACAGCTGTTTTCTTTTGAGACAAGACAGGTCTTAAAAGCTTAACGCTGAAGTATGCAAGAGCTGGAAGGAAAGTAGTATTTTAACCCACTGTTAGATAGTCCTGACAATCTTCCACAGGCGTGTTCTTATGGCCCATTTTCAGAGAAAAGCAACATGGTTTTTTGGAGAGCGTGCCCACTGTAGGCAGTACTTACATTCAAAATTTGTCTTTCATTCTCAAGCCCGTCACTACAGCCTGCCTTCCCCCAAAACCATATTCTGAGCAGAAACCTGATTCTTCAAATGGTGAAGCGCAAGGGATTCCCTAGAGAAAAATCCTGAATTTTGATTTGTGCATAAGATCTACGCACGTAGGCTGAGATTCAATCACAAAGGAGGAATATTTTTGTAAACACTGATTTGGGAGGTTGAAATTTCAGAGCAAATCTTAAATTCATCCTGCAAAGATCCTTAGGTCACAAAGCATTGAAGGACTTAACTACATGTTGGGTTCAACAAAAACATCTATCATCACTAAAAACAGCAGGAAAACAATCTAGTCTTCCAAACAATACTCAAATATTTAAACTGCATACTACGTTACAACAGCTACACACTGCAAAATTTTGTTTGCGCTGTATTTAAATTCTCTCTAAATTCAGTAATTTTTACACTATAAATTGTACGAAAACCTTTTATTAAGACTTTACTTATGACGGTAAGAGAAAGTTGAAGGTTTGACTAAACCAGCAACTGGAAGACCTTCTGCTTTCCAGATGAAATAGACAACATGTTTCTGCATCATTTGATTTGCGGACAGAGGCTCACGAGCCTTCTATAGGATAATTCAACATTTTCCAATTCAGGAAACTGTAGTATTTGGTGAAGATTCTGTTATGCATCTAAGTCTATGATCAGCATCACATTAGTTGCATCACAAACACCATCGTGAGGATGAAAATTAAAAATAAAGTAAAAAAAAAACCCCAAAAAAACCACCACCAGCAAAACTGCATTCGGAGGCATGTTATTCTAATACTTTGGTTTCTGAAGAGGCCTGCTGCATTTGCCTCATGCCTGCCTTCATCCTGGATCACCAACTGTACAAGCTTAAGACTTCACTGGTACACAACTACCTGCAGGGCTAAACCATGTCAGTTCCAGAAACTTGGGGAACATCTTGGCATTCTCATCCAACTGGTCTTCTACCATTTCTGAGCTGAAGCTTAAAATCTACAGCTTAAGCTTACTTCAGGCTAGGCATTAATTAGTCTATGCAATGTCTCCAGCAAGGCAGTTTGTGCACTACTTTTACTATAGAAATAACAGGCAGTTTTTTAAAACACTCAAAATTTGGCTGAATTAATATATTTTTACCCACGGGTAAATCCCTTCTGGGATTCTTCATTCATAGTTGCTTGAAGAATAAGTGGGTGTACTTTAAGATGCTGAAAAAAAAAAAATTGGAGAGTGGTATATGGCTGAGTGGTTCTGTCTTTTGGTAGTTATACTAAGGACTGGGCTGAAGCTGACTAGGTTGGGTTTTTAGGGGATGGAGTATCTTACATCCTTTAAATGGTAACAGTGTGGAAACACATTTTCATCTCATCTTATTAGGAGGGGGCTTTAGAAAAGATGTTCTTTTAGCCAAACATCTGGCATATTCATAGAGAAGAGTAATTGAGGTTTCTGCCCCTGCTTCCATGAGTGTTTATACACTTTATGTTCCTCATTACAGGCATAATAACTACTGGGAGCTGAAACCTGTGCCTAAGACAGCCCACTCACCTCTCCTACAAAAAGCACCCTAGTCATGGGAGGAAAGAAAGAGGAAAGAAAGAATTGCATTCCCTTTGTACCTTCACCCCAGCACTACCAGTTCAGGACTGCTTCCGCAGAACGAGCGAGGAGCACGGCAGTGTCCCAGCATCCAGCCCAGTGGCTACAGCAGTCTCCCAGCCCTAGGAGGTGCGAATCGCCCCCAAGCAGAGGAAGGAAGCATCTCCCGTTTTCTGGACGCGCATCCCAACATTTGGATAGAACATAAACGATGACCAAGCACCATTTCTGCTGCTGCCTACTTTGGCTTCATTTTAAAAGGAGAATAATTAGTAATCCCCAACTCAGAAAAAGGAAGGAAAAAAGAAAGGGGTGGAGAGGGAAGAAACAGGAGTTCACCCTATGCTTGTGGTTTGTAAATACGCTTTGCTACTGCAGTCCCAACTCTCCTCTTTGAGTGAATGCGGGAGAATTCAGACTGTTTCACTGTTCAGCTGGGATACTTCTTTAAGTAGCTCCTTACTTAACTGGGAGGTTCCTGGATTACCTCTTTCAAGCACTCAATTAATAAACTGTATTTGGATTCTGGGAGCTAAACAACAGACACCATAACGATCAATTTGTAAGCCTCTACAGTTTTTTGTTTGGCCTCCCTATGGACCTGAAGACCAGTTAATGCACAAAAACCAGTGTACCTAGGAGTAGATTTGGAGATTTTGCTTCTGTTTGTTTGTTTTTAATATTAAAAGAGTACATTATTACTACAGCACAAAGTTGAGAGCTGTTGAAAATAAGAACACATTGCAAGCCTTTTACCAAGCAGGTCAGTACAAAAACCCACTGGTTTTGGTTTTGTTTTTTTTATTAGACAGCTATCCCTACACTTCCTGTGGTGCTGTTAGTCTCAAGGTGCTCCCTGTCTCAAGAACAGCTAAGGACTATGAAAAGCCTGAGTTCAGATGGCTTAGTTCCTGCTGTTTATGTACATCTAGTGTTTCAAAAACATGGGTCTGTACCTTCAAAGGCACCTTGGCGAGAGAAGAGCACTACACAGACACAAAAGACGTGCAGCTACGTGAATTTGGAGGTGTTCTTTTTTTTGCACTGGTGTTCTTGGGTTTTGTTATTGTCTCTAGAGGTGCAGATGTACCTTCTGGGAGTACATCCCAAAACTCTCAGCTTTCTCCTAGCAAGCTGAACAATACCCTTCGCTTCTAGTAAACTGTGGAGAAAAACATATTTGTTCTTTCCAAAATACAGGAAGGCAGAGATGGGCTAGCAATAGTCCATTTAAGTTGGTCTGGGTCCGTACCACACAGCAGATACTAGCAGCCACAGTGTTGTGCTGATGTGGGCTGTGGCTGATACCTCTTGAGGCACTCACCAGAGGGAAGAGCTGCAGCTTTTTATATTGGGGAGTTTCCAGAGCATGAGTAAGACTGAAGTGCAGGAAGTTAGATAACTCTGCAATAAAGGACCTAAAATTCCCGTTTCATTATTTGTGGAAAGCTGCATGGACTCCTGCTGCGTTCACATACTTTATTTTCCAAGCTGTACAAAGTAACTGTAAGACAAAATATTTCGTTAAGTTCTCTCAAGTGCATGGACATTACCAGTTAAAGCAAGCACAGTGTATCTACTAGACAGTACCTCTTCCTTTGTTTTCTAAGTCACTGGTTTATGTTTCTGTACAGAAAAAGCAGGAATTTTTTTACTCTGAAATATCAGCTAGTTACATGAAGCTGGAGAGACTGGTTGGCTACATACAGCACTTTAGAGCTACAACAGATCCACTACAGTTATCAGTCATAGGTTTTTCCTTGTCTGGGCATCATCCAGTTTAAGTTTACAAATAAAATCTCACTGTATTTTCCATGTGGTTATCCAAACCACAAGTTTGTTTTTGTCTTCTATTCATAGTTTTCTCATTACAAATACCAATCCCTCTCTCCTCCCTCACCACTTATCTACCACAGTTATTATTTGTATTTCAAAACTGTTTCAAAATTTGAATTAACTTTCTGAAAGTATTACCTTTTTATGCAGATTCAAATTCTTCACTGTTTTACCATTCATATTTTAGAACTTTTTCTGTACAGTGGTTCTTCTGTGGAGTCTAACGGGTGTGATCCAGAGAAATATCCATACACTATTCCTAGAATACTACTATACTTCATTTCACATCAGGAGTACCATACATCTTATTTATCAGTGAGGCACAGAATGCAAAGAACAGAGCTCTTAGTTGGATAGTTTAGTTATTAACAAAAGTGACTGAAGCACTTTTGGGGTCCAATACACAGCTATGTTGTATAGCAACTTACTAGGAATAAAAAAGGAAGTCTACAAGGAGTCTATTTGTTCTGCTTCAGGAGTTCACCCTCTCAGTCCTACCTGGCATAGCCACTACAGTGTGGACTGCATTAAAGGCTACTTGTTTTCCCCTTTCATTACTTCACTGTAAACAAATCTCCAGAGGAATACAGGTAGCATAAACTCTACTACACATGCAAAGTTCTCTACAGAGATCTTCTGAAAGATAAAGGAGCAGACAGTCTGCTGCCACAGAGCCAGCAATATCATCTGTCATCAGAACTATAGCTAGCTAGCTATGTCAGTATACATTTTCCAAAGCTTTAGCCCAAAACAGTGAATAAACTGGTAAGTTAGTGTACTTATTAAAGCTATGATTTACTCACTAAAATGGCTTAAAGCTGTAAAAACGTAATTTAAAAGAAGTTTCCTACAAGTGGGAAACTAAGAGTTCAAAACTCAATAGAAACATTGCCTACTTCACACCAAACCAAACATGCATTTTCAGGATTCTTTAAAAGAGCCTGTCAAATGCAAACAAGGAGAAATTGGCTGAATTTTAAAAACTGTGCAACTTAAAAAATGGCCTTGTGATAAGGAACACAAGCCTCCTTCTCCTGATAATATTATTAACTGGTAATGCTACTCCTCCATGCTGGTATTATGTCACGCCTCAGCTTTTCAATCTTCTCTTTGCGAAAGGAAAACATTTTTTTCTTCAGGATGATAATCTAGATTAGGAGGTAACACAAGCAGCTTGTTAATTATACATATGCACAAGGAACACAACAGTTGCTCTGCTTGTCAAGAGGATTTAAAATATAAGCAGCACAGGCACAGAAAAAAATACTCTGAGTCTACTATCACAAGATTACAAGTAAAAAAGTGCAGCTCATTTACTGATTAAAAAAATAAAATCTTACACATAAGATTTATCAGCACATACTCAAATCCTGTGCCAAAGAAAAATAATATGAAAACTCACATTTTAATCAACTTCAACATTACAAGCATTTTCAATACAGTGAATGATACTTTTAGAAGGCACCTTTAAGGCAACTCCATTTTGCAACGTGTCGCAATTTTCTAAGAACGCAGTGGAAGAAATTAATTTAACTCCAAAACCCCAACAGTCAGCCTCCTTTCATGAGGAGCATCATCTTCAACCTACAACGCTGTACCAGCTTTTTTTGGGAAAGCAAACTTTTCCAAATTTTAAAAAAAGAAAAGGAAAGGGGAAAAAGAAAAAAGAAAATGGGAAAAAGGAACACAAAGCTAAATAAAAATAAATAAATTCCAGAAATTCATTTGTGACATGGCTGCTTTAATGCAGCCCTATTACCAAAGGGGGAAAACCAAAGGGTAATTCCATCAGCCAGCCTACAACAACTCCAAGCAAGCTCCTGGCACTGGACCAGAAAGCCAAGCCATCGCTGGCCCTTGGGAAAAGCCACAGCTGGGTTTGCTGGGCTCACGGCACAGCACACACCTCCTCTCCCGGAGCTCCTGCCTGCCCACCCCCGGGTGCTGGTGGGAGAGGGGGCTCCCTCTGACTGGCCACGGGGTTCCAGGGGCGCCTGGGTGGAGAGAGGGATCTACGCGATGCCTTTGTAAGCTGTGCAGGAAGGTCCTGGATGTGGCCTCCTGCCTACCTGAAAGCTCTCCTGCCACTGTCCCACCCCAGCCATAGCCCCTGGTGAAACACTCGGGCTCCAGCATCAGCAAATTACAGCGCAGAAAAACTAAAGAACATTTAGAAGGACAGTTTTGCCCTTTCACCCTAAAATAAAGACCCTTCCCTTTGCTTTCAAGCATGCTAGTTTGGGTCGTGTTGGGTTTTTTGTTGTTGTTGCTTGGTTTGTTGGGGTTTTTTTTTTATGCTGGGGCATTATTCTGCAGCGTACTGAATATTATCTTTATATAATTATCCTAAGTATAAACTGCGTTGAAAAATTTACAGTACTGCAATATTAATAGGGTTGAAATATTTACAGATTTACCAATGCCTATCAAATATGCAGCTGGTCTTTGAGGGAAAAAATGTCACAATGTATAAAATTGGAGTTAGGAATTCTCTCTGTTGTTTTGTGGCTGACAAATTTATAGTAGTTTGTACTAGGCTGCGCATTGCTTGCAACTGAGCACATCCCAGAGGCTAAATAAACGGATAGATGGAAGAGACAAAATACAGAACCATCCTCCAGCCTTCAACATCTGCCTGTCTGCTCGGTCAATGGCACGGAAGTGCAAAAGAATGTTTTAAGGAGCTCTGTAGAAAAAAAAAAATCTAACATTTTTTGTGGCATGAGAAGACATGTAGGAAAGTATGAATCTTACTGTACACCAATTTGATTTAATTTGCCTGCTAAGCAAAAAAGTTATCCAAATCAACTAACTTGGGAGAAGGAAAGCAAGCAAAATAACCCAGTCGAGTGTGATATATTCTTCAGCAGTTGTTCTGTGGCTGAAGAGACAAAACACCTCTCTGTTAAATGGACACACTGGCAATATTTGAGAGCATTTGGGAATTATTTTATGGTAATGTCTAAACATGTTGACATTTAACAAGTTTTCTTTTAGACTAATGGACTCTGCCACATGACACCAGTCATGAAAAGCTTTTTTTTTTTTTCAAAAAAAAAAAGTATTTTTTTATAGAAGTTGTATAGATGCCACAAGACACATGAACAAAAACAGTATTACTACAGAAGATACATCAAGCTCTGTCCCATAGTTTGGAATAACCACAAATACCAAATATCTATTGCTTTAACTAGCATGAAAGAAATTATTGTGATATAGTTGCTATTCCTTTGTTGCATTAAGAAACAGCAAAAGAGGATCCCTTCCAAAGTATTTAATGCTAGAGCACACGTCTATTAAATTCAAAGTCTGCCGAGAAGCTGGGCAGGCAGAGTTGAGACACAGCAAGACTTTACTAGCTCATTTCTCCGGACTCAAGGAGAGTTTTAAGGAATGCTTGCAGAATGACTAGGCTAGATAAGAAACTCCTCAGCTAACTTTGGCCAGCTCCCAAACTGAAATGGTTTAACAGAGTAGTCTGAATTTGGAAAAGTGGTTGAAAAAAAAGAAAAGCTATCTGGATTGTGACATTTAACATCTGACTTGTGGAAAAAATGAAAAAAATGTCATTCTGTTAAATATTTTCACTTTTAAGACAGAATATATTAACCAAGGAAAGAAGAGGACAAATAAAAGTGCTTGGACTCTCTAGCAGCAGCATGCCTGAAGCTCAAGGTTAAAGTACAACTGACCCCACACGGAGCCATTTGAACATGTGCCAAATGCATGAAGTTCGGAAGTTTCATGCTCTGCTAAGGCGACTTTCACATCACTCATTGGCTTCATCTCAGATCAAAAGCACTAAAAGAAAAACTGTGCAGAGAATCTGATTACAGACGGCTTTTACTGATGCTTTCTACTTAATCTCCTCTGGAATGCGAGGTCGTAGCCCTCCTGTATTTTAAAAGGGATCTATGTACTGCATGCACACTCAACTATTGTCACTGTACTAATAATATTTTGCTTTCTCATCTGAGCAAGGTAACTTAAGGAGTTTATTGCAGCCCAGATCCCCACCCACAAAACATGCACATGGCTGTATCGCTTCGGATGCGGTTGTACTTTCAATACTTCTCATCTTTGTTACTTGTATTCACAAAGCAATATTTTTGTACGTTCTAGTTACCTGTAATACAGCCTGTAAAGGTGCAAGGGCTGGGGGGTGGTACTCTCAGTGCTGTAAGGAACAACTTAACCCTCCAGGACTTGCCTGCCTGGAAGGAATGTACCTATGTTATGAAGGTAAATTGTTTACTCTATTTTGTTTTGCCTGTGGAACAAGTCTATCTTCAAGCATGCTGGCTACATGTCACAGAGTAGGTTTCAGTCAACAAAATCCAGAAAATCCAAAGCCTACCCACATTGGAGAGAAGACTTCTTTCTTTTCTTAGGTCTAAACCTCCAAACATTTAAAAAGAAATGAGACTGGCTTGCTTTAAACCTCTCTCTTCTCCCAGAGATACTCTTTATTATAAGCTCCCTTCATCACATATCAACACAAGTGGAAAAAAATATTCTGAACTTCCTGCTCAAGATTTATCATCACACTTCTTTTGGTAGAGAAAAGGCTATGTATCATAATTAATCCACAAAACCCTAATGATTTGAAATCTGCGTTCTTCCTGCCTTTAAAAAAAAAAATCTCAGCAACTGTGAAAGCATAAAACTGAAGCTGGTCAAAATATTCTACTTGAAAATACATTAAAGCAAACATTATTTGAAAATAAAAAGTCTTAGAGAAGTTATTAAAAAAATCTTCCTTGCTGTAAAGTGTTGACCTTCTCTCTCTTTTCCAGTAGTCAAAGGAAAAGGTGATGAATACAGAGGAAAATGTTTTGTGCTCCCTCTTTTCAAACTCCCTGTAAGTTTTTTAAATTTCAACTTTCAGTAAGTGTCCTGTGTCTTCCAATTAGCACTTTCAAAAGTCACAACTAACAATTTCTGTTATAATAATCACATAAATTGTGCCACATAGATGTTAATTTTATTTCTCAGTGCAACATACAGATATTTTAATAAAAGCCACAGTGTTGGTTCTCTGAATAAAACTTAAACTTCAGTCAGCGTAAAGACTTTTGAATACTTGTAGTATTACGTTGGATGAAAGTAGATTAATAATCCTAGAAAAGTCAGCTACATTGCTCTTTTCTTCCTTAGTTTTTGAAGGAGTGAGGCTCTATGACTTTGAGACTTTGTGTTTGTACATTCTTTGCTTATTTGAACACCCTCCTCTAAGTAACTGATTCACAACTAGAAATATGAAGGGGTGATGAAGATATTCATGCAAAGGTAATCTTCACCTTAGGGGTCCTTTTACCCCATTTCATACTATATGCATATATATGCATGCACTTGTGTATACCGCAAGTGTAGCAAACAAACAGCAAAAACCTCTTCAGGTTCAAAAGTGAGTTCCCCCAAAGATTAGGCAATGAAGAATTGCAGTCAACTGCACAAACAATGAAAAGCTTGCACCATCATCATCTTTTAGAGCCTCAGCCAAGCACTGAGACCTATGCTCTACAAGAATATAGTTCAAGGAGACTGTTTCTTCATCCAGAGAACTTACAACTTGAGTACACAAAGAAAATGCACTGCGATTCATCGTAACACTAAGCACCAATTCAGTCCTCTATGTTGTCCACAAACATTTTTGCTAAACCTTAGAATAAGCATGCAACTGAAATTAAAATTGTGGATGAAGAAGAAGCAGAAGTCAGCTCAGTAACAGGTTAGAGAAGATAAGCTGACTAACTTTCATAGAAGATCAGAGCCGAAGAAGAATTTTAGAGAGGTGTCCTCACTCAAAGCAACGGTGGCTTCAATTGTTTTACACCCTTCTTGACTTACTCCACAGCTGAGCCACTAATCAGCAGGTTCAACTCTTAGACTTTCTGTACAGTCAACTTCCAAAGCTTCCTCTGCTACACCATCAGCTGGGAAAGGGCTCCCAAGCATGGATGAACATACACTATGAAGGTAAGAAACCACACCCCTGCTCTCAGATCAGGGACTCATAGCATAACCTGGCTACAATTGCAGGCATTTCTCTAGTTTGCAGTCTCTTAGGGCTCTTCAACTGACGCTCCACAATCATAATAAATCACAGGAGGTGCCAAATGAACTTGCGGCCAACTTCAATCCAACTGAGCAAGAGTCACTAGCTTGAATCATTTCCTTTTGTCTTACCCCAACCTAATTCTGGCTCAAGTTTCTGTCCTACCGTCTCCTTCAAACAAATAAATACATGGGCAGAGAGGAAACAGGCAGAACAATCAGATAACTTTCCTGAAGGAGATTTATTTCCAACATCCCAGCTTCCCTTGCCTTGTTTACCTGTTCCATGGCAAGTAAAACTGCGAGTGTTGTTTGTATATATTGCTGATGTGTCTCCAAAATCAGAGAAAAGTAGACAAACTCTTTCTTAAAATTACATAAAAGCATGTCTACCACTACAATAGTGCCACCCTCAAGGCCAGAGACACCATGCAGCAATTCCACTAAAAACGCCTGGGAAAAACACAAGTAAAACAACCTAAATTAACAAGGACAAGTGTAAGGTCTTACCCCATGGAAAACATAATCCAGGAATGCAGCACAGGCTGGGATCTACCTGGCTGGGGAGCAGATCTGTGGAAAGGGACCTGAGGGTCCTGGTGGACAAGCAGCTCAGTCAGAGGGAACAGTGTGCTGCTGAGGCAAAGCAAGCCAATGGGAGGCTGGGTTGCTTCAACAAGGGCATCACCGGCAGAGATAAAGGAGTCATTACCCCACTCAGCGCTTCCCAGGCCACACCTGGAATAATACTGTGTTCAGTTTTGGTCCTCCCTACACAAAAAAAGATGCGGACAGGCTGGAGAGGGTCCAAAGAAGCGCCACCAGGATGATCAAAGGACTGGGAAGCCTGTCATATGAGGAAAGGCAGAGAGAACTGGGCTTGTGTGGCTTTGAGAAAAGAAGGCTTAGGGGACACCCTATCATCATGTTCCAGTATTTAAGGGGTGGCTACAAAGAAAATGGACACTCCTTTTTTACATGGAGCTACACAGAAAAGATGAGGGGTAATGGGTACAAGTTACTCCTGGGGAGATTCTGATTGGACACAAGGGGGAAATTTTTCACAATGAGAACAATCAGCCATTGGAATAACCTCCCCAGGGAAGCAATGGGTTCCCCAACAATGGACACTTTGAAGATTCAGCGGACAGGGCGCTGGGCCACCTTGTCTAGACCGTGCTTTGGCCAAGAAAGGTTGGACCAGATGATCCTTGAGGTCCCTTCCACTCTGGGATTCTATGATAAATGCATTCATACTAGGGAAAAAGAATCTCATGCTCTGATACTCAATTCACAATCAACAAAGAGAAAGATTTGGAGGCTTCTCCATTCAATTATTTAACTTTGCAGTAAATAATAATGCACACGCAATGAATACTAGCCAAGTGATTTTGAGAAAGTTATTCTGAACAATCCAAGCCATTCAGAATATCCAGCCTCTCCTTATCCTGATGATTACACGTACAGGTGGACAATAAGAAATTAAAGCTCCTCAGTTCTCAACTGCTTTGAGTCAATTAGTTCTACAGTAATCAGATTAACATTAGAAGGAAGATGTTGCTTGGTTATCACTAGGAAGTGCCTCCTTTGCAAGAAACATTATTTGTAACCTTTTCAGCAGTCTGAATGCAGAGGCCAAGAATTCAACACGCATGAAAGCAGAAACCCAGCAGTCCCTCACCCTTGGGAACAGGGCTCTCAAGGCCTGTAAATGTATCTTCAGATACATTCAGATACATTTAGCTGAGTTGCATGAGGAAGTTTGACAGCTATATCTTCATGCTATTTCTCTTCTGCAGATAGTGGACCAATTACCACAGTTGTCAAACCAGCATATTTTTTTTTAATTTTTAATAAATCTGATTTCAAACATGAACAGGTAAAGGGAAATGGACATGTGAAGGCGTGTTGACCAGCTCATAAATCCTTCTTGAATGAGCAGGCCAGACTGCCCATTATAGGTTGGAGGGTTTGTTGGTTTTGCAGGGGGGTGAGGGGTAAAAAGAGAAGGATGTAAATGAAATGTTAAATCTATCCCAAGCCTGCAGAACAGCTGTTAAGACACAGCAGGAGGGATCTGGATATTGTACTTACTGAATCAGCTAAAGAGGTCTAAGTAAACTGACGTTCATAACGAGAGCTGTAGAATTCCATTCATACAATGGGTGGCAACTGGCCAAGGATAACTTGCTAAAAATAAAAGATCTAGAAAGATTAAAAAGAAAAAACATTTATTGCAATACAGAACTAGAAAAGGGCCAGACACTCCTGCACACATAACTCTAACACTACTCCCTCTTCAGCAACAATGTTCCAAGAATACACCCTTTCCAATGATAAAAATGGGAACAAATGGGGTAAATCCTCTAAATGGATCATCCATTTTTCATCCATCCTATAAATGGATGAAAAAGAGAAAAACTGAACATTTGGAAGTTTCAGAAATATGGTAGAAGACTTCTCTTACATTAATACTTCACCAATATCACTAGTCAACTTGATAAAACGCCAAGTAAAAAGGACAATTTGAATGAGTGTTTGTTCATCTCACCAAGATGCTAACTAAAAATAGTATTTTTACGAACTTGTCTTCCCTTTAACTTTTTTTTTTATTTTAAGGATCAAAGTTATAAAGCCTCAAAATCAAGATAGCCAGCACTCAGAACAAAGGAGTGTTTTTTAAAAAATTACAACTGCAGATTTTTTTCCAACATCCTTCATAGGTAGGTTATTGTTAAAGACGCAAGATGAAACAACAGAGAAGAGAACTAAAAGGACAGGCTCGTCAGTACAAGATGGTTTGCCACCCCTGAAGACTAGTTTCTTGCTATTCTCTGCAGTAAGGACGACTCTGGTTAACTGCAAAGAAAGCATTCTCCTCCTTTCCTTCATCCTTCCCTTTCCTGCCTCCCCACTCAGAGCTAAAATCCCGTTGATATGGAGCCTTTGGGTGGAGTAATTTAACTTCTTCAACATAGAAGCTTGCGTTTTTTCCCAGACAAATGACTTGGCTGAACTGAAGAATCTCCTTTTGCTGTTAAGAAAAATCCACAATAACTGCAGTTCTAAGAAAATCCCAGAATCTAGAGTGGAAAAACCCTACTGAATCAGGCTTCCAAGAGTCAGCAAGTCTTAAGAGTTTATTTAAACAGAATTGCCACTCAGATACCACAAAACTGCATGGACCACACTGAAAGGGAACTGAACAGCATAAATCAGGTGACTATTGTAGCTTCCCCAACAAAATCCAAACTCTAGGTCTTTACAAAATGTCAAGACAGCTGAATCTCAGTTGAGTTGTTAAAAACGGCTGCATGCATTTAATTAAGTCAAAATCGAAGCCAGATGGCACATGCTGCTTTTCCAATAGACTGGATGCTGTCACAGGAGGCACTACTTAACCATTGCTTGATGATTCCTGGCACCAGTGGCTACAAAATCTCTTTCTACCATCTACCATACACCCCTCCTTTTTTTTCCAGTCACCAAGCCTTTAAAGAGGGTGGGGAGGAGGAAAAAAAGAGCCCCTGAGATAAATTGACTCAGTGTGTGGAATGCAAGGCAAACATTCCTGTACAAATTCAGATTTGATTTATTTTCTTTAGAAAACTCCAGCTGCAGGAGAAACCCCCAGTTGTTGGTCTTTGCCTTATGCCCCCTAGGGTCATCATCTGTCTTACAGGGAGAAATTAAAAATAGATAACTATACTTCTAAAGTACTACACAGCAGAAGATGTTAATACTTTAGCCAGTAGTAAATGCAAGTCAACTGGCTAAAAAAAGCCCTCAAGAATTTGGAAGTGTATGGCTGAAAGGAAACATTAACATTTCATCTCTGGACTCGTAAGTGCAAAATGACAGTGTAGGCTTTTGTGGTCAGCACACGGGCTGTGAACTCCTCCTACTCATCAGACAGACTAGCAAGTTATCGCCTGGTCACAGTCAGCGAAAGATACACCAGACTGAGCCAGAACTGAGTAGCAATACTGTGTGTTACTTCTAGTTCTGCACCCTCCGATACAGGGAATTAAAGAGAGAGAGCATGAGATGTGTTGTTGGTCATGCTTCTCAATGCCAGCTCAAGCCAGACAGAGTGCCTAGCAAAGTGTGTCTGGAAGGTAACGGGGAAGAAAAAGCATCAGAAGTTAACTAATTACACATACAAAAAATATGCTACTGACAAAACACCTCTGCTTGATTTTTACTCTGAGATTTTTCTGTTCCAAAATTAAGCAGCTGCCATATTGCTCCTGAAAGGACTCCTGAAGATGTTTAGAGCAAAAGGTGGGATCCATTACACCTTTTGAGGCTCAGAGGCCCTTCCTTGAATTCTCTTCTCCATGTCTCCATCAAATCACTTGGAAAAGTGAGTCATAGTCAGTATATCTCATTGTTCGAGTAATCTAACATAAGGCATAGACAGAGAAAAAGGCATAGGAATATCATTTTATGTTATTTCCAACTGAATGATCCCCTACTATGGTCTAGGTTTTGCTTAAGTTCTTAATTATGATTGCCATTTTTATACATATCCAATCTCACCTTTCATTAACAAAGGAATTATGCACTTGCACTGAATATCTTACTGCTTGTGCAATCCGTTAAAAGCTCATTTCCAGCACTATTGAGAACAAAACCCCGTCTGCCATAAAGGGTGGATGTGTTTAACAATTTCAGCAGAACAATCCTTCTCTCCTGGTTAGTTTAAAGCTCCATTAATCTTAATGCAAAACAAACCAGTTTCCTTTAACAGCCAGATTCTTGACCTTGAGCTGTTCCAGTGTTGGAGTTGGGGGCTGGGGCAGAAAGGACATGGACCAACCACCACTAAGAGCTGGAGAGTAAAACCATAGAGACAGAATAGCCAGCAATTAAAAAAAAAAACAAACCAAACCAAAAATTATCTCTGTGAAAGACTACCATCTCTACTGCTGCCACAGAAACCTGAATAACATCACCTCAAAATTTTTGTTACTAATTTTCAGGCAAATTTTAAAAGATAAGCAGCTATTATCAAAAGACGACCACAAATGCGCAGGCTTCTAACAGCTTCTAAGTCACCTACCCTAGCACTGACCCACATCATTAGCCATGAAAGTATTTACAGAGTAATGTCGCAAATTAAATCCAGTCTACTAGGCAGCATTATTTTCAGTGTGAAAAAATAAGAGCTACAGATGCTTTCTTTGTAGACACTGAAAATGTCTGTTATTTGCATCCTTTAATTTGCTTGATACAAGATGGATTTGCTCAAAACATCATTCCTATATGAGCCCAAGTCAGAGGCCAAAATAAGGTCTTTTAATTTAAAAATACTCTTATCAGTCAACATTCGCAGGGCTTCATACATATAGGTTTTACGCTCCCCTACCCACTGCTTTTCCATTACTGTATCTGTTTACATTACTGAATACGTGCTCAGCGCAGCACAGTCCAGAGAATAAAATCTGTCCTTGTCACCAGAACATTACCACCTAAGTGACAGACCCAGGTGGCAGAACACATTTGAGTTGCCTCTAAAATGGCATTAAATTGCCTGTGATTTATCTTAATACTTTAAGTTGTATTAAAGCATGATTTCCTCATTACATCTTGTAAGGCACAAATTTAATCACTTGACAGTATTTGCACAGCATTAACTGTGGCTAAGAAGAGGGCACGCAGCAGTTTCTGAAGCATGATTTCCAGGTCTCCCACACCAGCACCACCTCACCCAGATGAACAGTTCCTGCAGGCAGCTTTTAATGGAAATGCTTCTAGAGCTGAGCTTTTTAAACGGCTCAAAGATTGGCAAGTCATTCCGCATTACTGCTTACAAACACCCGAGAGGCCTTCTCATACAGAGGAGGACCAGGTTAAGGACTGTACAGACCAGACTAAAGACAAGACATGATTTTGCTTACAAACTCTGGGGGCCCCCATTTGACTGCATTTTTGGTTTACTCGACAGCCACAGCCACATCGTAAGGTAGAGAAACAATGCATCATTTGGACTACATTCACAAATCCGATTTTCTACCACAGGTGCAGAAGGCCGTTTGTAAAACTCGAGATATGCCGACCACCACTGTCCTCTCAGGACAAGGAAAGCCCTTATTTTTTGCACAAGACAAAGGAATGTTTCAGACTATCTTCAGTGCTGACTCAGATGCCTCTTGGCCAAAATCATTACTGTTTACCATACAGTTCTGCATGGTTTATTTAAAGTCTCATACCAAAGTGCTTGTTATTTCTGCAATATTAGTTACATGAAGACACTTTCAGAGCCTGAAGAATTTATTGTTCTTCACAATTTGTTCATTAGCCAGCAGCAGTGCCGTGACTAGAGTGACAGAGCTAGCTTTATGCACAGCCTCAACAGCTACTTCAGTGTAGAAACCCAAGAATAATTACTGATGTGCACAGGAAACGGCAGTCTCATGATCTCATCATCGCTTCATGGGAAGCAGCAGCAGTTCAGCCTTAGTTCAGCCTTCTCTGGATCCAGCCCAGCTTGGTTGGATCCACAGAAAGATGGATCCATTGTTCTGTGGATCTAGAAGACTTCTACTCCAAGACAAGTCATTTGTCTAAAACTTTTTGTTCCAAAACCAGGAAAGTAGTGACAAGCATAAATACCTAATGCCAAGTAACGCTTTAACTGAGTGCCCTCCTCCATCGTCCTTAACTTGCAACGGAAGAAACCGTATAATAGAGCAACTGAAACAGCGGAGCAAACACAGCAGGTGGTCCCGTCTTAGAAGACTTCCACCAATGGATTTCGAAATTTTACACTTAGCCTGGTATGCACCCAAATACATTAAAGAGCCTAAAATGTTAAACATCAGAGGCAAACCAAACATTTACAAAATACAAGGTCTATTATTTTGGACAAACCTTGCTGCAATCACCAAAGAATGTTTCCTTTGGCTGCTATTACGCTCACTTCCATTTATTTATATAGAGAAAAAAGCAAACAATATTTTCTTACCTTGTTTTCTTAATTGTCTACAGATGGTACAAAATGGTAGAATGATAAGGCTGGAGGACAGACTTCCGTCTCTACTGAACAGACAGACATAAGAAATTTGCTAGTATGAGAATTCTACTCCTTATCCGAGTTACAGAAGGGAGAGGGTCCAGCAACTACAAAATTATTTAAAAGTTTCTTTTGTTATCCAAACAAGTAGAAAAAAAATCCAAATACCAAATGATATTATTTTTATGATGCCCTTAAGATAGCCTCATTTACCTCAATCACAGTAATAACTGAGACTACCACTCTACTCTTTCTTTGAAAGTACTGGAATGCCACACTTGCTAAATCTCTCTGCATTAAAGGGTTAAAAAGCACAGATCCTTCATCAATTAGTCTTTAGTAAAACTCTCCAGAACAACTGTAATCCCAAATCACAAATCTCATTTTAGCTATTTAATAAAAAAGATACAAAAATCTGAGCTAGGTCTGTAATATTTTAAAAATATTTAGAAACACTGATCACAGACTGCACAGCTTACAAAATCCAAGTTTTGCCTATTTTTCTACATTGTATTTCACATTTTGTTATACCAATATTATCTCCTTATGTTGTACACAACAAGTCCGTTGATACTGATTTCTATTTCTAGAAATGGAAAAGTGTCAGCAACTCAGCATAAATGCCGCATACCTCCCTTGCACACAAACATGAACAGTGTGGCATCTTACGGCTAATTAGCCCATTTACAGTAAATCAAACCCACAGCTCAGCTAAGAAGCCAGCCTGCTGTATTTTCCAATCAGTCAGCCCACACAGCATGTTGGGAGCAATGGTATTTTCTATTACATAAAGCATAGTTGAGTTCATACAGATGTAAGCGAAGAAGGGTGTGACAAAGTAACACAAAAAGGAGATTACAAAGGAAGCCTGAATCTCACACTGAAGTTTCTTTGCCAAAATGAGATTCAAGAAGAGAAGTGTTTTCTTTGAACAAATCCTGAAGCAGGCTGCAGGCCCTTAGGTAAAACCTAGTTCACAACATAACCTCACATGCCCTCATTTTCCAATAATCTCAATTTTGGCACAAGTTACCTTGAAAAAAACCCCAGTTACCCAAAGACTTGTCATTTCAGAAAGCTCACTCGCAGCTCAGAACTCTTCTTGAATTAAGGGACGCAAGTATAGCTCTAATGCAGAACAAAAGCCGCAGAGCTTCCTAGAGCCTGAGAAAAGCAAATGATGTCCTTAAGTGGTCAATACTGGATAAGGGAATGATGTTGTCTAAGCACTTAGAGAAATGGAAGGAAACAAATACAGCCAGGTAATGCTACACCACAGGCAGAAAAAGAACATACTGAAAAACCACACAAAGCATTATTAATGTATGCAAGTGGGCTTGGGCCCAGCCATCCTCAAATGTCAAACCTCAGACTCAGAAGAAGATCTGAAAAAAGCTTTTAAAAATCAATGAATCAGGACTAACAAATGCAAGACAGGACTCGCTGCACAGGAGTCCAGCAAATCGGACTGTCTTACTGAGAAAAAGCTGCCTCCTAGAAAGAACACAGGGGCAATTATCTGAGTAGGCAATAATTTAAAGAATCCTTAATAATTTATAAAAAATAATTAGGCTGTGGACTGTTACTATGCAAGACTACACAAAAAAACCTCTCCACAAAATAAAGCATGTTCAAATTTTGCTGGTAATTATCCCTGACCAGAAAACCGAATCAGGTTCTTGTCTTATAAACAAGGTTTAGGAGCACTTACGGAACAAAAAATACAGCTGCTTGTTCAAATTGCTTTTGGCCAGGTGTCTATGAGATCAAGCACATCACTCACACTGCAAATTGGGTTTTATTTCAACTCATTCTCTAAAGAGCAATAGGACCATACAGCTTTATTTTGTGTACAGCCTTTATTACTCAACTTAAAATCACAATGCTGCTATTCTAATCAATGCCAAAAAGTGAACCAGAAACTTTCAGAGATCAAGAAAGGAACCTCAGTATTTGATCTGGGAAGCCAAAATCAATACTTTGGAGGTGCAGTCACAAACTCTGCAGATCCTGAGTAACGATCTGTGTATAACACACACACAGTCAGCAAGATGTTGTATTTGCCACTAGCAGTGAAGTGAAGCTTTCTGTAAAATTTGGGAAAAAAAACCCAAAACACTTTCAAAGTCCAAGAAATTCCCACACAGAGTAATTTCTTACAAAAGGAAGAATCAGTAGAACGGTGACAAACTGAAGCATCAGCAAGAGGCAAAAAAAAAAAATCAACCCAAACACACAACAACCTCCAACAAATCAAGAGTACGCTGTTTTAAATCAACTCATACTGTAGAGTACCACCTCTCTCTTAAACTACTCACAACGAGCGAACTCACAAAATGAGGGCAATCTATGAAAGTAATCTCTATAGTGGCCCCACAACAGTCCCCAAAATAAGTACATGAGAACTATAGTTTCTACTGATTTACACCCTACACAAGAGGCGGCAGCAGACAGCAACAGAGTGTGATTTCTGCAGGCTTCTGTCTCACAGTTGGGTTACTTGAATTATTTGAAGGACTTAATATGAAGAATTAACCAAACAATACACCTTCTCTTTTTCACCCCTCATGAAAGCGTTTCTTACTTTTTTTCTTTGACAGTGTTTCTTACCATAACCTGTTAAAGAAACTGCTGTCATGGGATGAAAGAAAAAATCTTCTCTAAAACCCCAGTTAAGAGAAAACAAGGCATTGTAATAAAAAGGCCAGCTTCACAGTATAGAGAGGATACCAAGAGTCTCGCTGGCATCTACACTATGGCCTGTGCTGTTGAGGTTTTTGTGATTTAGGGGTTTTGTTTGGGGTTGGTTTTTTTGGTGGGTTTTTTTTTTTTGGGGGGTGGTGTTTGGTTTGTTTGTTTGTTTTGGGGGGAGGGTTGGGGAGGAGTTGGTTGATGGTTTTGTTTGTGTTGGTTTTGGAGGGTTTTGTTTTTGAATAAGTGATCTGCAAGAGGATGAACAATCAAAGTTTACCGATGATGCAAGACTACCTGAATTAGTCAAAGCTGCAGCGGCTGCGAAGAGCCACACAATAAAGACTCTGTTGCTTAAAGTCACTGTAGATAAGGCAACACACACACAAAACTCCCACACACACCCATAGGCAACAAACACTGAGCCACAGGCAAGCACTGGGGAGTTTGCCAGGGATCCTTACTTCCATCACGTTAGGCCCGGCTGTGAAAACAGCAGTTCAGTGGTCAACAGCAGATAAGTAAATAAAACATCTGGAATTATTAGAAAGTGAATGGCTTTCCGTCTCACTCGCACATGACGGTACTATATCAACCAATCCCCTATGTCATCATAAACTGAAAGTTTCATGTAATTCTTGTCATTCCACCCAAACAAGAATCCAGCAGAATTCAGAAATGTAAGGGAGAACAACAGGCTGGTCAGAGATACTGGCTGATGTCTACATGAAGAGAATTTAATCAGGACAGACACGAGCTTAGAAAAGGTGTGGCAAGAAGAACAATTATAGAGTATTATATATTAGTCTATAGCACATCAATCTGTAACACATACTATCAGGAATCCACAAAATGAAGATGGCCAGTTATTTTTTCAGAAGTATAATAAAGCCAGATAGACAGCTGTGTAAATAGCACCTTTTTCTTAAAAGCAGGTGTGAATGATTCAGACAGCCTTCACTTACCAGCTGTAACGAAAAGGAAAGAGGGGAAATAATAATAATAAAAATAATTACACTATAATTCTCCTGCTTCTTAGAACCATTCCTCAATTATTAACTGCCAGCTACTTCCAAAAACAGGAAAAGAGGTCTGGTAGACTTTGTCCCCTACTCACTGCAGCTGTCCTAATGCTCCTAGATACCGCAGACACGACTGCCCAGACAATATCCCTGTCTCACGATGCTGAGGAGGAAGGCAGGGGAAGGAAAGGCAAAAATCAATCCATAAAACAAAAGGCACGTTAAACTGGCTATACAGTATCTACCATAAAAGGCATAATGTTAGCAAGTCAAGACTAAGAAAAAAAAAATTCCTTTTTGGTTTGAAGGTAAAGGATACTGCCGACTATTACAGGTAAGGCATTTTTAGAAAGAGGTGCAAGGTCATGCTGTCTCTAACCGATATTGTGATAGTCAGAAGCAGCAGATGTTGTTTGCAAAAGTAAACAGGTTTTTGAAGACAGCATCCATAAAACAGATATTCATAGGATGACTACCTCAAATGGACGAGCTAGGAAAAAAAAAAAAAGAGCTCCGACTCTGGAGACAAGGACAAACGCATCCAACGATGAAGGAAAAGAAATAAAGGCAGTATACTTATTCTACAAAAATCCTTCAACTGTACAGTACCGTTTAGCCTGTAAGATTCACAGCAACATTGCATGTGCAGCAATAAGACTATTTGGAGCTTACTTAAATGCTAAAGTCTAACACAAGCTTTTGAAAAACGCAATGCATTGACATAAATCTGAATAATTATTTACGATATTTACAAAAAAAGAAATGTTACTGACTTGAAAGCACAGCTAGCTTATCCAGCTCTCTGGTTTGGACTGGACAGTAGATGAATCACTATTCTGTCAGTGAATACTGACAGAGACTTATCACCGACAGACTCACCTGTGACAACAGCTATCATTTAGGAAATAAAACAACTGCAGCTGAGAATTTTAAAGCTGCATGAGGAAAATGCAACTCCGATCCTGAAATACGGATGGCAAATACTCGGTTCTTACAAACGCTCAGAATACCAAGGCCAAGTTGTGACCAAATAAGATTAGTCCAGTCACATGAAATTATGACTAAAATAAGAAGAGTTCACGTAGGTTTCCTTTTTTACTTGCAGCAACACTATAAATGCACACTTAAATAAAATGAACAGGAATCTTCCTAGGCAACATAACTTCAATTGAAATACTGATCTCCAAAGTCTTCCAGAACTACCCTGTAATTATTTTTTCCTCTGTGAACCAGCAGGATATTCTCTTAGCACTAAAAATACTGGTTCTGTCTAAATGTATGAAATCTAAAATATGAAACAAATTAGAAGCTGCTCTCTGACAATACACAGAAACGTTTCTGCAACAGTCATTACACAGAGAGTGCAGCAAATCAGGAAAAAGTCTGTTTAGCCCTTGATGGAAATCTTTGATTAGCAAGACAAAGATGTTTTCCTCATCAGTGGGGATGCCCAATACATCCTTACAGTTCATGACCTGCATGTTAAAAGCTCATCATATTTGCAAATGTATTAACCACATTTATTTCCCACAGATCTTTCCCTCTGAAACTACAAAGCAACCAGAAACTGTGCCTTGATACATCTCCCATGCTCAAGGAGTCACAAAGCTGACTCCAGCCAGGTTATGACAGAGCGACCGTACATCAGTGTGACGCAGGCTCCCTTAGGAAGTTTTCCTTGTGATAATTATGAGCACAAAACCTGACACAGCCACCAAGATAACCACAAATTGCTGCTATTGTGATCTTGTGTAACTCCCTCCAGCGCTGCTGCACACCTTCTCAGGTCTCCACCCCCAAGCAAATCACAGATTGTCTTCAAGTGTGGCGTACCAAATCCCACAGCTGGGTGGCTGAGCATTTCCAATGTGAGAGCATGTTTTCACCTTCAAGAAGTTACATATTTGTAAAATTTCATAAAGTTTGCTATTGTACTCTTCAGGCAGCTTCCAGAACGCTGTTTGTCTGGCAGACAAGCAGATTCCTCTCAGAGGGGAATCTGAGAGGATTCAGCAGAACAAACTGCAGGTTCTTGTCACCAGTGCCAGTGGTACAGCTCAGACTCAAGTTGAAGAAATTTACATTTCTGTCTTCAAAACACGTATTAAGGGAACAAAGCACTTCAACATTTTCTTCAAGCACTTCTTGTTTACTTTTCAACATGAAGCCTACAGAGTACATTGCTTAAAACAAAACAAAGTGAACAACCTTATGCTTTAATCCTCCTGTTTATTTTATGATCCACATGGGCTATCAGTAAAAGTGGAGGGGCTACATTTTGTTTTGCTAAAGAGAAGTAAATTTCACATCACCAGAGAACATGTGGTGTGTCCACACGTTTTCTTGCTGTACTGCCATATTTGAGAACACCATGCCTTATGCTGTATACAGTTACTTATGTACTTGGCATTTCTTAGGAAAATGGGGAGCCGCTTCTAGCAGATGTAGTCACCAGTTGCAGAAGGCTGCACATAGTGCACAAGGGTTCAAATCCATAATCAAGTCTGACGCTTACACCATTCCCATCTTCAATGCAGGTCTCAAAGGTGGATCAACACTTGCAGGCTAATGAATGTTACCATATCACAGATTACTTCCACACATTTTTGGCCATTTTGCTTAAGTGATAGCAACCATCCAGTCTTACAAAGTGGTTACTCTGTCCATCAATATGATGAAGTAGAGAGCTCTAAAGGTATCTTCCACTCAGAATATATACTGCTGGCAGAAAAGACAGACAACAGTTGACATTAAGCACATATGAACCAGAAGAACCAGATCCGTTTAAAAAGAAAAAAAAGTCCGCTTGTACTATTCAATCCCCTAAGCAGTGTTTGCTCAGCTTACCTTTGAGCAATACCCAGTATGTTATTGCATTGATACTAAGTCTGCTTCAAGTATTTCTTTCTACTGCCATGTCACTACTTGCAGTATCTTAGCTGAACTATCTGCCAACATGCTTCAAGGAGTAAGATGAAACTGTTCTACAGGTGAAAAAAAGCTGGTGGCAATTCAACCTATGCAAGCTCATTCTTACACACACTGTTCTATTATTTTCCATTCGCAATGAGTACTTTTCCAAGGAACGCAAGAATATAAATCAGTAACAATGGCACAGGAAAAATCCTGTGTTCAATAGATATTTTTCAGAGAGACCAAGAGATTTCGTTTGGCTCAATATCCAGCAAAAAAAAAAGTCACCATCTTTTTAGGCATCTGTTTTTCAAAGGGCATTTATCATCTCTATTACATAGCTAATTTTCTAGGATCTGGAAATAATTTGAACTCAAAAGTGGAAATGAAATGCCTGACAGATACGAACAAGTGGATGTGCACCAAAAGAATTTCACAAAACCATATGCCTCCATTAGTGTGGGGGGTATCCTGGAGGAAACAGTCACTGAGGTTTGTTTTACCTTAGTTCCAAAGAACTTTTAACATATTCTTACCTTCTGTAGATCACATCATCTTTTGTTTTCATTAAAAGCAGGTTATGATTCAGATATATTTACACATCACTAGGGAGAGTGCACCAAACTCTGTACAAGTAACCACTGTACAAGTAATGAGAAAACTAAGGAATCCAAATTAAGAGATAAATACAATATTGTTTTCAACCCCAAGCATTTTAAGGAGCTTCTTTTTGCTGCTAAGATAGGCCCCTTGAAAAGAGTATGGGCAGATTTAAGAATTTTCTACACCTCTGAGAAAAAAATACAAAGAAGCTTTACCTCCAAACACTAACATGTCACAAAACATAAGGTTAAGGATCACTGACAAGAGCAGGGAATGATACAAAATACAGAAACATTATACAGAGAGACAACATTAAGTAGAATAATTTAATTACAACTTGTATCTAAGTAGTCTCAGTGATTTTTCCAGAACTACCGAAGAAATCATTGTACTTTAAAAAAAGAAAACGGGGACAGAAAATAAGGAATGACTGAAGAAATTCAAAACACTATGCACTCTAACCTCAAAAGTAATCTGGAGTTTAACTGATAAATGAAAACACTCTATTATTTCAGAGTAAGATGTGATCCCATATAAACAATCTTATAAGCATGGAAAAACAGGGATTCAAAGCTGTGTTTAACCACCAACAAAGCCACATACTTTCATTGAGTATCCTACAAACACAATGCATTACAAAACAAAACCTATTTCTTCCTGTACTTAATGTGAATGTTATCAGTCAAAATATTCACTATTCAGTTCCTCTGTGACTAATTAATGGCTTTATAGATTACAGATCTTACAATTTGCTATCATTTACTCTGCCATCATACAACTGAAAGCTTTTTGGGTTGGAATCCCAGTGTCCCTTTCTGTTTCTTCAGAAACTAAATACCCGTGGATCAAGAAAATACTAAAAGGCTCTATCAGTTCACAACCCAACTTTATTTCTGGTCTGCTTTCCTCCAGGTACATTGATACTGAGCCCAACAACTTGTTTTACATTAAGCAAGTATCTTTCAAAAAAACACCACCAAGCAACAGAAAACATTAAGCAATACGCCTTGGAACTTTGCTCTTAAGGGTAGAAATTATTACCATTATTTCAAAGATGGCAAGTCTTCACATCTGTTAGATTAAAAATCTATTGAATTTCAGTGTTTCAATTTCCTTGAGTGAAATACATTTTGTCAGTTTTTAAGTAACTGTTAGGCGACTTCCCAGCACCTTAGTCTATTTTCAACATCCTCTTCATAAACTGGAAGGGTGTGCGAACCATCAATGCACCAGATTAAAAAAATACCTATTTATGGTGACTGCGCCCTTGTTTTTAACACCCAAGACCACGCTCTCCCTTTTTTGTGACGGCACTGCACCTTAAACTTCACATCCTTACCTATTAAAAACCTTAGGCTCTCCTTGCCTTCTAAGAGAGTTCCCATCCCGTGTGCACTACTTGCACTGCACTGCAACAAGAAGTGCTGTAACGGAGAGCTAGCTTATGGGGGGAGGGTTTGCAGTGCTTTGCGACTGAGGTCCAGCATTCGGCAACTAAAGCTTCTGAACTTTGAGATTTAATTTTAATTATATAACCTTGAAACCCTTAAAGAAACTGGCATCCATCATCAGAACTTCAGTCAGTTCAGGAAATGGGTCTATGAACATAAATCAGATAAGAACAAAACGCATTTGAAACTGTCACTTTTTTTTTTAACTAAAAAAAAAAATCTCAAAAACAAAAAACTGGAATGTGCTGGAGGTCATAAGGTGTTCCTGCTTTCCTTCCAAAACTGCAAGCTTTAAATAATATGCGCTCAAGAACAGAAAATTCCTTTTCTGTCGTTGTACATTAAAGTTAGTTCTACTTTTTAAAATGTGTAACTACTACATCATTCTCCTTCTGCCTCAACTCACTGCCTAATCAGAAAGGGAAATAACTGGCAGAATATCTCAAAAAGGAGCTACATTCTTCTGGTGCTTTGCTACAATTTAATCATCACCTGGACAGCTATCATTAAACACTACAAAACATACACTAACCTCACTAGACACTCTCCTTTTCAAAACTAAAGCTGGATGAGACATCTTAGCTGCACGAATCACAGAAGTAGAGAAAAACAATGTGCTCTGTGGCATACCAGTATTCAGGAAACTTTTCCAGATCACAGTCTGCTGTATGTACTCTGGCTTTGAATTAGAAAAGCAGACTGATTAATTTGAAATACAACTATAGAAAAATAAATGCCATTCTTCTTCGAAGTTCTCAACAACTACTTCATTGTACCATAAATTTCAATACAAACAAGTGCCGACAACTTTTTGTTGCTCTTATTTCCATATTACACATTTCTAATACAGCAATATCTAAGTCATGATTTGACAAAAATCATCTTAAGTCTTACTCTAAGATTCACTTTGGTAATTAACCACTTTGGTAATTAGTCACTTTACTAATCAAAGTTGTTTCATGCTTCCCACTGAGATCACATTTTCTTTCAGTCATTGATGAATTTGCCATACTTTAATTAGTCAGACAGAAACTTCCCATTGTGCGTATCGGCCTCAAACCTTCAGTTTTCTTAAACTGAAATTATTCACCCAGTTCAAATGAAGAAACAAATGAAGAAATAAACGCTTCCATGAAAAAGCAAAATTGGCAACTTAATTTGAAACACTCTAGTGACCCCTGCTTCGGTAAAAGGAGCATACCTGACAGCATCCCAGACGCGCACACGGTGTCTATGTGCACATAGGCCTTATGCTGCTCAAGTTAAACACCTCTGAAAGTGTCCAGCAACGAGAAGTGTCACCCAACTGCAAGCCCTGTGAGGAGCTCCTCCATGCTAAACAGTTTGTAGGCTTAGAGCTTTAAGCAGAGAGGTGGCAAGGAAAAAGGAAGGAGGCCACGTAAGCCAAACTACACGTGCCTGAAAAATGCGAAACAACATTTGGAGCTAAGGATAGAAATATCAGAGCAAGAGAAACTGGTAAAGAAAGAGGATTTTGGCTGTTGAACTGCACCCAGAACAACTCAAGTCAGGAAGACAATATGCGATAAAGACTTCTAGGTAAGAAAGAGATAAAACTGGAACAGGTTAAAGGAAATACAGAAAAGGCTGGGACCAAGCACTGGAAAGAAGAGGCACATACAACACGCTCCCTCCAGAAGCTGGAGACTTGAGTTCTTGAATCTGACATACCTTTGGCAGCAGAGAAACCTAAACCTGCTGGGCAAGGTACCCCAGTCCCCTTCTAGCATTGACCCCCACAGGAAACAACAACCTATCTTTGCTCCTTTTAGTTTGGAAAATTGTAGTTCAGTTGATAAAATTACATGGATGCCACTAGGATACCACATTTCTTTTGTCTACTCTAAAAAAAAAAGTTTAAAGCAAATAAACACAAAAGCTATTACAAGAATATAAAAATTACAGAGCAGATCACTCTGTAGAATGATTTAAGAGTTCTGTAATTAAGTGTTATATATACAACCCTAGCCCACACTTCTCGCAAGCATACATGATAACATGCCAAATTTCATGGCCAAATAGCACGCTTTCTCCTTCCTCTCATCGATTTACTGCAAACGAGCATTACAGCCCAGTGCCTAAAGACTGATTGGTTATGGGGATGGAGGGGAGCTGATTTCCAGGACACTGACTGCAATTGTGTTTTAGAAGGTGGAAGCCAGTCTTATTAACAAGACATCCATGAAGAATTTTCCTTTAAATGTTTTGTAACAGTCTACATCTAGATGCAGCTTTCCAGTGACCAACAAGTAGTTGAGTTAGCACTGGAACTGCTACAAAAAAGTTAAACAAATCAGAAATCTGAAAGAAAGCTTTTCAGACCAAAGTTCAAAAACATTTTTTAAAAGTAATAATCCCTAGCAATATGTTATTAAAAGGCATACCGACCAATTTTTTTATTTCATATCAAAAAAAAGCTGCACAAAAAAGTCCTCACAGAAACTTCTCTTTAACTCAAAGAGAAGAAAACTTGGCCGTAACAAACTGCAGCCAGCATTAATCAAATATCCCAGAAAATTCCCAGCCTTTAGATAAAAAGCTACCCACAACAGATGCAGACCTAGTTATTAATGTGTCCTGACTTAATTTAGTGTTGATTTAGTGAAATCCTAGATTTTCATATGTGAGGTATTTTTGGTAGCAAAAAATTAAACCAAGCAAAACCATGTTCTTTTTATTCAGATCTTAGTAACAGATAGTGACCATTTTGTCCTTAGAAGAGGGCTAGATAATTTTTTTTTTGAAACTACAGGATGAAGACAGACTACAGATCTGGATTCAGACTTCTCATTAATGAAAACCTATAAGTCATAAATGCTTGTCTCCTATTTTCTAAAATGACTTCCAAACTTCAAATTAATTTTCACTGCAAGTCAGCCGGACTCCAGCCTGTAAGTGACTATGGGGCATGTGACTGTATACCACAATGTTGCCACTCCCTACTGCTCATCTCCACTCCCTCTAATCAGCTAATTAAATTGCTCATGCAACATTTCCCCAGTCGGCTTTCGGCAAAATAAACTAGATTGCAAAAGACCTACTGTTTGCAGCACTGGATTTAGGACAGGAAGTCTACACATGCCAAACACCTTTAGGTTGAGAAGTGGGATGATTGTAGCAATCTCTGATACAATATATTGGAGAAAGCAGTCTTCAATTGGTGCTGGTGATGTGCAGATGAAGAAACTAAATTTTTAAGTTTGTCTGCAGTTAGAAGGAAACATGTACATGCTCCCTCATTCTGCTGAAACTTGTACCCTCTGTTACCACTTTAGATAATGATGACGAACCATAAACCCACCATCAGTCCTGTAGCCACCGATAGTATATCTCTGTCAAGGAGCTGTAAGTAGGTCGGTCATCAGAACCTGAAGGAAATTCAAGTGGTCCACAAGGACATGTGTTTTGGCTACAAAATGTATTTCCTTGTGAAACTTTATTGCTTACAAATGTCTCAAATCTCACAGATTCAAATGTCTGGTTGACCTTTCATATAAGAAGTCCACATTACGGTTTTTTTCCTCTCGCTCAGGTGCTGACAGCTTGTCTCACTCCATTCATCTCTTCTACTTTCCTGAGGCACTGAGAGCACCTCTGCATTTTGGGTAGGTAGCAGCGTTTAATTTTGTGAAATCAAATCTAATTGTACACTTCAGTGTATTATTTATGACAAACACTGGAGATACACAAGCACAAAGCGTTGTTTTCTTTTGTGAAGAAGGATTTACTCCTGACAGAACTTCACAGCCTTTTAGGACAACTCTCTATATATTTGGGTTCTGGGTCTTACTAGAAAGGCTATGAAGTCTTTCTTGCAGTAATACTTCAGCACTTCAGTGTCAGGTCTGTTTCATGAGGAACAGACTCCCGTGAAATCGGCAAATACTGTTCCTCCTGTTCAACACCAGAAGCTGAGGCAAAGATGCCATAAAACTCCACAGAGGCAAAAAAAAGCAACCTATGGCAAAAGAGGTAATGCATTTACTAGACCTCCCAGTTTCCAATTCATTAACATTTCCAGTTCCTTGCTTCTCACAGGGCTCCGAGTTGAAGCTTTGCAAACTCGAACTCATCACTGGCTTCATGGAACTAAACCTCCAGCAAAGCACCACATGCCTCTCTCCACCCTCACATTTTAATCACCTACACCTTTGACATAACAGGTCATGGCTACGATATTTTTTTAAGATGACGATTTCCTTAATCAGCCAGAAGAAATTCAGTTGAGCAACAAAAGACTTGCCTTACACCCCTCCCTAACATCAGATTGAGCAATCACAGAAACTCCTCAGGTCTCCAAGGTGTCAGGAAAGGCACAATCCTCCTCCCTCCTCTTGATAACAATCTCCCCCAGCAGTCAGGAAAAAACATCAAGTTCCCAGAAGGTAAAGACTGTAGAAATAAAATTTATTTTGCTAATAAATCCCTGTAGTTTAAGTTTTAGAAGCAGGGGAGCAAACTGTTGGGTTTGACCTTTTACAAAACTGGGGAAAGGAAAAAGAATAGGAAACACCAAAGTTCTTGCACATATGAAGAAGACATAGTTTCAAAGGGGAAAAGAGTTTACCTTAGAGCTTTAAACTTCTGCCCTACCAATTTTTTTGGAAAGTAGAAATAACACTATGGCATTAGAGCTGCATTTAAGAGAATCCAGTATTTATATAACATCATCCAGCCTCAGAACAAGACACTACTTTTTAATTTTACAGAAGCCTTTATATTCAGAAATAAAGGCACTTTACCAAAAGTCATGTAAGAAGCAGACTAAAAGTTGTTTATAAAAGCTGATTTTGAAAGTGGAAATTTCTCTTAAATGTTGACTTAACTATTCTAAACTTTAATTATCTTTAACAGACACACAAAGCTTCATGTTTTCCCTGTTATCATCTTAAAATTCTTTCCACATATAAACACACAACAAAACACTACCTTATGTCAACACGGTATGTTTCCATTAAAAAAAACAAACTGCAAACATGTCTAATGAAAATCTACTGCCTTCCTTTCTTCTGGATCAACAAAATACATATTTATAGAGGAAAGAAAGCAATTTACAATACTGTAATGATTTAATTATCCAGAATCCAAATGCTCATCAGGAGTTGGAGAGTTCGCTACATCAGTTATCAGCCAGCTAGACACCCACAAACTCATTTTTGCATCTAATTTGTTTAAGAAAATTAACACATTGATGACTAACTGATACTGTGTAGGAAGTGTTTCGCTTCCTTTACCATGAAATCATGTTTCTGTGATACTATCCTAAAAGTTTATAGTATTTTACTGAAATAGACAGCTTCTAAAGAAAGTATTGTTACTCCCCAACTTTTTACAGTATTCTCTGAACCAAGTAAGAGGTTTATTTCCTAAAGAATGCTGAATAGTTTATATGTATTTGGGAAACGAGCAGATACTGCTTTGTTTCATAGTTTACATTGGAAGCTTTCAAAGCAAGCGTGTAACAAAGTATGTTTTATCTCAAGAGACTGAAAAAAATCCAAAATAATCTGTTTTTATAGCTTTGTGAAGGGACTTTGAAAACAATCATCTATTTTACTGAAAAGTACTGAAACTGCAATTTTGAGTACAGCAGCAGGTATCTGCTTCACTTTTTAACAAGTTTAATGTACTCTCATGCTCCCCATTGCCAGATCTCTCCCTACTTCAGCTATTCAGACTTGACTGCAAGTCCATTACAGAGAGAATACGCTAGAAGCACCAAGGATGAACAACTTGTTACTCTAAAATGAAAGTGTCTGGCCACTTTAAACGGTTCTGGATTTTGTTTCAAGTAAGTTTCGCTAACACTTAGATTTCTTTTACATTTAAAAGAAAAATCACAATCTAGAATAAAGTTAATGCACTTCCATTAAAAAAAAACTGTGAATTAGTTTCCTCGGGTTATGATACACTTTCAACAAAACCAAAAGGAATTCAGCTTCACACATCAGCAAGAGCATTCTTACAATCTCTGCCATACTGCTCAGAGGTAACTGTCTCTCTGCTACTACTAGAATGTAAAAACACCCTGCTGTGGTGATGACACAAACACACAGCAAAAGACTGGACTACTGTGAGTACAGAAACGGTCTAGATCTCAGAAACATCACTGACAGAACGGCTAAGTGCCTGGAGCAAAGAAGGCATCCGATAAGGCTACCTACATCCACAATAACGAGAGAACTCTTAATTATAATCCATCTTCCTTCTAAAAGGTCACTGAGATAGAAAAAATAACTGCAAAAACAGATGAAATTGCACTGTCACTAGCTATCCAAAAGGATAGCTCTCAAGCACCACAGTAGAGTTCCCGATATATTCCTTATTTCCAAATTTCAGTCACTGACACTATTTTTTGCCCTTTGTTCCACCTTGAGCAACAGGCCACTCTACGTCCTTCAAAAACCGTTTTACTAAGTACAATTCTTTAGAAAATCTGTATCTAAGAAACATGACAATGTATTTCCTAGTCCATGTATCAGAGTTGATGGCTGTGGGTAAATAAGCAGAATAATTTAAATATTTCAAATAATCTAATAACTTAGAAAGGGAGAGAGAGATTTAACGGGGGAGGAGAGCAGGGCTGGTGGCAGAGGGGAAGGCTTCCTCTCTGTAAGGGGTGAGGCAGGAGAAGTATAGGGACACAGGCCAGGACGCCGTCCCCTCAGTGCCAATGCTACTGTACCTTTGCCTAAACATTTTAAAGCTTTCAGTTGATTTTGCTGTTTCACAGGGGTTCACAAGAACTTTGAAATAAACACCTCTTTTCTATTGTCAAACACTCTGCTCTGTCTGTTTCTACTTTAAGAGCCAACCCGAGAATTGTGTACCTGGCAAAAGCTGTTTAGTTTCTCAAAGCAGAAATTTGCTGTATTTCCAGCATTTACCAAGCAGTTGGCTGGCTCTGCCTTGAGGAGTTCAGCCCTCCACAATGACCCTCAGGTACATGCAAAGACCACTAAAAAGATCCCCCAATAACTCGTTATGTTGTGGAAGCCATTCTCTTATCTTCATAGCCTGACCTCTGCTTAACCAAGAATGCTCTGAAATAATTAGAGACTGAATACTAACACTGTACTAACTTACAGGAAGGGAAAGAAGCTCTCTCCTAAATTCACATATATTGTCATCCTTGGTAGGTTATGGCTCTCTTGTGATGTTCAGAAACAAAGCACAATCAGAGAAATAAAGAGTTTTCCAACAGTTTTGGGTATAGCCACACACACTGCAAGAATGCAGACAATAATCATGTTCAAGTATATTTAATCTTACTTCTGCTACCTACGTTGGCATCTAGGTACGTATTGAGGAAACTGGGGTTTCCTCAGCTTCACACACAGCTGACAGCAAGTGGTAAGCACCTTCAGAAGGAAATTCACACCATTTAAGTCATGTCTCATCAAAACACTACACATTACTTCCCAAAAATACCTACTTCCATTGAACATCTCCCTTGAGTCTGAGTGAACACCACCAAAAGTCTGCTGCTTGGCAAAGCAAACATAAGGGATACACATTCTACAAGTACATTAAGTTGAATTTAAAAACTGGTTACACTTCAAAATGTTGTAGACATTTCCTACCACTGAATGAAAGTATTTAAACAAAAGACATTCAGCAACCCATTCTATGAACCTTAATTCTGTCTTGCTCTGATCTGACTGTATGTGTGAGGTTACAAGAAGGCAAAAAACTAAAACTACTAAAGTCCACCACCAGAGTGGTGATACTGGGCGGGGGGGAAAGCACAGCATACCTGCTGCATAATCTTTAAGAAAGAGAAATTATTGTGCTATGCGGAATCAGAAAGCTTCCAAATTTATTTCTTATCCGAAAGATAAGCCCCAAAAAACCCAAACAAAAACAAACCAAAAAAAACATAAAACCAAAGACCTGGCAAGACTTTCATAAGTTTCACAGAGAGGCATCAGTATTTTTATTATATAAGTATTTAAAAAAACCTTTAACTGACCTTAATCAAATAGGCTCAAAACACAGACAACAGAAAGCAAGTTTGCATAGATTAAATGTATGAAGTCTGAACATAACTGTGACAATTTTTACTTTACCTCTCCAGGAAACTCTTCATGCACTGTATCACTTAAAACACACAGCAAGTAAAAAAAATCTGCTTGATGGCTGGAACCTCTCTCAAACTTCTGTAATAAAGTGACCCACAGAACTAGATCCATATACATATTAGGTATTTTATATATAGATTACAAATACATAAGAAGTCTAAACACAAATGGTTTTCCTCAAGAAAAAGAAGCTGATGTATGTAATACTGGCTTGGTTACTACTAAACAGGTGTTTTCTCTAATCTATTCATGACCAGGTTTCATTTCCCATTTACCTTGTTCTTTCCACACTCCCATACTTTAAATATTCATTAAGCAGGAGAACACACAATGAATCAACTTCTACAGGAAAAAAATACATACAGTTCATTGAATAAAGCAGATGTAGCACAAACACCACACAAACCCACATTGTTTTTTCCTCTTTAAAAAAAAAAGCAAACAAAACCACAAGCATGATAGTTAACTAGGTAATAAATGGCACCACTGGCAATCCTCTGACAACAGCAAGCAATAACTAGAGGTCACTTGCTGGTCTTTTATTTTTATGCTGATGCCTATGGTAGCATCCAAAATTCATACTGAAAAGTAGCAACAGAGACTAACAACAAAATAAGCTTAAGTCATCCTCTGAATAGACTAAATTACTAAACATTCAAATAGGCAATCCTACTGCCTAACACCTACTGCAGTAACTGTTTCCACAAAACACACCAATTCCTCCTCCAGACTCCAGAGACATGAATGGTTTTGCTTGTATTTTGTTTTAAACTAAAAAATCATGATAGATTTGACAGTTTTTACTTAAGTAGGTGGAAGGGAGAAATGCAGAGGAAGCAATTTGGAAGCAACTGCTATTTCCCAAAGTTAAAAGGTTGCTTGTTATGAGGAAGTTTCTTAGTTCTGGTTTTAAACACAGCATTCTCATGAGGATTTTTGTCCTGAAATGTAGTGTGAAATACACACAGGAAAACTGCAGTTTCAGGACTGCAAGTGCACACATGCTTTTTCTTAAATTGCCCTCTCACACTGTTGACTTCTAAGCATGCAATTCAACTGACTTGAAACTTCAAGTCACCAATCTTTTAACCCATCCTCTCGTTTCAAGTCCCTACGCAGTTTGTGGATCACCTGTAGCAATATTCAAGATAGCTTCAAAATGCAATTTCCAATACGGGTAGCATTTCAACTGTTAATGCTCTTGCCAAAAACCCCTCTCTTCAGCTTCCGACTTCCACAGCCAGACCATTTATACCACATATGAGTGTGGTGAACTCCATTCTGCCAGTAAATTAACAGTCATAATAGAGAGTTCACTCAACAGCTGTTAAAGTGCTAGAACTGGGAGCGTTCCCTTCATCAATCACCTTACCAAAGTAAAAAAAAAAACCAAAATTTTCTTGCATCAAGGCAAACTAACTCCTCTCTTCCAATAATTGAGACCTGGGATCCAGCAACCAGGCACAAAGGTAAACACCACCCAAAACAGTTTCTATAGCACTGAAAAACCCCTCAATTTTTAACATAGTTGACAAGGAAAAAAGATAAATAGCTACATGATACTATTTTAATCCTAAAACATTCATTCTAATATATAACATTCCCTAAATTTTCTCAACTATCAAATTTGACGGCACAAAGAAAAGGTCCAATTCAGATCAATCATTCCCAAATAAACCCCTCTTGTAAGTTAAGAAGTTGATTAAAGGTTTTGAGAGAAATATAGAACATTATTTGATACATTCTTTTTAAATTGTTGGTTAAGATATGTGTTCAAGTTATGGCCCATACAGCTCTGTAATTTTGTTTGTTGTTTTTGATGACCAAGAAAACATGGATAGAAAACAAAATAGAATGAATACTCCTTCATGTATTATCTTTCTAGACCTGAAGGAAGCGAATGAAACTTGTCAGGATACAGAAACCTAGATTAGAACTCTCCTTGTCAGCCACAGTACAATGACTCCTAGTAACATAAATCGGCTGTTTACACAAATGACTGCATTTACACTGAAATGGTCAGTAACTTCCCAGGATTATCACTAGATGCGAGTTTTCTGGACATCAAACTTCACAGCCAAGTTTAAGAACCTTTAATGTCTGCAAGCAATTCAGCTCACCTCAAACACCTAACTTGAGGGAGGCAAATGGTAATTATGTTTGAAAATGTCTTTTGATTCATTCATATACAGCACCATTAATTTATTTTTTTTTACCCTCTAAATATTGCTGCAGTATAGCAATGCAAGTAATTGCTTTTAGTTTTATGTTTAAGGCCAAAGGATTAAGAATTACTTAAATGAAAACAGTAACCACTTCACTTACTACTGAAACAATAAATTGATACAAGTCAGACAGAGAAGTCCTACAGCCAATTAATAGAGGAGCATTCCTCTACACAATTTAAATAATTATTAGGTCAAACAAATTACAGTCCACACCTAACCACAGACAGGATCACATTAGGAAAGCCCAGTGGAATACAGAGAAATAAGCAAAGGTTCAGAGTCTGTCTGATACTACTTCTTCTTGAAAGACAGCACCTCCAGCTGGGGCACGATTTCGGCACTGATTCAGGAGACAAGAACTCTATCTACTAAATCAACAACATAACTTCTTGCAACAGTCCAGGTTTCACTTGGAAATCTTGCCGAAATACCAGCCAAGCCCAGCCTTGATTAGCCTGCAATGAGCTCATAGCTTGAGGAGGTAAGCCTGTAGGCCTTTGTAAAGCTGATACTACGGAGGAATTTATTTAAATGACACATCAATCTTTTCTGAAATGCAAAAACTGTAACGTTTTCATATTTATTAATGTAATAAGGGTAACACTGACTGCAGAGCAACTTCAGAGTTCCTAAGGATATTTATTTGTACAGGAGGTGAAATGACTTTCTATCCATCACCCACAATCAATGCTGTGACTAACACTACAAGTTGGGCATCTCAGATAAGAGTCATTTTAAAGTAAAAGTAATCAAGATAATGCAGCTATGGGAGATTTTCACCAGCTTCACACTTGAGCACCCTGACTTTTCATTTTCATCATTTCCAGTAATATTTCCTTCTTCAGAGTCTGTTTCTCTAAAAAGAGGAAAAAACAAACTGAGGCTTGTGAGACTTCTAATTAAAGTCCTCAGATTTGTGTATTTCAACAGAAGGTGAAATGACATGTTGCTATAAAAAGCAAGTCCTTTCTTTCAAGATGTCAAATTAGGCAAGAACAAGCTGCCTTTGGGCAATTTTTTTGGAATGTTATCATACACACATGCAGAGATCAGAAAAAATGTAAAGCATTTTTTTTTAAAGAGACATAAAAATAATAGTAAGCAACACAAGGACAGCTCTGAAAGACTTTTTCCTTAAATATTATCAACACCACTTGCACGTGGGTGGGGCAAGGTTTAGAAGACCAGCTATGTTTAAAGATTGAGCAAGCTGTATCATGCACCGTTTTTTCTCTGTGCCTCTTGCAGCAACAACAAAAAGGGCAAGGGAAAAAATAATAAATAAAAAAGCTTGCGCCTGGCAGGTGAACCTGATATTTTACCTACCTAGTTCAGGACTTTCTTTAAGTCTTATTTCAGTTACAGAAAGAAATCGTATCATGAAAGAGGGAAGCCTGCTCTCCCCGCAATGCCAGGGCCCACTACCAGGCACCAGCAGGCTGACTGAGGGCTGACCTCTCCCCAGGGAAAAGCGCTTTCCCTCCCAACATTCCAGTGGCTGAGCACACACTTATCCCCCTGCTGAGGCTGGGAATGTTTTCTCCTCTTTAGCATGCCTTCCCCTCCCTGATTATTGGTAGTCTGGTGCATCACAGGACACCCTTGTTTTAATTGACTAGATTTTCAGCTAATAAATTCCAAAATAGTGTTTGCAGCCCTAGACTCCCCCTATGATATCTGTTACAAAAAAATTCCCTTCCTGTCAGCAAGTGAAACAGCCACACAACCAGAGAAACTAATGCCCAAGAGGTGTGCTACGCAGAAAGTGCTACAAAATTAACAAGATACACTTGCTCGCTAATTTTTTAATTACAGTATTTTCTGGTGCTGTTTTTCAGACAGTTATGATAGTTATCCCATATATGCTAAGGAAAGCAGGAAATATTTACACCACAGACTTTCCAGCATTTACATAAAGGTGCAAATTTCTTCAAAGGCTGATCTTGCTTTCAAGACAGCAGTAAGCAAGGAGACGGGCAGAACTTCAGAAATCCTCCTTAAGTAGGTGCTATCTGAGACTCCATTCACACCTTGTCACATTCCTCTCCTTCAAAAGTGGCACTTGGCCTCATCCATCCTCACTTCCCCAGAGCCCCCCCGGACTAGAGTGAGACAGAGCTCCAACAGCCAGCTCACACTGAAGCACAGTTTGAATTCACAAAACCAACAGTTTTTCCACAGGTATTCTGAAGGATTCAGTCCGGTGGGTTTTCTTGGATTCCCCAATCACCAGCCACCAGCCTGCTTCAGAAGGGATGGCACAGGCCGCAGGGAGAGAAGTGCAGGTGAAGTGGCATCTCCTCTTCCGTGGCAGCCTGGCGATCCCCGACGTGCACTCTGGAAGGGGGTAACTGGAGCTCAGGGCTCACTTCAGCTGAGAAGAGACAAACTTTACATCGCCTGCTGCAAGGAGGGACTGTTTTAACCAGCTGGTACTAAATTATTCTTTCCAGTAGCTTTCCACCACTAAAAACAGTACAGAAAAAAATAAAATATCAGACCCCAACACCGAGATGGGTGGACCAAGCCAAAAGGAAGATTTGGCAGCTAAAGAATCAGAGTCCCAGGGACACGAGCTCCAGTCCTTGATTTCAAAACTAGTTCTTTCAACTTGCATCCAACAGCTGCAAATGAAAATAGACTCCAAAATTTAGACCCAAGGATCCATCCAGATCGCCTCTTCTTCCTAGGTCAACGTGGATGGACCCAGATTTCTCTTCCACACAACAGCACAGTTTCAGGAGGTATCAAAGCTGCGGTTCCTCTTAATTATTCCTTTGCAACAGACCCAGTTTACAAAGTTCCCATTCCCAGACACTTCTCTCCACATACCATAGCCACATCCTCATGCCACAAATACTTAAGTCTGTTGCTTAATACCTAGGTAACATTATGAATAAGTACCACCGATCAGTCTTTCGATGTAGCACTTATTAGCCATTACCAGAAAGGAGGAATTATTTGATTTGGCACTTGATAGCCAGTACATACATAGTACGTAGCTTTTTCTCCTTTCCTCAAACGCTCCCAGGTTTGATATTTTGGTAATTCAGGACACTGGTAAGAGGCCAAGAGATGTGCAGTCATTTTTCAGCATATACATCTTCTGACACTGACTATTAATAGTTCCTTGAAAGACAGCAGTAGGGAAGAGATCTAGAAAGAGATGGTTTCAAAAGTCCTAACTTGGAAAGTCCATGATCCAGTTGTTTCAAGGGTGGGAGAAGGGAACCAACTGGACAACTCACAAAGAAACCGAGAGAAAAAATAAGATTAGACGAATTTCTGCTGTGGATAAAAGCAGGACTTGCTGACCTCTGACACTCTCTGTGAACTTCTAAAATGGGGACAGGCAGAATCCACAGGACCTGTGGACAAAGCATATCTATCTTTCCTACAATCTTGAGGAAAAACGTGCCTTGCTAATGTGGACTTTTTTCCCCCCAACTACACATGGATCTATTTTCACGTGCCTTCACTGTGCAACAAGAAAGCTGTCTTAACAGCAAAACCCAACAATTATTGGGGACGGGGGTTCTTAAATCAAAACAGACCCGGCTGAAAAACATTTTCTAGAAAACGTGATGCATTTCTTTAGCTCATGCCCAATACACTGAGGAGAGAGCTGAGTGTACAAGGATATACAAAAAAAAAAGCAAGGCGGGGGGGAGGCCACCAGAAAGTGCATATATACCCAGGAGCCTCCCCCTCCCCCCGCCTTGGGAGCAGGGATTTGGTCGCTAGGCACGAGACCTTTTGTTAAAAGAGGAGGGAGATACAAAAGGTTCCCCACCCCTCCCACCCCAAACCCCCCCAAATTATTTCGAATGTGCAAGCGCAACAACACCGGAGAAGACTCAGCCCCGGCGCCGGGAGTTTTGAGTCTCCGCACCCCTCTGCGCCGGGAGCCCGCGGGCAGGGAAGAGGGAAGGAGGGAAGGAGGCAGGGATGAGGGAAGGAGGGAAGGGCCCAGCGCAGGGTCCCGCGCCGGCAGCAGCGGGGTCCCCCGCCCAGCCACCAGCGCCCGCAACGCCTGCGCCGGGTTTGG
>VZSF01002277.1:871440-1069456 GCA_013398295.1 Chionis minor
GCCGGGACCCTCTAGCGGCAGCCGGCGGCGCGGCGGGCCCGGGCTGAGGTGAGGCGAGGCCCCGGCCCGGGGCGGGCAGCCGGAGGCCTCAGGGATCAGAAACACGGGCCGGCCCGGCCGGGCTTGGCGGCGGGATGGAGCGGCGGTGAAGGCAGGTGAAGCCTTCAGCGGCAAAAAGACCGTCAAAAAAAGTTTGACGGAGGACTAGAAATGCTGATCTTAAGGCAAATCTTATTTTATGGATGGGGGGGAAAAAAATGCAGGGTTTTGGGGTTGCCTGATACCTTCACTGAGTTTAGTGGTGGGGCTGGGAGTGAAATACTTATTTCTTGCTGGGCTTCATTTTCGCAGCTTAATTGCGTCGCTTTATAGGAGTGGCTTAAATCGGGACCTGATTTGACCTGGAGTACCGGAGTACCAGCACACGGTCCTCCTCTGCTTTTTGCTGCCACGCAGGTGAAGCACTGCTTGACCTAAGACACGGGGGAATCTGTATTTTAGTTTCTGAAAGACTGGCGAGCCTCATGGAGGTGCCTGGTATGTGCAGTGGGATTTCAAGGTTTTGTAATAGGTGACAGGTGACATATTTTGCTTATGAAAGTGGCCATTATGCCATTCTCACCCTCTTAACTCCTGTTGCAGCTGGTTTATTCCTTGGAAAACTCTCCTACCTTGCGCTAAAGCAAATTGTTTCTACAATGCTTTCAACGTGACCTACAGTACGTTTCTCTAATCTTGAAACTTTGGTTTCAGGATTGAGAGCAGCTGTGGCCATCAATCCCAGCAGCAGACTGGAGAACAGATAGAGGGAGGAGAAAAGTATTTGATGAGTGTTGTTACCTCATGATTAAGGGACAGACAGAACCGTGGAGGGGGTACACAAACTTACACGTACTTCTGTGAGAATCCAGCTAAATTCAAACCTTATGCCAAACCTATGTGTTGCATCAAGTTATTTAAGGCCTCCAATGGCTTGCAGATCCTCGGTCAGATTTCTTCTCTAATTCTTTTCTATCATATAGACAAGTGCTAATTGTAAGACAAAAAATAAAACAATACAGGTAAAGGGACATACAAATAGTTTTCTCCATGTCCTGTCTTCAGAATCTGAGACAAAAGTCTTTAGTTATGTTTGTGTAACACATACCAGGTTGTCCACACAGCAATGTATACTCAGTAACCTATAGCTAGAAGCTTTGAAGAGCTGCAATATACAAGTTTTTGGTTTGTAAGCATGATAACAAAAGAAAGATCCAGAATAACAGTTTAAACTCAGTGTATCCCCAACCGTGCACATTGAAATGAAACAGGAATAAAATAGCTTACATCATTAATGAGAAGAGCAAATTGTACTTCCAAAAATGTCTTCTCTGTTTGTGTCACCGCTTTTTTCAACTGCCAATCATTCATTCTTCATCTTGAACTTTTGGTTGTCTGTAAGACATTGCATTACTGTTACGTCTTTTTGATGTGGTCTTATAAACCCTGTATTGAAGAATGATGCAGAAATGCGAGCACAGATTTTGAAACTGGAATATCTAGAGCCAGGAACTGGCTTCTATGTTAAGGAAGCCAAGTGAAAACTGTCAGACTCTGCTACAGCAATTACATCAGTGGAAGATGTGGACATACAGCTCTCAGGAAAGCAGTTCACTAAAGAAAGAATATCTGAAAGCTTTCACACTCCTGATTAATAGAGACGTCAGTAAAGAACAATTTTCTAGCTAATGCTTGCGTAGAGCCCGATGGTCTGACACAGTTGTCAAGCAGATCCCCAGCCTGTGGCTGACAGTTCAGAAATCGGACTTCTTTATTTTGAATGACACCTTTTTTTGCCTTTTCTCCTTTAATGTTACCAATGGAAAACGAAGAGACCACTGTGTAAAGTTCCTCATACGTGCAAGTTTGACAAGCCAAAGCAAGACAGGAATTCTCTTTTGTCATATTGGTCAAATTTCTCTTCACGTCTTTTATCCTCCCTCTCTGTGGGATTTGAAGTTCATTCAGAACCCAGCTGGAGACTTATTCTCTTCTTAAAATATTGTGATAATTTTACTGCTTGAGTTTCTGCATAATAGTTTGAGTTTTCTTCATAATGTTTCAGATAGTCATAAAGAACAAAGGATTCAGTAAATGTATTCTAAAATACTACTTATCTTTTGTGTTGTAAGAAAACCAATGATCGCTGTATTTGTCTAACAAAAGCCTCAGTGACCAAACCCTCAGTTTTCTCCCTTACATCTTGTTTCACTTGCCAAATATTGTCTGAGTATACAGAAGTTAGCAATGGAAGCTAGAAATCCAAGATACATCAGGGTGCCATAAATGTATCAAAGGAAGTGACAGACTTTTTCACACTAGGGACAGAGAATGATGCAGCTATGACCAATGTGGTATAAGGGGTGTTCCCTTCTGTAATAACGTGCACCATTAATATTATCAAAGATACTTTACAGTGATACACAAAAGTCACCCAGACGCCGCCTCCTGCCATGCAGAAGGATCTATCAAACTTTATTAAGGAATTGTTTCCACAAATGCAGTTTGCAAGTCCTTGCGCTGTAACAACAAAAGGTCGCTGCAATAAACCAGGCTTCTTCCACAGTACTTCGTCTGTCTTCCTACGTTGGTACTTGAAGCTGAATTAAAAATTTCAAGTGAAATTTTATTCTACAGAATTTACTCGGCTTTCACTTATTTCATTGCACAGATTGCATACTTGTTCCCTACTTAGTCACTGAGGCTACCAAAACTGTGAATAAATTTTCCCATGGCAGGATTTTGTTTAAACAGCATCAGGCACAGGATGGTGTTAAGGCACAGCCTGTTTCAGCTTTGCGGCTGTGCACCACATCTCTTTTCCTAAAGACACCCTGCGCTGAATTGCGCAGGTTACCTGCAGGATGGCCCTAGGTTGGGGTGTTTTACTCTCGGTCTTGAGAGCATTCGTTGTGCTGGACCTTGCAATGCCAGCTGGGCTTCTTTTTTCCCCAACAGCTGAGAACTCTGAAAGAAGTAGAGGCTTCTGACTCACAGTCACAGTAAAGAACTGAGGTGAGTTAAACCTTTACAACCTCCCACTGTTTGTTACCACTCCTTTCCTGGAGGTAACCACCAAACAGCAGTTTGGTGAAAAGACAAAGTGCCTCTGCCTCAGCCATTCGAAATAAAAAATAGATGCCCTGGAGCGTGCATAGTTCATTGACAGTTTAAGTTAAGACGCTGTGCTATGAAATGGAGCAGCTGATCCATGGCACATGTTCTGCTCTGTCAGCTCAGTTACAGGGGCTGCAACCTCCAGCAAAGAGGCAGAGCAGACTCGTACATGTCCTCAGAAGCATTTGCCAAAATAGCCTCACTATTTGATAATTGTACCAGTGCAACTTCTTCTATGTAATCCGCTGCCGTAGTTGCTGAAGAAATACCATTTAAGTCACCAGTAGTGGAAGAAATGTTGAAAGATAGAAATGTATGTATAGTGTGATCTCTACAGTCAAGATAAAAGGATTCAAAACACCCTTTTCTGAAGGCTAGGGTTTTGTGAGAATACTGCCAGAATTCAGGGTGAAAAATTAATTACAAGATATGAGTTGTGGACTTACATACCTTAGTTCCAGAGAGCTGTCTATAGACCTCGGTGCTACTGGCACAGAAATATGCTGAGTATCTGTAGGGCATGTATGCATGTATTCTATGTGGAGCAAAAGTTAATCCTACATAGTGTTTATGGCACATTTAGCAAAACAAGTGAATCATAGAACCACAGAATGCTTTGGGTTGGAAAAGACCTTTAAAGATCATTTAGTCCACCCCCTCTGCCATGGGCAGGGACATCTTTCACTAGACCAAGTTGCTCAAAGCCCCATCCAACCTGACCTTGAACGTTTCAAGTGATGGGCATCCAAAACTTCTCTGGACAACCTGTTCCAGTGTCTCAACACCATTATTGTAAATAATTTCTTCCTTATGTCCAATCTATATCTACTATCTTTCAGTTTAAAACTGTTGTCCCTTGTCCTGTCACTACAGGCCTTGGTAAAAAATCTCTTTCCATCCTTCTTATAAGCCCCCTTTCTATATTGAAAGGCTGCAATAAGGTCTCCCCAGAGCCTTCTCTTCTCCAGGCTGAACAACCCAGACTCTCTCAGCCTTTCTTCAGAGGAGAGGTGTTCCAGCCCCCTGATCATTTTTGTGGCCCTCCTCTGGACCCACTCGAACAGGTCCGTGTCTCTTGTGCTGGAGGCCCCAGAACTGGATACAGTACTGCAGGTGAGGTCTCATGAGAGTGGAGTAGATAGGCAGAATCTCCTCCCTCCACCTGGTGGCCAATTTTCTTTTTATGCAGCCCAGGATAACAACGAGCTTTCTGGGCTGCAAGCACACATTGCCAGCTTATGCCCAATTTTTCATCCACCAGTATTCACAGGTCCTTCTCCACAGGGCTGCTCTCAATCCATTCATCCCCAAGCCTGTATTGATAATTGGGCATTGCCCCAGCCCAGGTACAGGATGTTCCAGTCGGCCTTGTTGAGCTTCAGGAGGTTCACATAGCCCACTCCTCAAGCTTGTCAAAGATCCCTCTGGATTGCATCCCTTCCCTCCAGCGAATCAGCTGCACCACCCAGCTTGGTGTCATCTGCAAACTTGCTGAGGGTACACTTGATCCCTCTGTCTATGTTATTGGTGAAGATATGAAATTGTATTGGTCCCAGTGTGAACCCTTGAGGGACACCGCTTATTACAGGTTTCCACTCGGACATTGAGCCATTGACTATAACTATGACTTGGACATGGCCATACAGCCAATTCCTTGTCCATCTAATGGTCCATCCATCAAACCCATATCCAATTTAGATGTAAGAACGTTGTGGGGTACCATGTCAAAAGCCTTACACAAGTCCAGGTAGATGACATCCATAGTTCTTCCCTTGTTCACTGATGTAATCAGTCCATTGTAGAAGACCACCAGGTTAGTCAAGCTTGGTTTGCCCTTGGTGAAACCCTGTTGGCGGTCCCTAGTCACCTCCCTGTCTTCTCTATGTTTTGACATATATTCCAGGAGGATCTGTTCCATGATCTTACCGGGCAAGGAGCTGGGGCTGAGTGGTCAGTAGTTCCCAGGGTCCTTCTTTTTACTGTATTTAAAAATATACATGATCTTTTCCTTTTTCTGGTCACTGGGAACTTCACCTGATTGCCATGACTTTTCAAATGTGCTTGAAATTGGCTTGGAAAATACATCAGCCAGTTCCTTCAGGACCTGGGATATATCTTGTTGGGTCCTATGGACTTATGTACATCCAGGTTCCTCAGACGGTCTTGAACCTGATCTTCTGCTATGATGTAAGAGACTTTATTCCCCCAGTCCCTGCTTTGAGGTTCAGAGGTTTGAGAGATGTGGGAAGAGAGATTACCATTGAAAACTGAGGCAAGAAGACCTTGTTGAGTGCCTCAGCCTTCTCCATGTCAGTTGTCTCCAGTTTTTCTGTCTCATTTGTCAAGGAGGTGCGTTTTCTTTACTCTTCATTTTCTGGCCGAAGTACCTGTAGAAGCCCTTCTTATTCTTTGCATCTCTCGCCAAATTAAGCTCCAACTGTGTGTTAGCTTTCCTCATCCCATCCCTACACATCCAGGTGGTGTCCCTATATTCTTCCCAGGATACACATCCCTGGTTCCACTACCTGTGTATTTTCTTCTTGCACTTTAGTTTGACCAGAAAGTCCTTCTTGAGCCATGCCAGTCTCCTGCCTTCTTTGCCTGATTTCTTATTCATGGGAATCAAAAGCCATTGCATTCTAAGAAAAATGTTCTTAAAGAGCTGCCAGGTCTGTTGAGCTCCTTCTTCCCTGAGGGCAGTTTCCCAGGGAATACCATCCATTAATTCCTTAAACAATTGAAAGCTTGTGTTCCTAAAATTCAAGGTCCTGACTTTACTCTTCACCTGGCCCATATCCCTCAAGATTGTGAATTCCACCAGGGCATGATCACTTCAGCCCAGGCTGATAGCAATTTTGACACCTCTCATTAGTTCGTCCGTGCTGATGAGCAACAGGTTCTCTGATTGGGCTGTATATCAGCTGGATTAAGAAATTATCCTTGATGCACTCCAAGAGTCTGCTTACAGCTTGCTGTGCTGCTTTTCAAGCAGATGTCAGGGTGATTGAAGTCCCCCAGCAGGATCAGAGCCTGAGACCATGATGCTTCCTATAGCTGAAGTAGGAACACCTCATCAACAGACTCCCTTTGGTCGGGGAGCCTGTAGTAAACACCAACCACGAGGTTTCCTTTGTTGGCTTGGCCCCTAATTTCTTCCACCTGTTCATCACTATTTTTCAACTCCATTTTTTTACATAGAGGACAACTCCCCCCCCTCCCCCCCGCTTCCTTGCCTGTCCCTTGTGAACAGTTTATAGCCATCAAGTGGAGCGCTCCAGTTGTGTGATTTGTCCCACCATGATTCAGCGATGGCCATTATATCATAGCCACTGTGGCTTCCAGCTCCTTCCTGTTTGAAACTCTTGTGTCTTTGAAAATAACCATCACAAAGACCTAAACAACTGAAAGAGTGATAAGAAGTTCCTGTAGCAGAGGTGGATGGATTTTTTGATCCAGTAATTCAAGGGCTGGCAAACTGCTGACAGTTTATTGTGGAGTCTGAAAGTCCTGAGAACCTGGAGAAACAGGTTGAGTAGCAGCCCAAGAGACAGACATCCTGGCATGGCTGGGAACCAGGAGGGTTTACTTTGGAAACCTGCCATGTTTCTTCTGATGGATTCAGCATAATCATGCTCTTCTACAAAACACTTTGATTTCAACAAATTACCCATTTTCCCAGAATGAAACATAACATGTTAAAAAACTGCAGCTGGATGTTTCCTGTGTGATTTAGGCACTTTAAACACCTTTCCCAAGTGTGTCTTGTTTCTCCTGTATTGCAAATAAGGCTTCATCAGCACCTAATTAGTGTTGGAGAAACCCTTAGAAGTTCTCAACCTTTCAGATAAACACTCAAATATCTGTTGACTTCTTCAGTTCCTTAGGACCAAAAGAGAAAAGCTTTGTTGTTCTTTGTCTAGGGCTTTTTGTAAAGCTGAAATTTGTAAAAGAATAGCATTTCATATGACACTCTGGTATTTCTGTCCCCATGAAGGTTTTGAAACGTTGTTCAATTGTTATGTATTCTCACGATATCACGCATGCTTTGTGAGAAATTTTCTGAGAGCACTCACTGTAGAACAAACTGTGGCTGGAAGTGGCCAAGAGAAAAAAGACCATGATTTGCTAACAATAATATTGTTGGCTCAGATCTTGAGACCTATTAGACCTGTAGACAGAGGAAAAGGAGATGAGTCCAACACGGACTCCTGTAATCCATAGCCCACTTCAGGATTTATAGTTTTCATGATAGCAAGATTGAAAGTCAAAGAAAAGGGCAAAAGCAACTCCTCACATGGTTGCAGAGTTAGAAGACAATATACAACCTGACAAGAACAGGTAACTGACTTTCCCTGGGGATGGGGTTTTCAGCTGGTACTCAAATTCAGGCACAATTTAAGTCATGCCTTGGGCCATAGTCCCTCTTGTATCTTCGTACCTGGTTCCTTCTCCAGTTCCTTCACTAAGGCCCTTTGTTAAATTGTATTACGACATCTCAGACTACCACTTTACAAAGAAACCAAAAAACAGACACAGGTTGAAGCACTGGTACATGATAGCCTGTACTGCTTCATTGTTAGCAGGCTAACTAGGCAATGCTTGGGCACAGTTTGGGGGATAGCGTGGAACAGTGACTGTTACTACCAGGCAATACGGATGAAGCCACCCTTTTTTAGTTGAGGAAGAGAGTTCAGCAGTATATGCATATATATACACTATATAACTGTATTTGGTCGTATGTATGTGTGTTGCACCTTCATTAACCTGGGATTTTTTTGCATCATGAAGTTTCATCATTTCAGTGAAGCATCATTTGTAATATTTAATCTTGCCGCTGCATTTCTGATGATTCTGATGATTTCATGATCGTGGTGCGTTAGGGAGTGTTTTGCACTGTCCATCTTCTTTGATAACACACCTTACGTGATAACATTCTCTATACAAACTGTACTGTGCCACTTGCACTTATGTGCCCAAAAACAGGCACTGCCCCGTTTTAATTATGTGAGGGACGTAGCCTCAGAGGCTAAGAATAGTCTTTAATGCATTTAAACTCTGATATCACAGCATGTTACATCTAAATTCTGTACTTGATGAAGATGATCAGTGGAGCAGGAGTGATCAGAGAAAATACCGAAGGGCGAGTTTCAAGTGCTCTTTTTGCAGAGAACGCTGTGAAGGCTTTTAAAAGGGTAGATAAATAGCAAGAGGACAGAGTATGCATAAGAGCAGACAAAAGCCTTGTAATCTGGTATTTTTCACTTGGACTTTGTCTTCATTTGCTAGCTTGTCCCAAACAAACCTTCCTTTTTCTGCCTATCAGCAATGTGTAAATAAATCTTTCAGTGCATTCTATAAATAGACACAATTCCTTCATTACAAATGACCTTTCTACTCTCAGCTTGGCTACGCAGAACATGGACCGTGTCCAGGTGGAGGTCATAGGATGTAGCATCTTGTGAGAGTCCATCTAAGCATGCATGCAGCATGAAGTAAATGTTCTTTTTTTTTTTTTTNGTAACAGTTTGCCCTACAGCATCAGGTATCCACAAGAGGCTATGGTCCAGCATTGCCAGACCTGTGATATTACATGGATTTGGTGGTATTAGGGCTGGTTTGAGCATGTCCAGGAGTCCAGGGGGGCAGAAGCTCTTTCTGTGCATGCCTTGTAGACTGCCATGTGCCTTTATAGTAAAGGTAGAGATGTAGTCTCCTCTCTCAGGAGAGCAAAGCAGAACAGTTAGCAGATGGGATGTTTGAGGGAATCCTACCGAGTCATACAAATGACAAAAAGTGCCAACATTCAAATTAACTTTTCCTGGCTTGTGTTGGACTTAGAAAGGATAAGGCTGTGGGAGGTACTGCTTCATTAGCCTGAATTTTGTCTAAAGCATACTCATGTCAGTGGGGCATTGTTAGTAACATCCTGAGGAAACAGCTTTGGGGGCAGGGGAGTTTATTGCCCATCTTCTGTGATAACATAGATCCTACTGCAACCCCAAAGGTTAATTTCTTTTTGAAAGTCTGAATTATGGAGTATTAAAGGTACACAGAGGACTTCTTTTAGAACACTGCTATTTCTGAAGCAGTTTTAGGACCAACCAACTTATCGGAGTCACCCTCCCAGGAAGCTAAGGGGAGTAGCTGAGGTAGCCAAGCTATAATATAAACGTGTAGTGTAGCTGTGTTGCTCGCCTGAAGGGTATATCCAGTAAACTACTTTGGATATTGAGGGGGTAGTCTCATTACTCTGTCCACACTGGACTACAAAGTCCACCTCTGACAATGAAGTCATGATCTTCAGTCCTGAAGAACAGAAAAATCAAAAGAGTGGATCTTAATTCCTTCTTGCATTATAATGCTTCTGCTGTTATCGCTGCATTTCCTCTTGATTGCCTGAGCCAGCTAAGCCATGCTGTTGAGCTTTCTGCTCATTTCAGAAACTACTAGACCATGATTTGTGGAGCAGAGGGTTGCAACTTTCCTTCATCCAGACCCGAGATGCTGCAGGGCTGACTGCTGGCCATGCGGCCACTGAAGAGGAAAGAAACCCAGTGATGCTCATGGGATTGCAAAGGGGAGCGTTGGATGGTCTCTGTGGTCTGGACCTGGACTGTGCACTTTGTCAGAATTCCCTTCAATACTTGGTTACAGCATTCAACAAGACCATCTAATTGGCCATGGTACAGTGACATTTTTAGCAATTTAATTAACAGAACCTCAGAGAGTTCTTGCATTGTAAGAGTTGTGAAATTAGTGCTGTAATATATTACGATTTGGTTATGTAGACTGGCCTAGGAATAAAGGTTTTATGATATAATTTTCTAGTGCTAATGGGCTTTGAAAATAGAACTTCTGGGTGGTGGGAGATGTAATCTAACAAGATCCCACAGTCTAACAATCATAACAAGGATATAAGGGTATCACACCTAACTTCTCCTGAGGGAAACAACTAACAACATCTAAAAGAGAATACAGAAGTAGTGGGGCCTTGGATACCTTTGGAAGACACTGAGGACAGGATAGACATTCAACATCTTGTAAACCAGGGTACTGTCTATGTGCTTACAAATGTTAAGATCCAATTTTCAATATCGCTGTGCGTGAAGAGGATAATTTTCTTTTCATTGTCTCTTTCATCAGTCAGTTCTTACACAAACCGTGTCTCATGTAGTCTGTGTAGGTGTGGGACAAGGTCTCTTTATTAAATGTATGTTGAAAAGGAGGTAGCTTTTTGTTCTGTGAACTAATATAACAATGACAATGATTAATGGTGGAATTTGTCCAGAAATGTGGCCACAAAATCTGTCTTAACCCAGGTTCAAAGACTGTAATATTCTCAGCATTGGCATACAGAATCGGGGATTTTGTTCTTTCAATCCCTAAGCAAGAATTTTTTTCTCCAGTTTATGGATGCATTCTTCTACTCAGTTAATTCATACTTCATCCATACAAACCTTTTTTACTAATTTAAATGCACAATAGGCAGAGTTTCAATAACTAATTTGTGTATGTTTCTTCACAAAAGTCAGGTAGAATAACATTTCCCTAGAGAAGGTATATAAGAAGTCAATAAAGTATGTATAACATGATTGCATCAGTCAAATACATGCAATTATTGAGCTCTTCAAATGCACACTCATTTCATGTATTGATGTTTTCATTCTTAAAGAAAACAAAAAGAACGAAAACATTATTATTTTTATGCAAAGTAGCTACTTTAATTCTCATCCTTTTAAATTAATGTTCACCATCCTTACATGTAAATTAATAATTTACAACTCTATAATTATATTCAGATCACTGAGGGAAGGGAAGTGATACCTCTCTTTTTCTTCCAGTTCTTTTTAATGGAGTCTGTAGCTGTTAAAATCATGACAGATGTTACGCTTTGAATATCCCTATTGTTTCAGTATTCCTGCGTAAAGAAAACTTGAAACAGATATAATGAGGTGTGAATTTCCCCATTCATTTCAGTTATGCATTAAATGAAATGCCAGTTTAAAATTAACTTTAAAAATTAGTACTGATAATTATGGGAAGGACATACAGTTTCTTCCAAAGTAAATCTAATTGCAGGAGGTCTGTGTGAATGAAATGAAGAACGATGTTAAGCATATCTAAGATTTATGTGTTAAGCCCTTTAAGAACATATTGCAGGATCTGTTTGGGAGATCATAACTAGTTTTATGCATCCATTTAGCTTGAAGACAGACACAGCTTTCATCAGTTTGGGAAATCTTACGTCAGGTAATGTGTAAAAGACTATGAGATCATGAATCATTGACAAAATATAGTTTTTACATTTGTAAGGTAGCTAAGATCTTCATTGGGAACTGTAAATTCAGGCAGTGATGCATGGAACAAAAATAAGTTCTCCTCTATCTCTATATCCATAAACTCCCTTCTCCTTTGTAAACCAGTGCTGTAGCCCAGACTTAATTAAAACAGTGATTAAAGTATCAGCAACTGCACACCCAAGCATAAACTATAGCGCAGTCCTTAGTAGCAGAAATGCATGCCTGTCATATTTTTGTAAGCCTGTTGCTTTCCCTTAGAAGCAGGCAAGCCAGTGTTTCATCTTAATAATGAACGTGGACCGGACTGAAACATGTCCTGGGTCCAAGGAGAGGGTGAGTAGGTATTTCTAAAAGCTGTGTGTATGGAGTATGTGGCTCTTCTCCTTGCAAGGAGCACAGTATTTTTCTCATTCTTGAGCATGTTGTTGCCAACGTACAAATCCAGGACTGGAATTTTCAGCGTTGTGCAATGTTATACTTACACTGTGAGTTTGATTGATTGGCATTTGCAATGTGTGGGATTTTTTGTTTTTTAATGTTTCTTGCGTGTGTGCTAATGGTTGTCTCCAAGCTACCGCATTTGCTTAACGGAAACCCTGCCTTGGCGCAGAACTGAGACATCCCGGATTTGGGGGTCTGCTTCGTACCAGTGGTGGCAGTGAGAACTGTGTCAATGATTTCAGAGGGAAGGGAATTAGGACCTGTACAACAATGTAAGTTTCATTGAATACTAAATAACATTCCTTAACAAGGCAAAATAACTCTCCTCTTTCTTTCTGTCATTACTTTTCTGATTCCTTTGCCTTTGTCCCCAGCTTTTATCCTCTTATTTTCATAATCATGAGAAGCCAAATTAATCTCAGGTATATAAGACTGCCAAACCAGCTTTGAATTTCTTTGACTGTTCTGACTCTTTATACTTTGAGCCCAGCAATGAGGGCCAGAGACTAGCTAGATCTTACCAGCTGAGAAACTCGGTGGCTCATTACAAATCAGCCTCAGATGTCCACATGTAAAGACACATCTATTTGTATCACAGCAGCTATCCATTCATTCATGAGTGACTTTGTTTTCTTTTTGTATTAGGTATGCTACAGGTCATATGCTTTGCTTCCAGTAAAAATCACTTGCTCCCTCTGTAAGTAGCTGTGTAATCAAATCCTGAGAGAGTAGGAGGGAAAGGACCCAGAAGAAGAGGTTAAAAAGCAATCCTCCACTCAGAGACGCAAAGTGATAAAATAGGGTGCATAACTGGCAAAACTGTGGAGAGAAAAACAGAGGAAGATAAGTATAAGTGTAAGTATAAAATATAAGACTACAATTGAGGAATGAAAGTAGTTTCAAAGTGGCTAAACAAAAGGGAGGGAAAAGTTAAAATAATGAAATAGTAAATCCATATGGGTAAACCAGAACATCACAGTCAGGATCAATGAAAACAAATAACAAGTAGAAAAAGCAAACCACAGAGAACATTCCTATCTGTAAGCCAGGACAAACAATCAGAATAATTTGACACGCTTTTCAAATTTTTGAAGGAACCAAAATGGCAACAGAAATAGTGAGAGGAACAATTTTAGAAATTGATAGTGGAGACGAAAAGCTTATTTTTAACAGTTTCTCTTTCTGTCTAATACTCTAAAAGCTTTGCTGTTCTAAGTATAAGCCAGGCAATATAAGTTTACCTTCAAATGAGAGCAAACATAATTTATTTTAATTTATTTGGATTTGCATTGTGTATGTGGTATATGATGGCTTTATTTTAAATAATAGTCTGTCTCTGTGGAATCATTGTAATTGCTGTTCTTTAATAGGCAGGTTGGTTGCAATGCAGTGTCTTGACAGAGGTGGCAACTCCATGCACCACTGCTCTAGAGGAGGTGGAATGAAGCCTGAGGAGTCCCAAACTTGTACCAACAACAGAGCCGTCTATTGACAACAGAGCATAGGTATTCTCCTTTATCTAACAAGAGTTTGTATTTCTGGAGCAGGGCAAGATGGTTCACAACCTTGCTGTCCCCAGTTTATTTTTTTATACATGGTAGTAACAAACATGGGTTTGTAATAAAATAGGGTCACTCACCTGTCCACATCCATGGAGCAGGCAAATCTCTTCATGCTGGAAAGCAGCAAAACACCCAGCAAAAACATTCAGCTTCAAACTCAGCTGCCCAGATTTCAGAGTCTTTGATGATATGTATGCCTAAATTCCCATTATAATCACTGGAGCCTACTCAACTCACCATGTACATTTATATTAGGAAGAGCTGAACGGCTCTCTAGACTAAATCTATACTTTAAGCATAGCTGCCTGAGATCTCGACTGACTATAACGGGAGTTCAGAGACCTTGCTGATGTACGGACACTTGTGTGCAGGAGTCTGAATCTGCAAGCTAACATGCTGCTCTTCGGGTGACGTGGCGCGGGCAGAGCACTGGGGAGTCCCCTGGGAGTGTGCTGGGGGGACGCACAACGTGCCCGGCAGCTTGGGCTCCAGCTGCCACCCCAGCCCTGCTGCCACCATCCCGCACTGGGAGCCCACACGCCCCCACCAGCGGCCAGCAGGCTGATGAGCTTGGTGGGGTTTGTTCTCGCACGGGGATCAAGTGTATAAGGTGTCTTGTGTAATGAAGAACTCAGCAGGTACCATTTTACTCAGGACTGGCAGCAAGCATCGCAAACTGAGGGCAAACATACTGACCGAAGCCCTTGTGTTTTATAACCCCTGCACGCAAAACATCCCACTGTCATTCATCAGGCCTTCATAATTTCTGGTAAAAATATAAGCTGGGCCGTTGGAAAAAAAACAAATAAAAGGTTAGGTCATTTGTTCTTATAAGGACTAATTATAAAACCCATGACTGTTATTTAACATCCAGCTCACTTTAAGTCTGTTGGCAATGCTTTCCTCCTGTATTTCCTGAACGTGTTCCTACAAACAAGTTTTCTGAAGGGGGTGAGGGCTGACACAGGGAGTTTGAAACTCAGCTGAGAAAGGAAAGTTACTTTTTTGTATTTATGATTGTGAGTATTTGGTGCTGTGTCTAATAGGTCCCCTGACTTAAAAGATACTGTCTAACTTATAAAGTAAAAACAAATATTACAGGCCAAATTCCTGTTTTCATATTAAACCCTTACCAAATAAAAAAAAAAAAATTAAAAAAGAAAAGAAAAGAAAAATATTCTTGAGAAATCAAAGTCCTGGAATTTTCCACGTCAAGCTGCTCCAGCACAGACAGTCAAGAATAAAGAGAAGACTTTTTGCGTTTGCGGTTTAAATAGGATGAAGTTAATATTGTCTTCCTAAATGTAATCTCTTTCCATGGTGATAGGATATCATGTTTCTAATTTTAATTACAGAGATGGGTGGGTTGGATCACTACAACTGAGATTTGGGTTAGGGTGTGGATTTATAGCCCTGCTCCTCCCTGCAAAGGCTGGGACTGCTTGTGTCTGGACTCATCTTTTCAATTAATTTGCAGTAATTAAAGGGTGCTGTGTGGGATGGGGCTACAGAGAAACACAATTCAAATGTAATGCTTCTCCTTTGGTATCTGCATCCTTATTTATTTTAAACCTTCTTCAATGCTCTGATGAGTTTAAGTCTTCCTGCATCACATACTGTGCAAGCAGAAATATGTGAGTGAACTGTTGCCAATGGCTCTGAGCAAGCATGGGGCATGTTTCAGATTACACTGTGTTTTCTTGTTCGGATCTGATCTCCTTGCTAGGCGAGGCTGAGAAAGGCAGCTCTAGAGGATTTACTTCTAGCAGCAGCAGCAGCAGCAGCAGCACATGATCCATCAATCGCGTGATTCTCACCACCGAGGACTAATGGGGAGGGTGAAGAAAAAGCAAGCGCTGCCGTGGGGAAGCAGCAGCAGTTTCTTCTGCTCGTGGGGCCCCTCCGCCAGCGGGACGCTTCATGGCTTCTCCCAGGTTAGAAACCTACTGCTGCCCGAACCGGGATGCAGCTACACAGCTAGTGATGAACTTCCAGCCCGAAGTCTTCTGCGGAGTTTGCATTGGCAGCGCCTCCGTCAGTTTGCTACTGACCATCCTGCAGCTCCTGCCGAAGAAGGGACAGAGCCCACGGAAGATGCCCAAAGCCTCGTCCTCTTCCACCATCCTTCTCCTTATCTCTGTTTGTGACATCCTTGGTGGCTTAGGTAAGCACCAGCTTGATGTCCCTCACCCTTCCTGTAGCAGGCTTTCGTTGCTCTGAGGTACCATAGCCGAAAGGAGCCAGTGAGTGGACAACAGATTTCTGAGGGAAATGTGCTGTGTGTACTCACGAGAAGATTTGGGCTAAGTGAGGTCAGAAAATGATGGGCCTTTGGGAGAGAAAGGTCATGTTTAATAGTTATATTTTAGAAGTAAAAGCTCTTGAAAAATCTACAGCAAAATCTCTGCTTTGAAACAAATTAAAATGCAGAATGGTGGCTGGTTCTCAGAGAAAGGCATAAAAGCGGAGGTGAGGCAGCATATTTAAAACTAAAACTGCCATCAAACGCTTAGCTGATCCTTAGGATTACATTTGAAAAACACTTCCTATATGTCTTTAAATGCCCTCAGACCAAGTTTGCCATCTTGTTCCAGTGCCACTCACTTCTCTCAGCACATGGTGTCCACTTCAAACTAATGTGAATTGCAGCTCTGCACACATCATGCTGGACACAGGCTTTTGAAATGTGAGCGGAGCTCCCTTATCAAGGGCAACCTGCTGCTTGGCCCGTGTCTGATAGGCTGGAGGAATAAAACAACAGGGAATAAAACAAAACTCATGAGTCAAAATGAAACTAATGTGTCTAAATCCGTCCCATCAGTCTATGGCATTTACTGCCAAATTAGGTATAAATTGCCATGACACATGCTATGAAAATACAGGATGAGATTTTTTTCTACAATAATGTTTTTTTCCCTCACATTAGATAACAGAATTAGTGCTGTTTTGTAAGTCGGTCTCGCTGCCTGGGGAAGGAGTGGGATTTCAGATCTTTTCCCCATTCATACCTAGCCAGGTTCTCTCACAGTACATAATAAGTACCAATATTAAAACAAACAATAGAAGGGGAAATAAAAAAAGAGAGAGATGGAAAAAATGTGTCTGTATTCCCCTGGAAAAAGTCCTTTCAGTCAGATGAGACCAGCAATAGATAAAATTATTTTTCTCCCTTTCTCTTTCACTGGCAAATTCACACTATTTTTCTGTCATTGTCTTTGAGTTAGACTCACTTTGGTGGGCAGGAAGATGTGCTCTCTTGGAGGGAAACCTGGTGGGTTTGTTCTGCTATATGTTGGTGCTTTAATGCATATTTCAAACAAACACAGAAAATCTCACTAACAAACTGTAAGTTCATTTTAAAAAATGGGTATTGTTCTCACCTAATTCCAAAGCTCTGCTGTGTTCAGTCCTGTGACAGAGAGGAAAAGAGCTGCTTGTAAAAATGAACACAGTGGAAGTGGGAAATAGCTTTTTTCTACAATGAGGGATAATAGAAAAATGAACATTAGTATATGAAAATATGCTGGTAAAATTGTAAATAGTTTTTACTGGTTTATGTCAATGTGTTAAATGCTACACAATCTATTTTAGGGAAGTACGTGAGAGTATCTCTAAGTAAGTGAGATTTCAATCTATTTAACATTTCAAGTCTGAGCAGCTTCAGATTCTTGGGGATACTGTCCCTGGGCAATTACACCGACATTTAAATAGTGCAGTTGTTCCTCCTCTGCTCCTCTGCAGCTGTAGCCTTCCTGTGGACGCACAAAATCTGGGCTGCGATGTGAAATATGTGGCTGGGGAGGAGCATGTGACTCAAATCGCGCCAGCAGATTCAAAGCATTAATACATATTTTATATATTTTTTTTTAAGGTATAATCTTCAGGTCAAGTGTATGGCTAGGCTTCCCGGGCTTCATAGCTAACATTTCTGTGGTGAACGGGACCGACGTGTGGCCTTCTGCTTTCTGCGTGGGGAGCGCGGTAGGTACAGAGATTCTCTCCCGTTTCTCCCGCTCCCGGTTGACAGTCCCTCATCGTGGGGAGCCTGAAAGGCAAACCACTGTGTCCGAAAGGAAATTTGTCTGTGAGTCAGAGCCTGGATGTGAGCCTCTGCCGCACCCCTGCAGGTGTGTTCATGCCTCCTGCCAAAGCCCAGTGTGGGGCGGGCAGGGTGCTCGATGCCCCATGGCGCACGGGGGGGCTCAGAGCAGCGTGGGTCAGACTGGTCCCAAGCTTTTTGTAGTATTTGCTCCTTGCAGGAATGTTGGGATGGTGGAGGGCAGACCTGTTCCGAAGTCAGGAGTACGGAGGCGTAAGGGTACTGACAGACATTCCTGAACCAGTGGTGAAACCACTGGCTCGGTTTGCACTGGCATCGCTTCTTCCCCAGCAGCTCCCTCACGCCCGCAGGACGAGGTTATCTGCCCACCTTCTCCAGCAGAAATTACACCCTGTGCGGTGGCATATTGTGGGGACTGACCAAAAGCAGCGACTTGGGTAGCTTAAATTAGCTTTTGTGGTGTGAGAGTGTGTGTTTTAGACACACAGGGACTGCAGGATAAATATACCCAAAGATGCAAAGCCGCTGCAGAAGTTCTGTCCCTGCCGTGCAGGATTACAGCTCAGATTGCTGTTTATGTGGGCATTCAGAAATGACCGCATCTGGCCTAGTCTAATTAAGTATCTTTCAGATTAAAACACATAGAATAAGAAGATCTAAATGCATTACAAAATTGCGGTTTGAAACTTGGTTTCAAATATTCCGATCACAGTACTGAGACATATAATTTGAGTTTACTATACAAGACAAAGACATGTTTTTACCAAAACTTGAGGAATGACAAATAAGACAGATCACCATTTTACCCAAATTCAGTAAGAATATAGCATGCCCAATGAATTAATGTATGAGCAATAACAACATTAGCTTTACAATTCAAAGTTTACAATATAGAAGAGGATATGCTGCACATAAACAAAATTATTCAGCTCCAGTAGTTTCTAAATAAAACAATTTGTGCCAAAATGCAACTCACTGTACTTTATATACCTATATAATGACAATTTCAGTCATGATACTGTTGTGCCACAGAAGCAAATATCGGTTGTACACATCTATTGATTCCCAGTGATGTCATTCATGTTTAAGTTTTGCTTATTAGATGCAAATGTCGTGGGGGGGTTTTGAGGAAAGGGGAACATCAATATCTTCTAGCAAGAATGTCCTGTGCAAAACCTATGTTTCCTTATGTCTTAAATTTCACTTTCTGGCCCTTAACACAAAATTTAATATTTTTAAAGAGTAACAAAGATACTGTATGCAGACTGTTTGTTTTTCATTTGGATCTCAGGTTAGATGGGCAGTAGCATAGCGGTCTACCACAATTTTTATTTTCCCTTTCTTGGGTTCCAGCAAAGTGCTGTAGTTTGAGTCACTTGCTAAAATTAGGTTTAATTATATTGGAATGAAAAATAACCCTCCTTCCACTCACTTCCCCTAACATATTCTCATGTGAGTTAATAAAATGTTTCTGATTCCATTTTATTTTTCTTTTAGTACTATTGTTTGATTTCACTTACCCACAAACCAACACAAACTCCAAATAGTGAGGCCTTTAGGCATCTCCTTTGAATGGCACCCTCTGGTTTGCAGAGGGGTACCCTCCCAGGCACTGCAGCAAAATGTGTCATTTTGCAAAAAAGTGAGGTAGCATATGAAGATTTTAGGTATAGATGCATCTGATTTCTATTTATTTTGTAGACAGTATTGTCTATGTTGGATTTTCTGATGGAAAGACCCCACAGTTTATTTTTGTGTGTGTGTGTGTGTGTATAGTAAATTGTGCATTTTTTTAACTGTAAATGTGTAAAAGTGTAGATGAAGTTATGTGCTGAGTGCTGTGGATAAAGTGCATTACAAGGAAGCCTGGATTTTTATTTTCTGACTCCTCTGCACTAGCGAAAAGTTAGTGTCCTCCTGTTCGCTAGCAAAACCCATGCAATAGCAATGTGTTTGAATTAAATACTGAATAATTCATGTCACAAATGACTAGAGGCACGGTCTACACCCATGGTGGAAGGAAATATTTCCCAGCTTGATTTACCTTTTGGAGGAAGGAATAGTAGATCTCTATTCACTGACGTTTGGCTCGGTAACAAGTATGTTGGTTTCCAGCTGTAAAAGGATGCTACTATGGAGCTGTGACAAAAGATATTCAAATAAGAACCGAAAGAGAGCTCAGAGTGAAGGTAATCTGAATATTAAAATAGTTCCAGACTGTTACAAAGAGCCAACTCCTGTGGGGAGAAATTTGGAGTTTATAAACAGTGGCAGAGGAAGGTCACTTATCTCATGGGAAAAATGCATAGGGTCAGCTCATGAATGCCGTGGAATTTAACTTGACTTGAACCTGTTTCCTTTGCATTTTTATTGAATAAATTGGTCAGGGAGATTAGAATGGATAATGTTTCCAGAGGGTGAGTGATATTTTTGTTAATGACCTTTTTTCTTAATAACCTTTCCCTGAATTGGGTTCTTGTGCATGGAGAAAATGCCCGTCACATGCCGAACCCACGATGCATAGTCACAATGTGGTGATGACTGACCTCAGTTATATTTTCATGCCTCAGCTCCTGAGAAACTACTAAAATTTTAACCTAAAATTAAAACATCCTCACTGTAAATTTCTTTTGGCTTCACTCATAACATTGGGGATTAGAACTGGAGAGGTAAATAACAGGTTTTCTAAACAAGAGAATAAGCTGTGAAAGCAAATGCTGTTACTTTACCTATGGCTTGACCTGTTGGCTACAGCAGTGCTTTTCCTATGATTCTGAGTAAGATTTCATACTTCACCATCTCAGCTGGAAAACACACACGTTTAAAGAACAAATCACCAGGCAAAAAATTTGAGTCCCTCCCCTGTCCCCAGTGGTACTTGAGAAGCAGCTGTGACATTTGGCATTTTTTTGCCTGCAGATGTGGATCCAGCTATTATACAGTGCTGGCTTCTGGTGGCTGTTTTGCTACGCCATTGATTCTTACTTGGTGGTAAGAAGATCAGCTGGACTGAGGTACCAGATTTAAAGTTCTGAATTTGTTATTTTTCCTTCCAACATTTTACGTCCGTGCTTGTCTGCAGCTATCTAAATGTATAAGTGAAGCTTGTACAAACACCTGATGTTCATACAGTTAACAGGTAATGATATGGATGAGTGGTATGCTAAGTGTTTAAATTGCTGGGGCAATGCTCAGATGTTCGTTTGTTTATGTCCAAATGGAATTTAAATGTAACTGAATTCATTTAACCTTTGGAAAAACAGGGAGCAGGTCAGGGTCTATAAACTTGATTGCAATGAGATAGTATTTGTGTCCCTACTCTGTACCTGAAATGGATTCCTGTGGAAAAACAAAAAGGGTTATCCTGAAAATAATATCCTCCATCCCTGTTAACCAAAAAAAACCCAAAACAACACAATGTGTATTTGTGTCTGATTCTAAGATCAGAGTAAACAATGAAAGACTTTTGACACACAGATCTGAACCTCCCTAAGATGGGAGCAGTATTTGACTCTAAAGATAAACATAATTCTCAGCAAATTACAGAAGGGTGGTTTATTTGGTTGTTCAGCTCCCTTCAAATCCCCTAATTTGTTCTCTGCAAGAGAAATGAAGGATGCAGGGGTTCCTTATGGATATTTGGGCACAAGGGAAAAGCTTTCTACCCTACAAGTTGGAGGACACAGGACTTCTGTGTGCAAGCCTAAACAACTGCTTTGGCTTATCATTTGGGCTCTGAAGGGTCCCCCCCACCCGACTTGTTTTCCTTAGTGTAACGCACTGCCAGTTTTGTTCTGCACTATTTCTTATCCGTAAAGGTTTTTTTTCAGTGAGGGCCCGATTTTTATGTTGCACTGTGGAATGTGTAAGATTTAGTATTTTTAATTACACCTGTCCTGTTTGGTGCCTGCAGTACGATTGTGCTGTATCACATGATGACGTGGGGCCTCGCAGTGATGCTCTGTGTGGAGGGAATTGCCCTGCTTTACTACCCCTCTCTCTCCAGGTAAGCAGGGCTCTGGGAACAGCCTGCAAAATCATAGTCCCCCCTGGTCATTTGAATGTCTTTTGGTCAGCTTTAGAGACAGACGTCCAAATGCTGGGCTTTTTTGATCTTTGACAAGCATGTCCTACTGAGTCAGTGAGTATTCTAAAAATATCTGCCGGGGTTTCTGGCGACCCTGAAAAAATACGCCTGGCAATACAGGCACTTGGGCACGCTGCATCACTGATACAGCTTCTGCTGTGAGCCACTGTTCTCCCACTCCTGGTTTTAGCTTTGTATTTGTTCCTTTAAATTTGAGAAAAATGCACAGGCGGTGCATGTTAATAATCAACTTTGTGTCCCATGTGAACTGGTGGGGAAGGTCTATGAATTAAAAGTTTAGCATCTGTTTGCATAATTTAATTTATTTTTTAATGCTAAAGGTGACATAGATAGAATAGCTAAAACTGTTAGATACGGGCAAAAAAAATGAATAAGCTGTTAATGATTTCTTCTCAGCTGCGAAAATGGCTTGGAGCATGCAATCCCACATTACATCACAACCTATGCCCCACTCCTGCTAGTGCTGGTGGTCAACCCCATCCTGTTTAGGAGGACCGTATCAGCAGGTATGATCCTAATGGCCACTATGAATCAGCATGTGTTATCCAGAAATGTAACAATCTGTAAAAAGTCATGCCTGTGTATTCAGTGTTGTGGGACAGGCCCTCATTAAATCACAAAGATACAGCAAAGGGTGGGAGGGAGCTGCCTATTGAAATGAAGATACCATCTTGATGGGAAATTTGCCCTAGAGACACGCTCTGATGATGTACTCAAACTATGCTGCTATAAACCTCTACTGCAGACTGGCAAATGTGTTTCTATGTTACTAAATTACTCTTGATTTAAAGTATTTGAGGCAGTGTATAGTGGATGCTTAGCTCTACTGTTGTATTGGTACTAACCTGGACTTTGGAATGTAATTTATTCTGGTTTAAAGATAATGCTGGTGAGATCTGATAGTGGATTTAACTTCTTGGCAGCCCCGGAGCTTAAAAAATAATAAAATACAATCAGAATTTTGTCACTCCTGATTCTGAGATTATGAAACAAATGGGAATTGTACACAACTCAGATGGGATCTTGAAGTTACCATTTAATTTATTACCCAGTGCTTTAAAGAAATGAGACTTAAAACAAGCCACAGATTAAATGCATTGTTTGCATGTAATATGATCAGTGCTAGATGTTTGCAGCACCTGAATTCATGCCTATCATCTACACATTGAATATATAAAAACAGCAACAGAAGACCTTGTATTCTCCATTCAGTCTTAATCCCATCTATCCTGCATCCCTCAGTAATACTCATTTTCATAGGAACAGTTATTCCTTTAAAAATTTGTTCCTATATAAAGTTGTTCTTTTTATGGGAAAATACACACTTGAGTATATTTGTGTTTGTGCACATATATATTCCTTGTGATATCTGAACAGGATGTGGCATGGCTGTCTATTTTTGCTGACATTATGCCTCAAAGTTTTAGAGGTGTAGCCAATGCTGTATCAGTTGCGCAAAGAAATATAATGTACATAATAGGATAGAATGTATTCTATTTCAGTCTAGACATCACATATTAAATATATCATTATAGCACACATTTTCTACAAGTTGTAAGCATGCCCTTTTTGTTATAAAAGTATGTTGACCATAGTATTTTCTATTTCCAGTGGGACTGAGAGAAGAAAAAAACAGCTAGTGGGATATCACTCATTTTAGGAATACATAATGGATGTACTTCTTTTCCTTTAGTATTAGGCTATATGTGAGATTCCTTGATGATGGTCCTTCCAGCTTCTGAACTGCTGCTGGAGACAAATCCATCCGTTCCTTTGTTCCCCCTTTACAGACACCTATCTTCTGATCCTTGTGCCTATCACTAACAAGGTACACGTATATTAATGAACGTAATTGTATGCTTTCCAGTTGCGTCCTTACTGAAAGGGAGGCAAGGGATTTACACAGAGAATGAGAGACGTCTGGGGACTGAGATCCAGATCCGCTTCTTCAAAATTATGCTGGTATTTGTTATTTGGTAAGAAGTGCATTATTTTGTTTTAAACTGCCTTTTTCCCAGTCGGAGAAGGTAGGGGACAAGAATAGAGTCTGATGGGTTGCTTCATTTGTTTGTCTTTGTGCTTGGAAGGGAAGGTGTCTAAGGAAGAAGTAGTTCTAAACTAGTTCACAAAGTAGCTGAATCACTCATGTAGCATCACAAGGCTGCGAGGAAATGATAAAAATGTTTAACCAACAGGAAAACAATAACCCCAAGGAACAATAGTGAAAGAAAGAAAAAAAAAGGTTGGTCATAGACTAAAGTTGTCTGGAGCAGCAGCTCCCCAGCGCTGCGGGGTGATAGACAGCTTTCTGTACCCAAAATTTCTCAGAGCCTCTTGTCACCAAACACATCACTGAAAACCTACAATAAATATGCTTCTAAGATGGTCTTCATGGCCCTGACCATGGTGATATAATGCAGCCACCTCTGTGGTTTGCAGATCCCAAATGTGTGAAAAAAGCATGGATATCGACTGGAAATACAGGGTTATATGCCAGAAAAGAAATCTGTATGATTGTGTGTGAAGTTTCTAATAATTTAATCTGTTTTTCTTAATATTCCATCTTCCTCCATGAAAACAAACAGTACTTTGGTGTAGGAAAGGAAAGAGATGGGGAGGAGAGGAGGGAGGAAAAACGGGAAGTGGGGAAGGAGGGAGGGTACACACCTCATCCCCAGATCCCTGCACCTCTGCTCCAGCAGCACCATCCAGTGTGAAGGATTCTGGAGTGGTACTGGATGCACACAGCAAAACTGAGCTGAAATGGGGCCTGGTTTTAGAGGAAACAGTTTTTACTGTGGTCTCACAATTATCCCACAGTAATAAAGGCACCAGGAGTGGTGATCCACTCTACAAGGAACCTAGGAAGGAGGAGTCACTTCTGTCGAGTGTTTACTACCTACTTGGGTAACACAAGCAACAGGGAAGGAAGGAAATGGTCCTGGAGTAGGGAAATGACTTGGCCAAACTTAACAGTCTCTACAGTTACTTAACTTTTTTTATACACAGGTACATTAATGCATATTACATTGCACTATAAGTCTGAGTAGGGAGAAAGAGCGCCTTTTTGTCTTCTCCTGCCTGCTGTATACTGCAGTGCTCTGAAGGGAAATAATTATCTTTTCTTGGGGAATAACAGAGCCTGCTTGGCTGGGGAGAGAGGTCTCTAGTGCGAAGGATGGGAGAGCCAGCAGGAGAGGGGGTGAGAGACAGCAGCGAAGGATCCTGCAGCATGGCTTCCTGGAAATTGTTGAAAATAATGAGGAGCAGAGATTTAGCCAGGCTCTGGAAAGAAAGAGCCCAGAGGCACCACAGAAGTGTTTTGCAACCTAAAGAATGGTGGCCAACTTGCTGGTCTGGGAGCAAGCATGAAAGAAAGGACCAGTTCCCCAAGGACAGAGTGGGGACATTTGTTTATTTCCATTCTGTCTCATTCTGTGTTTTCTTACTAAAAAAAATAACCACAGCTCTAGTTTTGGATTTTCTTCTCCTACTAGAACAGAAGCTTTAGGTTGTAAAAACTCTCTCAAAGGTTATTGTATAGAAAGACTGAGGCGGTCCCATCTCAGAGGCCTAGGGAAAATTCCTTTCCATCCCAGAAGTCAAATATGAGATGAGTTAGTCAAAAACAGAAGGTTGGGGCAACATGGGGTAGAAGAGACGCCTGCCAATTTGGGAGGGGAGAGCAGGAGGTTTTACACTGTGATAAAAGTACAATTGCAGGAAAGACATGCATAAAGCCTTTTAGAAAGTATAACATGGATGCTGATGGTTTCCTTTCTGAAACTGCGATAGGACTATAAAGAAACACTGCGCTGACTGTTTAGAAATCATAGGAAGGTACAGCCATTTACTATAACCTTTAGTTAGTGTAGAATATCCTCAGTTTCTTTCATGGCGTGAGGTTTGATTATGTTCATCCTCCTTTGGAAACAGAAACTACCTTTAGTCCAAAAAATTGATGGGATTTTTGAGGATTTTAAAGTCAGCTTTGGTTTTGTTTTGTAGTTTTTTACGTACATTTTGAAAGTCTGCTGTAATGTGAAATTCTAACTCCAGTTAGAGTTTCTGCAGCCTTTTACAACACCCAGGCGTATATTTGATTTCCTTGTCTGTGAGCAGTAGCGTTTTGAGACACAAGCAAAAGAAGTCAGCATGTGATGGATGTTCCCATTATGGATCAGAGTTGTTAATCAATTTTGTCCTGCAATTTAATGTTCTGCAGCGAGTTTAAATGATCAGGTTTGGTTGTTTGGTTGGTTGGGGTTTTTTTGTTTTGTTTTGGTGGTTTTTTTGGTTGGTTAGATTTTGGGTTTTTTTGGTTATATTAATTCCTTTGTCTAGGCCTGGGCTAGCACGTAAGTGCTTAATGTTTGATCTCAGAGATCTACTAGTCCCTTCAGATCAAGACAGTATTAAAAAAAATCTCACTCTTCTTTTCGTGATGGTAATTTCTATAATTTGAAAGTAAAGCATATTTTATGTATACATTCACATATGTATAACTGTCTTGTTCTCTTCCCTTTTTTTATTCCTGCAATAGCTGGTCGTCCAATATCATCAACGAGAGCCTTTTGTTCTACCTTGAAATGCAGCCAGATATCAATGAAATGCCTCTGAAGAACATTAGAAGCACTGCGCTGATCACATGGATTATAATGGTAGGTCAGCCATGACACTGCTTAGTCTTTGAAATCACTTCTGTAAGACTGGTGGAACAGCACCAGTGTAGTGGGTGGCATATGATTTTGAGGGGTTTAAACACTCTGAAAATCAAGGAAGAAAAGCAGAAAGTAAGAGAGAGGAAGGAGCAGTCACTGGGAGCACTTTTCACTTATAAACTTTGCCAAAAATACACCAAAGGCCAACTTTTTCTCCCATTTACTGGAGTATGCATTCTCTCTGTGAGTGATTGCTACTCATTTTAAGATCCAGACAGACCACTAAATGATTTCTAGTCTACCTTTGCTGACCTCTGCCATAATGCAAGCTACAAAGTTTTACCTCGTGATTCGTGAAGAATTCCCCAATAAAATGGGCATTTTCTGTTAATTATCTGTTTGTAATTTTTTTTTATTATAAAGAATAATTGTGTCTTATGACATTTGGATAATTATTTGAGGAAAAATACATGAAAAATCTTGAAAGCAAAAACTAGCTGTAAGATGCTGGCCTCTTACTGTACCCTACCCTCTTTTCTCCTATTGGAATATTTGACAGGAGATTTTTCAGAGGTGATATTGTAGGTTCCTTTTCCAAGCTGGAACAGCTGGAGCTGTTAAATACCTGTAAGGCCTGAGTGTGCTTTGTGTAGTTAAGCCTTTGAGCAGTTTTGTATTGAAGGGTTAAGCGATGCAACTGCTTTGATACAACCTCCTCCTCTGACAAGGGGTGAACACATTCATGTGACAGAGACCTTGCTTTTGCTCACCTGGAGAGCAAGAGGTCCAATCTAGGAACTGAGCTATTTTTTAAAATGGCTGTAAAAATAATTTGCTCTTTTGTCATGAGAAAAATAGAAACAGCTAAAGCCATTTACTTGCCAAGCATCCCATGGCACTGGGAACAGAGACAATTTTTTTTGGAAATCACTTGGGATTTTCTTTTTCAGTGTCTCTCCCTGTTTTTCCGTCTCACTTTGATGGACATTTTCACTGGCTCAGGAATCTGCAGCAATTCCAGACAGATCAATTCCTGCTATTTTTAAAAACTTGACTGCGTGTGCTAGTGTCTACTCTCATATATTTGACTTGGCTTCTAGTGAAAAATGTAATACTTGCTTTTGTGAATAAAAGAATCTAGAGCTTGTGGGGAAAGTAAAAAACACACCAGGGGAATGACCAGCTAAAATTCATGCTAGAAAATCATTTGGTGCTTACTGTTCACTGGGAAGGCCTCAACATACTGTAACAACAGGTTATTAACTGTAACAACAGGTATTTAACTCCAATTTGTTTGTGTCTGCAATGGGAACAACATGCACTTCTATTTGCACACAAATCACATCTTTTAAAGACGGCATTTTTTTCAGTGAAAAAGAAGTCGTTTATGCATGCAGAACATTTAGCTGGAGTTCAAAATGAAGCCTTGCTGGCGTAACTCCTGTTGCGCTTCTCTTTCCTAGGGCGTTCTTAATCCCATGCAGGGCTTCCTCTTCACATTAGCTTTCTACGGCTGGACAGGATGGAGAGTGGACCTGAAATGGCGAAAAAGAGAAATACCCTGGGAGTCGATGTCCTCATCAACTGTAGGTGAAAATGCCTATCCCTCACCAGTGAACTACCAAAGCAACATCCATGATTCAAAGAAAGTATCGACAACTGACAGCCAGCAGACCGATGAGGCTATAAGCATGTTGTCTGAAGGTAACACTAGCGGTGATGACAGATTAACCAGGAGCTCTCCCATCTACCAGGGCTGGTAGTTTACAGGTGCAGAGCTGGATCCCACTTCACACGTTGTCAAGACTCCTAAAACCACATCACTGTGTGAACCGTTGCGTACTATGGAACTAGGTTTGTGCCCAGTGGCTCGATGGCATTTCCTATAACTTGTGTGTGTGTGTGAGAGAGAGCATGTGAGACGCGGAGAAATTATGGTTTATGTCTTACAGCACATGTGTTAGAAGGTATAAAAGCCTGATCTTTTTTCAGCAGGAGTATATCTCTGCAAAGATCTGTGTTACTTATGATTGATTTTCATCCATTTTGTTCTAATTTCTCTTGTAACTTCCACATGGTAGAAGAGTAGTTTCTTTAAATAAATGGACTATTAATATGTCAGGTTCCTAAATGTCTTGCTTTGCTTGCTTTGCTCAGCATAAAATTCCTCACCCAGAATTACAGCTCCAGGATTTCTGAGACACCATTTCCAGCCTTGACACTCTGGTAAAACATTAGTGACAACAAACTTTGACATAAGCACAAATACATCCTCTTTGTGTAGAATCTCACCGACATGGTCTTATTTTAGCTTGTTTATATGAATTTTCAGTTTGGTTTTATGTAGGGAGCTGAAAGCCCAGCCTAGGCTCCATGAACACTTCAGAATGATAGTTCCAGTTCACTCCTGGTTCAAGCAAAAATAACTCTTCAAACTGTTCTTTGGTATGGATTCAGTTTGATCCTTATATGTACTTGTCTAACAGTACTATGACTGTTAGGGGCGAGTGCCTTAAGAAATAACATTTGCAAAAAACACCTAGATGATCTAAGTGCTCATCAAAAACCAGAATAAGTAGAATCGATAGTCCTTTCTCTGAGGCGTGCGCTACTTTATGTCTTCATCTGCTGAATGAAGAGATATTAAATCCTTATCTTCTCAGATACATACCCCTTTTGGTGCAGTACCCTAAGTACCTATATCCAAACAATTCCCTGGATTGCTTGAAAGTTAGGAAAAAATTATGGTCCTGTCTACCCCAGGCTTTTAACTTCATATCAAATGTAGAAGTAGTACAATTTAAGTCTGGTTGTGCTGGAAGCTGTTTGCAACACAGTTTGACTGATCGCACAGCAGGAGCCCCTTGAACCCAGGGAACCTCCCTCCCTTCCTGCAGTATGTGGCCGGGGCTGGGCATAAAATAAAACCCATTTGTTAAACCCTCTTCACGTCCACTTTGGCTGAACTTCACTGGCTGCCCACACCTTTCTTTTCCAACCCAGTTCAGTCATTTTTGTAATAAAAATAAGTATATTGTTAAAGACAGCTGAAAGGTTAATCCAATGATACCATTATGCTTAAGCTGCTGTATTACTCACGGGAGTCCCAGGATGGTTAGAGACACAGGTTCAGCAACTACACAGAGAAATGATTTTCTGTTTTAAATAAATTGCCTTCTTAAACTAATTGTTTGATGCAAAGGTGTGAAACAATGATCGGATAATTATTTAGGTAGATCATTACAGAGCTTGGTTTGTAGCAAATCTTTTACGTTGTGCCCTGTAGAAACCTCTGTGGTTTTATGGCTTTTTATTTCTGTTCTAGTTGTCAGAAGTACTGGCAGATCACCAGATCCTTTCTTTTCATCACAGACGTTTGTTTCCTAGCTAATATGAAGAGAAAGTGGAGGGACTTGGGAGCAGATTATATTGATCCTTTTGAAGTAGGGACCACATTTTTGGTGCAATACTCATCACAGTTGGGTTCAAGAGAGCAGGAAAAAGGTGGAAATGGAATTGTTGGTAAACCTTTTCAGATGCTAGGGTGTGGGCGAAGCTACAAAACCCTAAAACTAAAAAAACCAGCCTCTGGCTTCACAAGGATAATCATGTGGCACGAAAGGACTTGGAAGGTGGCGGGCTGCAGGAAGAGGCCCTGCGAGAGGGCTGAACAGCTAATTCTTCTTCCCTGCTCCAGGGCACACATGGGACAGGGACAGCCATGGTGCCCCAGCCCCAGCCCTCAGAAGCTGTGAGCAGCCCCTGAGCAGTGCCGGGGGGCTGCTGGTGCTGGAGCACCCCTGCCCTGGGGCAACCTCCTGCAAGGGCTGTGCTTTGCTCCCCTCCTTTTCTTGTTCTTTCAAGGTGGTCCTTGGGACGTGTGTGGCATGTCTCTGCGCTGGGATGTCACCGTGAAAGGTTAGGGCTCATCTGAGAGCTTCAAGACAATTAAGCTAATGCTGATGCACTGAGAACATGAAACGGGCATAGCAGAGCAAACCAACAGCAGTCTTTAACTTGCAAATGAAGTAGGTGTGGGGAGAGTTTCCTCACCTGCTGTTCCCAGCCTCTGGTGAACAGAGACATTGAATGACATGAGACATTCCTCCACGGCTTAAAATGGGGTGATAATTGGTTCTGCTCATGTGTAACTGTGACCATATTTGATTTCCTCCCCCTCCCCAGACCTTGTTCTTGCCTCACGGTTCAACAATTAAGGCAAAGCGTTGCGTTCTCCAAGCGTTGCGGACTGTCCCTGTCTCTTCCCATCAGGATGGTGCTTTTGAGGTGCACCTCCCCATTGCCCCCACTGCCTGTGCTTGCTGTGTGCACATCATGGAGCAGCCTCAGGCTGCCACAACCGGCTTCATTTTAGGGCAAGCGGAGTGTGTGCTCCAAGGGTCAGTGAGGGTATGCTATAGACACCGTGTCCTGGACTCTATAGCTGTAACACCGACTTAAACACTGCCTTCTGAAGTGTGCCATCCACTCTCCATGGAGAGGAACCTTGTGCTTACCAGCACATAGGAAAACATCCTAGTTTTCATTTTGGTATTGATTTGTATCTGCATAGTCATCACAGTCTGCTAATTCCCGCATCTGGATTTCCAGCCTATGATCTCTTCAAATACGCTTATTTTTAGGAGCGTGCTGGCAGGCTGCTCTGGTGAATGTGGGAATTGCTTGTCTCTGGCCTAAATATTTGTTTTCTAAGGTGCGTTTCAAACATGGCTTGGGATAACAGGGGAGAGATCTTGTCAATCCTGAAGTCTATAGATGCAGTCGGAGTCTGTGGTCTTCACCTTACACTGCCTGTGGGAGGGGCTCCTTTCAAGAGCCACACAGCTCTTCAGTTCACCAGCAGGAATGCAGCTGTTTCTCTGGAACAGCAAGGTGTGACTCAGAGGAGAAGTAAATAGGGAATGAGATCAGATATTGCTTAATAAAATATACGTAGCTAAAGTGCTGTTTTGAGAGTACAGCAGGTGTCAATTTTAGCTTATTTTGGACATATTAGAGCACAACAAAGCCTTTCTGAATTTATTGAAGGGAAAAAAAAAGTAAATTTAAAAACGCAGTTGAATCCATGCACTGAAATAAAATTGCTGTAGTGGAATCTCATAAAAAGGGTATCTATGCAGACAGGGCAGTGCAACTGAATTGCCTCTATTTAACACCCTCCTTGCCTGCCAACCAGCTTATCAAATCCAACCATACACAGTAAGGGTTCTCTGTATTCACCAAAAAACTTATTTTAAAGCCCTCAAAGATAAAATGAAAACTTCAGGAAGAGTGTCCTCTCATATCCTGTAATACTTTCTTAAACACTCCTAGCTGTTCTCTGTTGGTGAAAGAGGTTGCGTGGAACTGTGTTTGACCTGACAGTCATATACATTTAATTACTATTTTATTTGGCCAGATGTTCAGACTAATTGCAAAGCTGAAATATGAGCACTAGTGAAATCATAAACTACTCGAATAGGCAGACTTCTTGCATACCAAAGCTCTGCATTTATGAGGTCCACCATATGTCTCTGAATACCAAAATCCTAAGTATGCCTCTCATTAAGCCCTTTCTCTGGTCTTGTAGACCAAATACATGGAGAAAGCTAGAAAGTGAAATGCTAAATGTGATTCCCCCACCCCCCATCCACCATATAACAGGGCTTGACTTGTAGTTCAGAAGTTGTCTTTGTGTATTCATGAGGAAAGGTTATCTGGTCTTCTAAAACGTTCTAAATTTTCACGGATTCCTCAAGTTTACAGTAGTCCCAGATGGAAATCACTAAGCCACGTGTTAACTAACGTCATTTTAAGACAGGTCAGATGATGTCTGCGTCACTCATCCTTTAAGGAGCGGGCATGTATCTGTGTGGACATTGAAGTTAGCAGCTGAAGAGGATGCAGTCTTACTGAGATAAAAACAGGGAGCACAGTCAAATCCAAGGATGCATTTGAATCTGTTTTCCTGGGCAGTTTATCTTCCCTCGGGTATGGTCTAAGCCTTGTGGAAAGTTGGTTCTCCCCCTGCACCTCTCTAAGCAAACTCTTGACTGTTCAGAGAGCTGAACTCATTAGGGGAACTCTAGGTAAAGTTTTCAAAAGGCTGAGAAAATTCACTGAGTGATGGTAGCATTTGAATTTACACCTAAAACAAAAGCCCGAAGTGAACTGAAGCACTCTCTTCCATGCAGCTAACAAGAACAGGTGTCTTTCTAGCTCTCTCCAGCTTCTGTGTGCTCACATTATACATGATTAAAAGAGTCCCAGAAAAGAAATCAGACCATCACACCTGGAAGAAGAAGCACTGTAGCCAACCCTAGACCTTTGAGAGCCCCGTGGTTTAGAGTGTGTTCCCACCTAGCCTACCCTTGCCCCGGTCGCTGTGTTCAAATGTGTGGCACAGCCAGGACCTGCTGGGCCATGAACTTGCATGGCTCAATCTACGGAAAGGCCCAGCAAGGGTGGGGATGTTTTCCCGTGTGCTGCATAATTGAAAGCCTCGAGAAGATGTTTTGCTGTTCATGGCATCGCTAGAGTGAGGGTTGAAAGGCCGGAGGGATGGGTGACCTTGCCGGAGCCCACCGCAGCCAACGGGGTTGTGTGAATTGGATCAAGCACAATATAATGGAAACATTGATGAGACTCAAAGGTGGCATCCACACGTAGAAAAGCCCATGTTTCTAATTCATATAGAAACACTTATGTCTCAAAGGTAGAAAGCTCAGGTCTGAATCTCAATTTGAATGTCTTCAAGATTAGGGAGCTTTTAGAGCCCTGGAAATTAGTTCAGGCTTCTCTGCCTTTTACAGAAGTGATTATTTTGCGAAGAGGTTTAACTGCTAACAAAAAAAAAAATTTGGTAGGCTTCTTCAATGCCTCATACATCATATGTGTTTTAACAAGTTAGTGTGGGACAAGGCAGGTTCAGGCCAATTATATTTATTGGAGCATTAGTTAACATGATCACTTATAATGACATTGACTTGACTTAATTATGTTGTTAGCTGTATTGCTCCTACAGGACTGTGTGGCTGAATCTGTTTATCATATTTTTTTCTTTTTGAGTAACTTTTACAAGCAGATGCGAGGTGAAAGTGCAATACTGTGTGCTAGAAGTTATCTGTTAATTATATTACAGTAGTTTCCTTTTATGCCCAGGTGACTATCACACTCTTAGTTTTAGAAAAAGCTATAATGTATCGGGAAGTTGGACTAATACAAAACCAATCCACGAAGTCAGAGCTGGAGTTTGGCTGCGTAGAATCCAGAAGCTGCATGGTGCAGTGGAAGTAACATAAATGTGTAGGACATGGGAATACCAGCTTGTGCAGGTGTTCACACTGAGCATGCTAATTGATGTTAATATGGACTTAGGATAATGAGGCAGAATTCCCAGCAGGGATTTGCCTTTGAAGGGTGAGGAGACAAATACTTCAGAGTGGAAGTGTCCTAACTTCTCCTTTCCTCCCTCCAAAGAGAATTAGCTTCTGATAAAGGTGAAATGAGCAATCCTGCTGAAATAAAAACATCCTATGACCTTGAGTGAGGGATGTATTCTGGGCAACTTCCAGATAAGGTTAGGATTTTGCAGACACAAAGTCTCAGCCACAAGAAGCTATGAGAGTCCCTTTAGTCAGAATGATCACCAAAATTTATTTCAGTCCCTGTGAAGCATTATGTGATCTGTATCTTGCAATTACTGAGCAGAGATGTAGAGAAATAGTCTATGTGATTGCTTTTCTCCCCAGCAGACACTAGGTCTCCACCCAGCTTGGAGTTTCTCCCACTACTTTTTTATGGAAAACCTTCTGTGAGAAGAATGCAGCTCTTGCACAGGAAGCTGTACAGGGCTGGTTTAAATTCACATTTCTATTTTGTTTGGTTCAACAAGTTAAAAACCTGGTGGCTAGACCAGGGGAAGGCTCTGTTTTAAAAGGCAATGGAGGGTCAAGAGCTTCAGCTTTCCCAGCACTGGTATGATCCAGTTTGACTTTAGTGGGGGATTGAAACCCATTGTCATGCAGTGACACTGTGTTGGCTTCTCTGAAAACAGTTCCTATGCTAATTCAGCTCCCAAAATGCAGGCATCTGTTTTGTGGGATCTGCCCCAGGGGGCAAGACCTGCAAGAGCCTGGGCCTGATGTCCAGTTCCCATATCGCAGTCCTGAGCAACTGGCTCCAGGTGGCCCTGCTGGAGCAGGGGGTTGGACCAGGTGGCCTCCAAGGGTCCCTTCCCACTTCAACCAGTCTGTGATTTAAAGCCTCCTGTGGTCTGGGCTCTCACCCTCAGCCCATTAGGTCTTTCGGTCAGGCGTTGAGGACAGACTAATAGATGCTAAAGAAGTTTGCGTTACTGTTTCTGAGCTGGGAACAAGCAGGGAGCATTTTCTAGTCTGAGCATTTTGAGGGATTCTGGAGTCTGAATTCACTCAGGAAAACAAGGGAGCAGGTGGTTTTGCTGTGCGTCACACAACGGCTGTCATCTCTGGAAAGGAAGTCAATTCCAGCTGGAGATGTTAGTCTGCTGTGGTTAGAAGCTACTATTACCAACAGCCCTGCATGTTAGCATGTCTCTCTATTAGGCCTCTGAATGAAAATCGCCCTGTCACTTATATTTACAAATGTGAGGATCTTAATAAGAATAAAAACTTAAAACAGGTAAATTTTCCCTGTGAAACTTGAATAGAAGAAATTGGGTATTCTTGGCTTGTCCAAAGGTAAAAATGGCATTTGTATAAAAATAACACAATTTAAGAAATAATAACGGTCAGTTGAAAAAAAAACCAAAACTCTGTATGTCAAAAAAACCCACCAAGTAATTTATGTCACCTGAATGCAATAGGAAGACAGCCGTGAAATCCACGTAAGCATCTGTTGGAAAAGACGTATGATGTATAAAAGGACTTTTTATCATCTGTTTATAAATGAGAAGATGTACAGTTAAAAGAAGCCCCAGACAGCTTTCAAGACCTCACTCCTCTTTCTAACAACATTGGGGGAGGGGGTGTGTGTGTGTGTGTATCTTATCACACATTTTTCACCAGGCTTCGTTACTTTGCCAGAGTTTATTGGCAGTGGTATCACTTTCCCATCCCCAGAAGCAGGGAGGACTGGGGAGCGAGCGTGCTGATGTGGTGGAAACCATCCAGTGACGAAAGCAATGAGAAAATGTCGTTCTGCTCCTTCATCTCTTGAATGCTGGCCCTTACTGTGTTTTGGGGTGGTAGGAAGGCTTTTAAGCTTCCAGGGGTCTCCGTAAGGGACATTTGACTCTTTGTAAAGCCAGCGCCTTGAGCTGGGGGGGCTGGCAGCTCTCTGCCGCCTGTGGCTCCGTCCTGTCATGAGTGGCAGTACCTGAGGGGACCATGGGTCTCCTTGGGCCCTGGGGTCATGTTGGGATGAGACTGAGGCAGCCTCTGCTCTCAATTCTGTGGGAAGGAACCCAGGTCTTAAGGGATGGAGAAGAGCCATGATGGATTGAGATGGGCTCCCTCCCTCTGGAGAGAGGGACAATGGCGTGGCTGTTAATAAAGACAACCTTGGTCAGAGAAGCCTTGTCCTAAACCAGTTCTTCACCAGCTTTCCTCTGCCTCTTGTGACCTACCAAACGCTTCCACACAGCGTAGCCAAGGGACACAGCGGGTAAATGGAGGCCCTGGATCCTTGCTCTCCAGCTGCCTGTGAGAGGTGCCCACTGGCTTATGCACCTGGGAGTCTCCTGAAGAGTCTTGAAAATGTGAAAAGCCAAAAGTGGCCTCTTTTATCATGCTTATTAAAAAGGCACATTTTAAAGACATGGGTTTAAAACAGTGCAGTGGGGGTTTTTTTGTGCAATGTAAGGAACCAGCTGTGCTGGCCGGGTTGTCCTTGCGTTGTCCTCCCCGCTCAGAGAGCACCGAGGCTCAGGACAGCACGAAAACCCTGGCGGCCATTCATTGCAGCTGTAGCCACCCGGCAGCATCTGCGCCTGTTCTGCCTGCTACAGCAGGAGAAGGAGAAGGAGAAGGAGAAGGAGAAGGAGAAGGAGAAGGAGAAGGAGAAGGAGAAGAAGGAGGAAAAAAGAAAAGGAGGAGAAGGAAAAAAGGAAAAGGAAAAGGAAAAGGAAAAGGAAAAGGAAAAGGAAAAAAGGAAAAAAGGAAAAGGAAAAAAGAAAAAGAAAAAAGAGAAAAAGAGAAAGAAAAAGAGAAAGAAAAAGAGAAAGAGAAAGAAAAAGAAAAAGAAAAAGAAAAAAAAAAAGAAAAAGAAAAAGAAAAAGAAAAAAAACCCAACCAAAACCCAACGCAACTGTCTCCTTAGGCTAAAGCACTCGACCGAGCACCACGTTTTATGTGGTAATGAAATGGCATCCCTCCTTCCACCCTGCCCCTAGTCATGTGCCTCCATGTGACGGGGAGCACGGCATTCTTCTCACCAGCCCTTTCCTCAGGGCACCAGACTGGCCGAGGATCAGAGGCATCCCCCAGCCCCGCCAAGTGCTCTGGGTAACAACCCAGCCCTGCCAGGCAGCTGGCCATCCCCTGGGAATGCAATTACAGCCAGAACAATACGGCCGAGGCTAGATAAGGAGGCTTTTTCCTTATTTCACAGGGGTTTTATAGCCTGAAAGCTGGTATACCCAGATTCCTTCAATACAATGTTTGAATTTAAAACAAAAAAAAAATCACAGCTACATTAACCAAGTACTTTTTTGCTAAAGACAAAAGACTTCTTAATAAATAACTTTAAACGTAATGGAGGCCTTTCTCCTCTCTTTGCTGGGGTCTGACGCTGTGAGCTCTGTGACTTAAATGGTAACGAGGCTGACGTGGAATACCTGGAAATATGTGAAAGGCATGAACAGATGAGCTGAAGACACAAAGGCAGCCACAAGGGTCTGAGAATTGTTCCTCTCTTCTGGATACATTTCTCCTCCCACAGGGAGCGGGGCGGTGAGAGCCGCGAGTGCCTGTACTGCTGCTGCCATCAGGCAGGAGGGATGGAGCCTGCCTCCACTAGCCGGATGAAATTCAATCTTCACTGGGCCAAAAGGAGGGGAGAAAAACAAGCGATGCTGACCTTACAGCCTGGCAGGAGGAGACCCGTGTTCCACCTCCTTGCTCCAATCTGGCAGCATTTAGTTTTACCGGGGGAGCCCAGGGAGCCGCAGCCCCACACAAACACACACACACACACACAGAGGTAGAATCACAGAATCACCCGGGTTAGAAGAGACCTTCAAGATCATCAAGTCCAACCATCAACCTAACACTGCCAAAACCACCCCGAAACCATGTCCCTCAGCACCATGTCTGCCTGTCTTTTAAATACCTCCAGCGATGGCCATTCCACCACCTCCCTGGGCAGCCTGCTGCTTACAAGTACACATGTAAGTACTCCTTAGGTTTTAACGCTATAACTTCATAGTTGCTGCTGATGGATAAACTATAATTTTTTTTTTGGTTTTAGAACTTTTTTGGTGGTTCTTTCCCAAATGTTAATGCCTTTTATTAAAAAGCAGCAACAACAACAAGCTCCCCAGAAGATGCTACTGAAATGATAAACAAATATTCTGTTTACCAAAACTTAAATTTTCATTGAAATAAAATTTCAGCATGCAATTCACTACTGCCCCCAAATAGCCTTCAAAAACACCATCAGAAAAGCCAGCAACATTTTCTCATTAAATTGCCATTGTTTTGTCTTCTCAGCAATTTTTTTTTTTCAGGGCCATTTTCTGATGACAGTTGAGGTGTTTGGTTGATTTTGTTTTATTTCAACAAACTCAAGTAATAATCTAGGACATGGGCCTCCAAGAGGCTACTGTAGGATATTTGCTTGGAAGAAGCAAGTTGAAAGATGAAGTCCATCTTAGAAAAAATTCCAGATACACATCTCTTGCTGGGCAATAATATCTTCCCCAGCCCAAGACAGCCAGGGCATAGCAAGGAGAAAGACAGTATTAATGAATTAGGTCAAAATAGTAGAGCAGAAAGCAAGATCTTCTTCATTCTCTTAAATTAATTTCATTTTGGGAACTGATTGGCCAATCTTTCCACCAAAGAAGGAATGAGCACTAAACCTTTTGCGGTTCAGTTGGGGGAAAGGAGTGACCAAGTGGCAATATGTAATAAAATCAAATTTTTTCTTTTCTGCCATTGTGCCGTTGTGCCTGCAGTTCCTACTGGACTAGATTTGGCTCAAGAAATGGATCAGGGTGTTGGCGTTTTTTTTAAAGTAAATTTTATGTAAGGTTTGGTGGGGAAAGCTGTGGGACACATTCTCAGCTCAGAGCTGCGCATAGACTCTCTCTCCCCACCTGACTGCTGCTTCTCTGACAGCGAGGAAATGAAAAACAGGCAGAAATGTGCTGGTTTGTACTGATAGGAATGGGGGTTTTGTTGGTAAAGGGTCTTAATGAATTAAGAATTAGTTAATTAATTGATTAAGTGATTGTATGCAATTAATCTTCTATTAGCTTCCCCAGTCTCAGGAGGGCTAGTGGAACTTCTGCAGTGATGAGAAATGCTGGTTTTTCCCATACCACCACCTTCAGTTTCCGAATTTGCATCTGGAGAAATACACCTGAATCCATCCATCTTTTGCAGACACTGGCACAGAGTCCAGAGCATTTATTATTTTTTTTTTTTTCCTACAGTCACATTTTTTGAACCACTCTATTTAGGACATCTGGGATTTTCCGTTATAAGCTGATGTTTCTTGTCTGCAAAAAGATTTTTAGAGATCTTACTCCAGTCTTCAGCAATGACTCTGTACTGAAGCAGGCCAAGTGGGAATGCCATTCTCCACATTGGTAGATTAGAAAGGTTTGATTTATTTATTTTTTTTAATTGCTTTGATCTGTATTCTTTGATCAAGTCATGAGACCTGGACCTTTAATGTGGATATGTAAAAAATGGGTGTGCAGGCTGACCAAACCACAGGCTCTCTGCCTGTGTCATCCTCTGTGGAGGAAGGCAAGTGGGTGGATGATGACACACGGTCGTCTTACTGTGCAGGAATTTGTCACAATTCTCCCCAGACTAGCCTCTGGGAAAGAAGCAGACAAGCACCCGTTGTCCAGGACTTAAAAGATGGCAACATCACACTCTGGACTTTTCCCATCAGATTTCTGCTCTGTTCAGGAGTTTGTGATCCCGGCCACCCCAAGTGTCCTCACTGACGGAACTGTCTGTAGGGACTGGACAGCCCTTTCAGTCCAGCTGGCCGGACACCCTGGCTGCAAGGACTGCAGAAAGTCTCAAAAACCCTTCTAAAGGTTTGATCTTTCTGTCTTACCCTTGAAGAAAATATTCATAATTTTTCAGGAGCTGCAACGCAGCGTGTAGGGATTCAATGCTCACTTGACACCACAGATTTTCAGCAGCTGAGCAAGGTAATTCTGAGTTTTGGAACTGCCGAATGGCAACGCGCTGCAACTAAATCCTGTCTCAGTGTTGTACGTTTCTTACTGTTCTGAATTACTCTAGCGCAGGACGAGGATGCCAACTTTGTCCCAGTTATTTAATGGGAAGCATTTGGAAAAAGATGAGCAGAATCTTTTCTTGATCTTTGCATTGACATAGATACTACTGATTTACATGGTGGAGTCAAGGCTTTTTCTGTGAAGGTGGAAGATGTTAGACCTTGCAGCAGGAAAAGAGGATATAGCTGCTTTCCTGTGGTTATTAGGTTTTGTATTCTTTTGGTTTTGTGAATATATTCAAAAGGAAATAGAAAAAAACTATCTCTAAGGAAGCAAAGATCTTCCTTCCTGTTGGGAAAGGAGTCAGCAAGGATGATAAATTCCTTGCCAAGTGAGTCATTTCTTCACTCGAGAGACTTCAAAGCTTTAAAAATTACTTTTTGGACCACAGGGCTTAGATATGAAATTGCACATGCTCTTAATGGATGAAGCTGATCTTTCCCTTGATGGGAAACGATAATAGAAAGATGGCAGGGAAATAAGTGGTTTGTGAATGAGATGCTGCGATATTGAATCATCCCAGAATAGCTGTAACAAATACCCTTTTATTGAACTGCACACTGACAGAAGTGAGAAGCAAGTGTTGAGGATTGCTCAGTGCTCCCAGTGTTATTTGTTTATATATATAAACTATAAAATAGTTTACAGGCCAAGTAAGTATTTATAGGATAAATAAAGGAAAACTAAACTACAGTTTTCGTTTGGCAGTCCTGCATTTTCTTGAGATACGCCTGGCAGTGATGGGTCTAAAAATAGGACTATGGCATAGCATTGACTGAAGACAGAGGTATAGTGAGAGTTTTTTTATAGCACTACCTCTGAAAGCTCCAGACCTCCTCAGCTCTCACGCTCTTTATTTGGAGAAACCATTACCAAGGCTGCTGGTGGTTCCCGGTCTTGTGAGAGCTGAACAAACGTCTTTGTCGGGCTGCTTCCAACTCGTACAGTTACAGGGAATGAATTGCACATTGATGCTGTGCAAATTTCAGAGCATGAACCGAGATAACAGGCATGAAAAGGCATTGCTTGCTCTTTTTTGAGTATTTGCTGATGTAGCGACGTGCTGATCATCAGCATACTGTTTTTTCTAGCGTCTGACCCTCCCCAAATGTCGTGTGTCAATCCAAACATAAGGCTCTAGGTCCTTAAACACCTAAAAAACTCCATGATGTGACACGTAAGACTGTGCTTAATCTGAGTGCTAACTCTGAAGACTTCTGGCGGTCATTAGCTTAGGTGAGCGGTCCGCGTGTTACATGGTCACACAGCAAAAAATCTCACGTTTCTTCTTGAATCCTCCGCAAAGTACCGTGGGTACCACTTTGTGCGGTAAAAGCCAGCTGAAAACCACACAACATTCCGCCCATTAAGGCTAAAAAAGCTCCAGTGTCTCCGCTGAGGTGTCGGTGCCGCGAGCCCCACGCAGAGAGGAGCCGCGAGACAGCGCCTGGGGGAGCTCCGGCCACAGGGGACAACTGCAGGAATCGCGCTCTCCTTGCTCCAGCCCATCTGTTGGGGGACAGGCCACCCCTCTTTCCTAGACACCTCTGATGATGGCTAAACACAAAAAGAACTAAAAGCCCATTGCATGAGCTGGAATATTCTGAAGTCCTTAAAAAAACTCCAAACGCTCAGGCAAGGTTGAATTTAAAGCCTTAATAGCTTAAAGAAAAATTAACAATTTATCTAGATCGACTTTTGAGGAAACTTTTTAACACGTACTTCAACCCAACCTTACTCAAATTGGTTCCTTACCAGCTGTATAGATTTCCAATAAATGCATCATGGGGGGAAAATAAAACTGAACAATAAATATGTGATGTGAACAGCCATAAAGGTGACCTGGTTAGAAGGGGGAAAATAGTGAACAGAAGATGTCTGCTGAAATACTGAGCCAGAAATTGCCTGCCAGCCTGGGACTCTGTAAGCTTGGGAACCAGAAGCATCCTGAAGAAGCAGAACCAGCATCTTTGAAGTGCAGCTGGGTACCTACAAACAGGAAGGCATCCTGAGGGATCCTCAGTAAGTGCAAAAATAAGGAACTGCAATGGTAATTTATCATCTGAAAAGCTGAAAAATAGTCTGGAAAAAGAGGAAAACAACCTGAGGAAGCAAGAATTGGTACCTGCCATTGGCTGGTCTAACTGCAAGAACAGAAAAAGTCCCCCAAAATAAAAGTCAGTCTGAGATAACAGAAATCATCACCTGTTGGCTGTCCCAGATGGAAACCAAGAGATTAATGGCATGTATTGGCTGCTGGAAATGGTGGTGTCCTATACTTTCTCATGTCTCTACGACACAAAAATTACTTTCTATCCAAAATGGAGCTTCTCTCTTTTCCCATGCTGCACATACTTGTCCCTCTCCTAAACAGGTCTGCGTGGACTTTCAACAAGACCTGGGACCCTTGCTGAGGATACTGGGCTGGCTCCAAACTCTGCGGCGTGGATCATCTTTGAAGTGAGACATTCCTTGTTGTTTTACTGTTCCCCAACTGAGCCCATATCTGGGGCCAGTCTGGTTTGTCCTCCCACCCCTGGGATGGCTGGGCCCCTTCTTCCTGTCCTTCTAACGTGCTTGGTGCCACATATACACATGTGAGCAACCTAGCATAAGTGTATCTGTTCTTGCATCACTGATAAATTTGCTTCACTAGCAGTAACTTCATTAGAACCTGTAGTATTTTACATTTATATACTTTACTGTTGCTATTTTTAGGTGCTGCTATAACTGATTGTCGCTATAATTAATTGCTGCTATAGTATTGATTGTTGTTACACTATCGCTTGTGGATAATACTTTGTGATAGCCTGATATACGTATATATATTTGCTTTCTGAATCACAAGTATACTTGCTAGTGGTGATTTGTGTGGTATTTGTGGCAGTCTGTAACACAGTAAAGAAAATTAGAGGCTAATGCCTCAATGCCCGTGGGTATTACAAAATCCTGTGAACCCACGGTAGCGATCTTTTTACATCCGCGGGCCGGGTAGCCCGTTAGGTTGCGACACCATATAACAACTTAGGTCACCCAATCCCAGCTCTTGCACACAGGATGCAAAAATGGCCAGAAAAGAATAAGGAACAACACGCACAGAATTCTCTAATATCAAAATATAGCAATTTATTCAAGACACTGAATATGATCTGTTGATTCTCTCCTTAAAACAAATGAGCTACAATACACAAGGTGAATTTGAAGAAAGTGTGGGTGGGGGAGAAACAAAATAAGGGTTGATGTCGTTTCAACAGAACCTGGGAAATGCTGAAATGAGAACCAAGTCTGGCTGCAAGTCTGACACAGACAATAAAAACTGCAGAAGCCAGAATTCAGAATTTCAGTGAGTGGCTGAAAGAACATTTCTGCAATTGACAAAGAACCACATCTTTTAAAAAGGCAAAAGGAGGAAAAAAAGGAGGAAAAATTAAAAAGGGAAAAAGAAAAAAGAAACCCAAAAACAAAGCAGACCCTTACATTTGACAAAGTGCACTTCACTTGGCTCTAAAATTAGCTATTTTTTTTTCTTTTTTTTTAAAACAAATTAAAAGGAAATTTCTAAGATGTAGCATGGGGTTAATGTGTGTATAACCCTGTAAGTCAGGCCCTTTAGTGCCCCATAAGGGACCCAGTGTTTTCTACATAAAAGATTCAGTATCCTTCTAAGCCACAGAGTCGAGCGGTTTTTCAGAAACTGCGCTTTTTTTCACTTCAAGGCCAGTTCCAGACAGCCAGCAATGATCACAACCCAGTAAGCCTCTCCACGGTTTCACAATCCTGTTTGCTCACTTAGGGTTTTCGACTTCTCTTCGGTTACAACGAACTGTGAGCAAAATTATGAAAAAAATATCGCATGGAAAAAAATGCCGAAGTCCATCCCTGAAGCCGTTACTTCGTGCTGCTCCATTGCAGGGGAGACGCAGACAAACAACCGCAGGCCGGGGGATGCCGTCACAGCAGCAGAGGAAAACGGGAGCTCCCGTGGGGGCAGTTCTGCAGGTCCCTGCTTAGATGTCCCTTGAACTACAGCCTGGAAAAGCCTCTCTCCCCGCGTTGCCCACCTCCTAAAGAAAGCAGCCTGCTAGGCTAGGATTAACCTTTGCCACTACATCTTCTGCCTTCCTTAATAGCTGCCCTCATTTTAGTTGAAAACGATCTGCTACGGTATCTTTGAGGATTTTTCCAGTCTTCAGGGTCTTGGGGAGGGGGAAGAAAGGTGAATTTTTTTAGCTTTTCACACAGGCTGCTGTCAAATCTGACGGTCCGTGTAGAAAACTCTCTGGACCAACAGCCTCTCTCACACACAGGCTTTGCAAACCAAGTGATCTTCAAATTTTGCTTCCCTTGGCTTCTCACCTCCACGTAGGTGGGCAGAGGTACGGTGGTGTTCCGACAATTTAAAAAAAGGAAAAAGGAGAAAGAAACAGACATCATGGACACTGCTGAGTGTCCATCTACAGAGGCTGTCCTGGGAACAACCACGGAACACGGGCTGTGTAGCCAGCCAGCCTCTCCATGGCGGCGTCGCTGAACTTGGATTAAGCAACTCTTTGAATCCTGAGGTCTGGCCTATTCGGGCATCACTCAAGGGACAGAGGCAAGGCCAGGGCGCCGTCCGCCGCCTGCAGACCCACAGCTTCTACGTTGTTCTCAGAAATGCCACCCAAAAGCAGCTTAGGAAGTTAACCGTGTACATGCAATGATTGTAATCAAATCATCGACCCAACCGTGCTTTATAAAACCACATTAAGCCTTTGCATTCAAATGCAAGTCTCTCTTCAAACAAGTTCTCTGTTTTCTTTTGAAGTATTGACTTTAAACTAGTAGATACACATGGTCATTATAAACCAGTGCAAAACTGCTGGGTGATCATCTACAGCTCATACTCTTGGAGCAGAAAGCTAAAACCAACAGATAAATGCATTTAAGACCGAAAAGAATCCTCGATACCTTCCACTGTCCAATTCTTTGATATAAATTATAAACGCGCCTAACTGTCATTGATAACCAAATGCCATATAACTGTTTTCACCTCAGGACTGAGTAACCCTTTTAGCATTTATTTCTTTTCATTCTTTTCTCCTTTCCAAATGCGTATCTTTAAGAAAAGCGGCTGAAGCTGGAAGTGGCTAGTTCCACTGGAAGGACTAAGATACTGTGCAGATGCAAGCATAAAAGAGGGGAAAAGACGGGAGAAAAAAGGAGGTATAGATTCCACGACGCCGTGATGATGATGCCATGATGCTTGGCAGATCCTGCAGCACCAGTTCAGCAGTTGGTTTTGCTCAGCTCAAATCGCCGCTTCAGCAGCCGTGGTCAAATCAAAGGGAAGATCCTGTGTTACAGAAAGAGCAGCTTTGAGCGGGAAGGTACCACATGATGTACGTTAAGGGGTTTCTCTGCTTGTTTGTTTTTCTCTCTCCTACAAACCCGAGCCTAGCCTGTGGGCTAGAGAGGACACCTGTTTGACTTGGCCAGTTCTGAGGATTTGTCTAAGTAACGGCTGCCACCACTCTGCCTATTTTTGCATCCATCCCTTGCTCTTAACAGCAACGTAATCTTCAGGAGGCAATCCTGCAGATGTCTAGCTTGCAGAGGAAATCATGTCCAAAGTGGGCAGGCGGTGCTTTGGAAGTCTTTATTGTCATTCCGATCACTTCACCCACTGTAACTTTACAGTAGTATATACGTTGAGACATAATTTATATATCCTTTATCATGTCCTCACCTAATGGAGAGGTCTACATAGCCTTCTGAGCACCACACCGAGGACACCCACAGACCCAGAGCTCTCCATGCTGTACGCAGGACCCCGATGGCTGGGGGTGACAGCAGCACCACAGACTGCCCGATGCGACAGAAGAGCCTGCCTCTGGGTGGGTGCCAACCGTGGGTGGACAGCAGCGTGGCAAGAGTCCGTTCTTCAGCAATGACAGATGCAGTCAGTAGATCCTGGTCCAACTGGTCCCATTAAGTCAGTGGAAAAATCCCATCGACTTACTGGAAGAGAAACAGCCGAGTGGGTTGAAAAGTGGAGGAGAGCACTGCTCAGCACGGCCACGGGCAGCCAAACCCCCGCTCTGTACGACATTTCCACTATTGCTAGAGGAAAGAAGATACACAACCGTTTTCCCCTCGTTACCGAGGATAAACGAAAGTATGAACTCAAGAAAATGAATGCTATATTTATCATCTCAAATTTACGAATGCCTTTTAATATGTGTACATCACCAAACAGCCACAAAAATGAAATGCGACTATATAAATAGCTGGCTGCTGGAAGAGGACTTTTAGTAAATGACTGGCATTTGTTGTATCAAATGGCATTTTTTCTTACAGCACTTTCTGAGAGAGATGAGAAAAAGGATACTGCACCTTTCATGTTCCTTGGACTCTGTGTCGTTCTTTTTGCTTGTACACAACTGGTCTACATTTGGTGGCCATTTTAGGCTTTTAAAACTGTTTAACATAAAAAATATTTTTTTTCCAAAAATACACTGGGTTCTTTCTGTTAAAAGTCATCTTTCTCCTGTAAAAATCTTCCCCAGCACTGCATTCTTATATAAAGCACTTATTACACAATTTGCTGAAAGTGCCCTTGAGACGCTAAGATCTGAAGCATGGAGGATTTTTTTTTCTTTTAAACGGAGAGAAAGAAAGGAAAAGGAAGAGAGGAGAAGCAGTCTGTCAAAAATTTTCATTGTCATGTCCACCTGGCTGCATCTACTATGGGCATACAGGGAAAAAAGAAAAAAAAGGGCAAGAAGAGAGAGGAGAAAAAAAAGGAAGGAGAAACTGGGAGTGGAAGGGAGAAATAAAAGGAAAACAAAAGTTTCATCCTAAGCCTGGGATCCTCCAGGCTGTAATATTCCAGCTGATAGAAAAACCACTGAACAAAAAAAGTAGTCTAGAAAATAGAAAGTGTTGTGATTACAAAGTTGAGCATTTCATCAGTACAAACTGGTCTTTGAACGTCCTTTGGGAGAGCAACTGTAGTGTCCAAATTGGAAGGAAAAAATACAACACCGCATGGAGGAGGATTTTTTTTCCCTTTTGGTTTATCACAGCATTTTTCTTTTTTTTTTTTNGAGCAAGTTCTCAGACGCAAACCAAACAGTGCAATGCCTAGCTGGTGGCTTCATGCTTCCAAGGCTGAATGTTCCAGGTGGAAACCATTCCCTCCCCCTCTGAAGTGACTGTGTTTTTACTCCTTGATGAAGGTTACGGACAAAAAACTAGACACCTGTGGCCAGGGAGAGTTGGTTTCACGGTACACTCTAACTTTGTTCAAGTTCGTACAGTTCTGGAGCTGTTAAGAATAGTTTTGAAGAGTGCTTCTCCCCACACATTCACTGCTGGTCCATTTGAAATTTTCTTCTAAAACATTTCACTTTTACTTCCGCAGATCTAGAACACAAACCTGGAGAGAAAAGACTCAGCATTAAGAACCATTTCTGAAGGCGCTGTGGCAGTCCTATTCCCATATGGCTTCCGACACAGGCTGACCAGCCAGCTGCAGGTTACGCTCCCCGGCATCAAATCCGCCTGTCTCAACCACCTCCTCACAGGCACACAACAAGGGAACAGCCCGGCAGGGCAGAAAACCCAAGTGAACACCATACATGGAAAATTCAGCTGGGCTTCCATTGGATTACAAACAAACATTTTGGTGGCGCGTCCCGGGTGAGGCTACGGGCTCTATTTAGTTGCCTGAATACGGCGTCCGCTTCCATTTCGGAGAAGTAGGAAAACCGGCTGCACGGGCCTGGCAGGCACGACGCAGGACCTAGAGCGGCCACGCGCCCGTTTGGAGCAGCTGTCGGAAGCCAGGCGTGGCACCATCCCAAATGGCACAATGAAGCTCAAGCAACGGAATCACGTCGTAGGTGTACCCTTCGTTAAAACCAGCTGAAAAATACCACTCTCAAGTAGTTATGCCAGCCAGCCATGTAGAAAAGTTATTTTAAAAAGCTGCAGAGGGTGTTATAACGTCTGTGCGTCCTTCACAAGCCAATCATGCTACAACTGAAATTTTTTTAAAGCAACATGAGCAGCAAAAATACTAACAAATAATCAGTATCTCTACGGCAGTATTTCTCCTTTACCACACAATGAAATCTTTGGACATCATGCTGAAAAATTCCTCTTTTATGAACTATTCAAGGGTAAACTTCTGTGGGATAAAACTTAGAAAGCCCCAGGACAACTGTTTAATTATTAGAGAGCTGACTGCTGTGACCTGGCCTTCATTAAAAATTGACAGCCGAGATAAATAAACATAGAAACAACACTACTGGTGTTCTTACCAAACATGTATTTAAAAGTCATTCCCATCTTCATTAACATCCACCTGTTCCATAAGCATTTTTCACTTCCAATAGGGACACCCCCTCCTAATATTCAAAACCTTCCAAGGCAGGAGCATTTTTAATAATACTCCACAGAACTACTTATTCCCGTCTTGAGCTGTCTACCCTGCAGCTTTGTCCAGAGAAGGCAATATGGCATGTATGGTTTTTTGTTGACACTCTCCGGAAGAGTAATCTCCACCCAACATTTACAACGTGGAAAGCTCCTTACCGATCCATCTGATGCGCTTGCTCCCACTTTGTCTCCTCTAGCGTTCCAGCAGACTTCAAAGATGCCCCCGGTGCCTCGGTAGCTATGTACTAGAGTTCCACTCTACAAAGCAAAACAGCGTGCAAACATTTGATGACTGAAACAGAAGTTTCCCTTCTTTTTCTCTGTCGCGTGGCACTACATTCAAAAGAAGAGTGGTGGCAAGGTGGGGGGCTACTCACATCACCCAGCTACGGTCATTTCCATAAGGTGAATGAATGGGAAACAGGCTCTTCCAGAAAGCAATTTACAGTAGGACTCTCAGACAACTGTTTTTGTCAACAGTATCACAGTAAAGACCTGGGGAGTTAGGCCGAGGTTCTCTTTTCTACAGTTTGTTGTTAATTCAGGCTGTGAGGCTTTAGTATCCAGAATTAAATCTATTTTTATGCATGCTAGTCCTTTAGCATACAAAGAAAGCTAAGCAGAAATGTTCTGGACAGTCACCTCACCTCACCCGAGTGACTCAACTGTTATGCTGGGATTTGTATCAGCCAGTACAATCAGGTTCACCTTGGCTGGCAGGTCATACCCTACAGAGGTACATACGTTTTCCATTTAAGCTTTTCCTATTAACGTATCATTTAAAACAGACGTGCTTCACATGAAGCAAAACATTACCTGAGTATTCCATATATGGACACATTTGTCAAAGGACCCACTGGCTAGATATTTTCCATCAGGACTAAAAGCTACACTGTAGACAGGCTCTTGATGTTTTGTTAACGTATGGATGCAGACTCCTCGGTCAACGTCCCACAGCCGAACAGTGGAATCAAACGAAGCACTGCAAGAAGCATTCAACCACAAGCATGTCTTAATTTGAGTGTTAATCAGTTTCTAGTTTGACACTGTAAACGTTTTAAGAGAGTTACACAAGTTGGATTTTTCCTTGGCTAAGCAAGAAATAATGTTTCGAACAGAAAAGCCAATATTCACCACAGCCTTGACAAGAATTATATCTACCAAAATTAATTCTTTCTTCTAAGTGGAACCTTTGAGTTTATCTCAGGGTGCTGTATACAGGGTCAGATCACCAGCTAGCCCTAAAAGGACCAAGCTCCTGCTTTTTGAGATTCTACCTCTCATTACTCAGGAAGGTAAAATACTGTCATTAACAGTAAATGGTTCCAGAGAAATCTTATTGCTAATGGATTTGCATTATTTAATGAATTAGCATTCTGTAATTCTCTAGAACTGTGATTCTTTTTGCTTTGTTTCAGTGCTGTTTTTTTTAACAGCCACCAAAATCCCAAACTGCTGGCTTAGAAAAAAGCCAGAACAACTCCAAGAAAGCGAAGTTTGTCTTCCCTGTCCAATTCTAGACTAAGAAGTAAAATAAATAAAACAGTTATGACACAACTCCTCCTCAAACTGAATACACCATGAACTGATTTGATAATCCCATGGTACTGCCATGAATTGGCTTTCTACAAGTAAACATATTTCCTAAACTCAAAGCAGAATTTTGAACCAATTTTCAAGTGGAATTTTAAAGATTATCCAAGCTTTTGTCTGTTAGTTAACAGGGCTATAGAATTTGCCGATATCTGCCCAGGTGAGTTGCATGACCCTGGTTAGAAGACATTCCAACTGGCTGAACGGGCTGCCACCTGTCTCATTAAGTACTTTCATTCACAGCAATTGGGTGTCAGGTGTGAAGATGCAATGCCAAATTTAAAATCTTTTTATCACGGCAGCTGAAAAGTTAAATATCGTATGACTCTATTTTCCTTCTTTTTCTTCTTCCTCTTTCAAATATGATTCCTTTCCCATTGTGTCCATGCCCGTGATTTACTTTTTTTACTGGAACTGTCTGCAGGAAGACTGACAGAAAGTGACAGTGGAATTACACATCAGAAAGATGATCATCCTTCTTCGCAGGCAACAGAAAGAGGTGTATTTTTTACCTTGCTAACATGATGTTGGAGTTTGGGTTGCTGGTGCCTGGTCCTGTAGGACTCCATTTGATAGTATAAATCTCTTTGCTGTGAGCCTGAAGATCATGTACACAGGTATCTTGCTTCATACTCCAAATCTAAGTGAGAGTAATTATGAACAGGAAAAATGGCAATGTTACTAATCTCTTCTCAGCTGAATTATTTCAGTTCCACGTTATTCTCACTATTTGTTTATTTAAGATCTTGACACACATGCATACACATAAACGTAATTCAAGTTTATTAATGCAGCAGTTTGGCACCGACAATGCACACATGTGAGAATAAACCCATTAGGGGAAAGAGCTACACATTTAACAGTATTTATTCAATAAATAAGAACTAAATAGTTGCTGTACTGCCCACAGCCTGTAACTGTGTTTTCATACAGAAACTGAAGTTACTCTATTTAGAGAAGTTTAACTTGAAGTTTGTCACACATTGCAACAGCAGTCATCTTAAAGAATGGTGATAGATTTTCAATAACTGCTTAGAACCTAATCATTTTCTCTTATGCCAGTCGAGAGCCACATCAAATTTTCCTTTCCCTCGCAACTCCATTTGTTTTCCTGATGTTTTTAACAGCACAGACAATAGAACAACATCAGCTATTTATGTACTGTTACATGGCCAAATACTTCAGCATGAGATAAAGAATACGCTCAACAGAAGTGACGCGTAATTTAGCAGATCTTTTCTTCAGCTAACTGAGAAAACAAGATGAAGCTAATTCACAGCAGGGAAAACAACTCAAATGTAGTCAGTCAGTTTCAAAGAGATACCAAAAATGTTATAATGATTTAACTCACTTGTTGTAAGTCTGCTCTATGAGAAATGATGCGCTCTTGTGCCAAATTTTCATCGGCATACCTAAGGCCACTTTTGGAAATGTTACACAAAGCTTACCCATGTTCTACAGCTAGAAGGCAACATTTTCCAAGAAGTTGTAGGAAAATATCAAGAATTCCAAAAAAGAATAAAAAAAGAAGACAGAGAGGACTGATTTCCAAAGAAAAAAAATTATTATTATTATTAATAATAATAGCCTGAAAAGTATTTGCAGTCTCCACCACTGAAGATTTTTAAACACAGGTGAGGCCAGAGATAGCAAACCATTAGCTCTTGTGTCAAATTCAGTGGTCAGAAATTTCAACTGGGACCAAAACCACTGAGTCACAGTGTTTTTTAAAACACAGCATGCAACTGGGCACCAAAAAAAAGTGCTACCACTGTGTCATGATCTTTAAGCAAAGTAACACCAGTTACCACAATACTGCTTTGTGGCAGCATAGCAGACAAAGTGCTCTCTTTCAGTCTCTTCTAGCTCTGTATTCTGTAAATTTTCAGTTCTGTGAACAGTTTGGAACAGTTGCTCAGCCTGGAGAAGAGAAGGTTCTGGGGAGACCTTATTGCAGCCTCTCAGCACTTAAAGGGGGCTTGTAAGAAAGATGGGGACAGACCTTTGTAGGGCCTGTTGCTATAGGACAAGGGGTCATGGTTTTAAACTACAAGAAGGAAGATTTAGACTAGATATAAGGAAGAAATTTTTTGCAGCAACGGTGGTGAAACACTAGCCCAGGTTGCCCAGAGAGGTGGTAGATGCCCCATCCCTGGAAACATTCCAGGTCAGGTTGGACGGGGCTCTGAGCAACCTGATCTAGCTGAAGACGTCCCTGCTCATTGCAGGGGGGCTGGACTAGATGACCATTAAAGGTCCCTCCCAACCCAAACCACCTTGTGATTCTAACTTCAGGCACCTAAAGAAGGCACATATATCAGCACCGTAGCCGCCTTAGGCTTCCCATACAGTGAATGGATAAAGACGGGGATCGTCAGAGAACAATTCAGATTTTTGGTGGGTTCTGAATTGATACGTTGTGTCCCATTGCTTAGTCCACGGCTATTAAAAAACAACAAAAAAAAGATTTTCAGAAAAAAGACTCCAAAGGGAAAGAAAACTCTTTAGTTTTACATTCTTTTCAGTGTAACCAATAAACTGCTTCTCAGCATAGGGATTGTGCTTCTGTTGACAGGCAAGCAGCTGTATCTATATGTGTATATCTAAATCATGACTATTCTGTGACAGTGATGCATCAGTCACTTTACACTCATTTGGACAGGATGCCTCAGTCTTCCCAGTGGCTGCTTCTCTATGTTCAATATTTCAGATTAGCTTTTAAAAATACGGGACAAAATGAAACTATTGTTCACGCAGAGTTTTAAGTGATACAGTACCACCATTCTGGAGAAGATTAAAAAACAAGACATAATTTTTGTCTTTACTTTTTGAACAGCAGGAATGGAAATTATGTTACCTTTAATGTCATATCATCAGAGCAAGACGCTAGTAGCATGCCAGATGGGTCCCATTTGATTGCATTAACCTCGTTCTGAAAGAAAGAGTGATTTAAGTAAATATTCCGGTTACCTGCATTGTACTGGGCACCCAGCAGAGGGCACTCAAGGTTTATGCATGCAACAAGTTCAACTACGAGTTACAGCCCCGGTTGCTTCACGGGTGAACAAAAGCAGTGCTGCTTCCGTAACATGCTATTTAAGAGTCATTTAGGAATGGGAACCATTTTGTGTTTGTGAACAATACACACAATCAGTCTTTTGATACGTGTTCTGGCACAAAGTCTCTCTCACTCTTTCTTCATATGCTAGGATTTAAATAAACCCTCAAACCAGACGAATTGATGATAGAGCATTAACATCTTTCTAAAACCGAGCTATTTCTTTTGCTACTATTCTGATCTTGGAGATACAAATTTTCAATAGAAAATATTGGTGGGGTGTAAAGTTTTTGGCGTTTATTATTCTTAGTATGGCAGCTCTACAACAATGCTGGTCTCTCTAAACAGAGGTGTGCGTGCAAATGAAATCCAGCATGTAATATTGAATAGTTTACGATGCTTTCTCTGTCAATCTTTCTAGTACTTTGTAATTAACTAAGGATAGTGCATCCCCCTGATAATCAGTAAGTTTTCTGTGCTTTTTTGAGAGTCATACTTACGGTGCGAAAAAAATTCACAAAAAGGGAAAGATTGTGTTTTAAAAACATAAATTGGCCCAGGGTCTCAGTGAAAATAACCCTGGAAAATATTTTAATTTTGCTTTATCGATTTTACAAGTTTCAGTCATAATTAAAAGGAACCGTACCGATATTTGAACTAAAAATTTGGATCATGTGCAAAATGGTGCATTTCAAAAAATCCTAAAAAGCACCATTCTGTTGATAGGAATGTACAATCTATCATGAAACATCAGTTTAACCATAGACTAGCTAAAGGTCTCCAAATGCACCATTTTTCCTCAGTGGGCAGACAGCAAGTTCTGGAAGTTAATACCTAAATTACAGATCAGTATATGAACAGCAGTCTTCTCATGAATGAACGCTAGAAAAACCAGCCTTTGACAGTCATTAAATACCACCAGGAAAGAGGGGGGAAATACATCTTAAATAGATCTTATTAAATTGATTCTAAAGCTGAACAATGACTGGAGGTAAATTGTTCTGTCCTTTTTCATAGTTCTCATTTACTAAAGGAAATTAAGCCAGCGGAAAAAAAAAAATATCTTATTTATTAATGTGCCCTTAGTCTGCAGCTCCTGCTACTTATAAACAGTCTCACTGTTTAAGCTGCAGGTTTTGTCTCCTACAGTGATGGAGAACAGTTTATCCCTTCTCACAGGCAGTGAGTCACTCCCGAGGAATACGGGGAATTGCTTCCCGAGGGAAGCAATAGGATGAAACGACGACGGTGCTAGAATACAACCTGCAAACACAACATCTGCCATCATTGTAACGCGCTGCTGTGACTTTATCATGAACATTTTGGACTTCTTAAACTTACTGTGTGTCCTTGAAAGGTTTTAACGGGACGATCACAGCCAAGTCTGCACACATGAATGCACATGTCAGTGCTGCAGGAGGCAAAAGTAGTGTTGTTCTGCCAGTCTACATCCAGAGCAGGAGCTGTGAAGTACAAACAACGGAAGGATCATGAGGGAACACAGCAAACAAACAGTTAATCCCAAATCATTTTCTTTCTGTCACCCATCTGGATCGAACGGACTAAAACATAGTTCTTGGCCTGTCACCTGCAACCAGTTCCAGGGATGGTAGGGACGGCCGGAAGGGCACAAATTATTTTTTCTCTTGCAGTGGGTAATCTGGATGCTTTGCAGCACCTACTTGTAAGAATCTTTTGGGTAAAGTTACATAAAAGGGGGCAAAAGAATCTGCCTCCACTCTTCCTGATGCCAGCTGGACACTTCGCTTGTGCCATCTCTACCATTCATTCCTCTGTAAGCCAGCTCAGCAAAGAACCTGGAAGAAAACTAATCCAGAAAAACCATGGACAATTTCATCCGGGTTAGAAAAAAGGCTCCTGTGAATGCCAAGCACAACACACAGGAGGGAGAAGCAGCAGGCGGGCATCATCCTTTGCACTGGCTCTATGCAACCACGGATACAAACCTACCATTCCATGCAGACACATGGATCAATAATATCTACATTCGGTTTAATTTAGTTGGGGATTGATTTAAGATGGAGAAATTGATAAAGCTGATGTGAAATGAGAGGAAGAGTTTCTGTAAAGGGTTTGGCATTAACTAGGACTGCAATAATAATACTTTGCACACAGAGAGTACATGAACATGTAACTAGTGCCTGTGTACAACACACAAACTTCACAAAAGCGTGGAAAAAACACCCAGCCCTCCCTTGCAGCTCGCCACTGCCGACTAAAAGCATATGCAGGACTAGGAGGGAGCTCCTGACACACAGCTTGTGTGTGTTTCTGTGACTGCTGCTTGGGTTTTTGCTCGGAGAGACTTTAGCTGCCCTCCAGAGGATGACATAAGACTTGCTAAAATATAGAAATCTTCATTTGCAGCACACTCCTATGAGAAGCAAGTGTGTCAGAACGAGACCAGCATATAGGAAGCAAAGTTGAATCTCTTCCTAGCAACGATACAATGCAAGTTTAGCATTTAAATGAAACCAAGAAATGCCTTATTCAAATATGTCTATAGAAATACTTTCATAATACAGAGGTGAAAATAAATCTGTGCTGCCAAGTCTATTATATTTAAGTATGTTTTTTCCTGTTATAATTTTTATGAACTGCAAAATGAGACTGAACCGTGCCACCTTCCAAATCATCAGGTAGCTCCCTAAATGAGAATGGAGGGCTGAAATTGTTTCATATACAAATTTTTTTAGAATATTAATGAAAAAGCTCAATAATTCTGTGTGACAGATAAGGAATTTCTACATTGCAGAAATATAAAGGAAAATGATGTGAGGAATGCAGATTACTTCTGAGATTTTCAATTAACATGAATAAGGATCATGAAACAGAAAAGGATTTTGTTTCCCTAACTGCCTGTTTGTCTTTATTTTTGTGCTGCAAGCTTCGCATTACTGTTTCACAGCAAACAAAAATCTATCTTCATTAACAGCAATATACCTTCAGGGCTAATATCTAGTATGATATGTATGAGATGAAAAGTAATTTTCTGAGAGCTACTGGCACCTAAAGCAATGGATTTCCAATGCAGCATAATTTGAATCATACAGTGTTGATAATTAATACTGATTCATTTATTGGTATATTTAATCATATGTTTACTGGATAAGTAACTACAGAAAATGGTCTGTAAAAAACAACGAAACGTGGGTTTTGATGCAAGTAATCAAATTGTCAAAGTGTCTCTAAAACCACAGGACACTAGCCAAGTGCATAAAAACAATTAGAATGTCATCTAATAAAAGCAGCAACAAACCCTTAAGAAACACAGCTAAAATAAATACTAACAATTAAAGTTTTACAATAATTATCAGTTAATTTAAGCTTTTTCTGATCAAATTTAGGTGTGATTCAGAATTAGAAGCTCAGAAGTGGAGAGAGTTAAGCGTCTGCAGGGAGTGATTCAGAGCACTTGGCTATCTAAAACTGGGTCACACAAATACCTCTTACTGTATCACTTAACCAATTTGCTCCTGCATGCATAGACATCAGTCCTCATCTATCAGTAGATGTGAAAACTGGATTATTTCACTCCACCTTAAAGAAATAAGCTTTGTGAATACACATTTTGATCAAACGCCCTATGATGACTCATAGTTTTGCAAAGAATAATGAAACCCTAGAAGCTACTTATCCACATACTTACATACTGGCACCATAAAATCTTAAAAGTTACATGGGAACATCAATGATATAGAGGCCTTCGAGACCTAGACAAAGGTGTCTCCCTTTACTTCCTTACTTTCACATGACAGTTTTGTCCACATGGCTGTAAACTAAACAAAGTTGTAAAGCAGCTAAGAATAAAAAAATTACGTTATTGCCAGGCTAACTATCTCTGGACTTCAAAGAAGTATGCAAAGAAGTACACCACATGAGTATGTGTTAAAGGAACTGTAGTCTGTCTAGACTAGACTTTTAAGTGTTAAAATGCCACCTTTAATCCTTGTGTAGACAAGATTTTCAGGTCCCAGATATGGTGAGGAAATTGCTGTTACTTTGTTCTGATAAAGAACCAAAGAGAACAAGGTCTTTGTGGCTTTAGACTTGTGTGAGGACAAAGGCTCCAGCTGATTTTAAAGGGCTTATTGCTGGACATACGCTTTTGGCCTATCAACAATTTCCTTAATAATGAACTGCTTTACCTCCCTGTGAAAACATACATGAAATAATAAAAAAAATTAGCCTCTCCACATCCCCACTTCAATCATGTCTTATGGTCCAAAGACACACACGTGAAAAAATTCTTTTTAAAATGTATGAATGCAGATGGACATAGGCATACTGCACTAGAAGATATAGTTAAGTTTTCAACTTGCTAAAAAGGGAATGGAGTAATACGTCCTTGATGCACACACATTGCTAAGACAGCTACACGTCAGCGAACGTGATTCTGAAAGGGCAACCAAGTTCTGAACCTGCAACAACTTACATCAATAGTTCGGGATTAGAAGGCCTAAGAGTTTCATTAACTACATCCCTATACAGCGCAAAGTTTGCTTTTGTGGAACAGTTATGATAGATAAATAGATGCCACACTGAGAAAATCTGTCAGCAGACGCTGACTCCTCCAAACTGACAGCTGAATTAATAAGGAAGAAGATGAGTGACAAAAATGCAGAGTACAGATCTGCTGTGTGCAGGGACATACTTTTTGTCTTCTGTTCAATAACCACTTCAATTGCTACTGCGTATTAGTAACATATGTGAAAATGTGAGAATAAGAACTAGAAATTGAGTTGAAAAGCAGGTGCAAATTAATGTTTTAAAATCAGTAGTAAAATACATGTTTTAAAACACCATTAAGCACCTTGCGAAAGCCTGCTGTATTAAAAAAAATATCAGTTACAGTGAACACACAGGAAGATGAACATTTCTACCACCAGAATCTGGAATGTTTTGGTGGTTTTAAACTCAGTTTGACTATGCCCCTTAAAAATACTTGACCATGACAACTCATCCAGTTTGGGTCATGAATTCAGTCATCATCTTACAAGTCTGGTCTCAGGTGAATTTAAGATTATGTCAATGATTGCCTGCTACTCAAGATTACTTAGTATCTGTGACATCTCCTGTCTTCTTAAAGCAGGTGAGACCTACAAACAACCATCCAAGTAACTTCTTGGTGCAGCGATATTTTGAAACTCAAGGTTGGCAATCGACTTCTGGAGTCAGAATCAGAGAAAGCAAATACTGAAGAACTTCAAGTCAAAATTAAAAGCTAAGGAATTCCTGAGGACCTTCAGTCTTGCAGTGGTGAATGCAAGCTGCACGAGAGATCAGTTTGCTTCTGTCTCAACTTTGTTGCAACAGGAGCAGAAAGAGTGGAAGAGACCCCAGACACTTCCACCAAAAAGTCCCTTCATAAATCATCATTTGGCTCTTAGATAATGACAGAACCATTCAGCTAGGTAGACATGGCTGGTGTACAAATCCTTTCCAAGAATCAGTTTGACTTTCAAAGCTGATTCTTACAGAACCCAGTCTTTCTGAAAAAAGAATAAACCCACAAGCCATGATACACAGGATAGTTAAAGCACAAAAAACTTGGTTCAAACTCCTCTCTGGCAGATAGGTTTTTACAAAAGGATAAATTGCATTGACAAAATTACAAACTGCATTTTATTTTACTAACAAGAGTTATACAGAAATTACCTGAATGGAAAGGAAACTGCTGTTTAGCTTCTCCTGTGTGAGCATCCCAAATTATTGTTGTCTGCATCCAAAAAAAGGGGAGAAGAAAAAGATTAGTGACTCTTCAGCTCAGGGAAAACAAACAGAGTGCACCCTCACTGAGGAGCAATTCTAAAAGATGGACTGATAAAATTATTGACTGCAGAGAACCTTGTGCGTTGAACAGCTGAAAAAACAGAAATCATTTCCAAACATTACAGAATAGTAATCTAAGTGTAGATAAGGAAGTATCACCCCTACAGACGAAGTAATATAACTACTAAGGATGGGCATATTCTATCTGAATAATGCTGGAAGACAGAACTACACATTATTAATAAGCATTTTGTTACAGCTGTTTCAGTTACCTTCTTCAAAGAAGACTTTTTGCCCTTTTCAAAGACGCAAACTGAATTCTGTTCCAAAACTACGTGATACTACATTTCTAACAATTAAACCACCAAGTGAAATGTTCATCTAGCAGCAGAGTACATACCACTTCTTGACACTGGTGGGACAGACTGAAGTGTAATTTGCTTACTACAGGTTTAATCCATGCCCACGGAACACGTAAGCAACCACCCTGCAGAGCTCAATACCCCTTCTGAGTGAATTGTCAATGTATGGGGAGTATATGCTCCCAAATAATAAATTAAGGATGCCTCATTTTGCTGATAATGGATCATCTAAAGAATCACTGCAGTTACTGGGAACATAAGTTTGCCAGAATAATGGCACTACCACTGGGAGACAAGCACAGCTCAATATAAGCCAATATTAAAAGGAATAAAACTAAGTTTCCATTTTCACAAGTATGTGAAAATATAGGGATTCATCTAGGCTTCAAATCAGATGTACAAGCCTGAGCTAGTTTCCCTAGACTCTCTCTGCCAGTTGTCGGAGAGGAGCACTGTCAGTGCATCTCACTGCATCACAGCCCATACAACCCAGCACTTGGAAGTGCCATTTTTCTCTCAGAATTTTATAAAGGAAGCCAAGGATGACATACACATCTAATTTTTAGACATTGGAAGTCAGGCAAGACGAATGCTGTATACTTTCCAGTTTCAGTTGTAATGGATTTGTGCTCATCATCAGCAGTCATCTGTTCATTTTAATCTCTAATACACACTCAGCTGAAACTACCATGTTTTGCTTGATTCGGAGTTCAGAACTGCCATTTTTTTGCATATTTGCATAGGAAGTCATATATATTTTATTCAAATACAAGTGTTTCGCTAATTAGATAAGCTGAAAGGTCGAGTATCTTTAAGATAATTTCCTTCCTGGAAATAGTTAGCTGATAACAACTATAAACATAGGTAGCGGAAACAGTTCTTAATCCTTAACTGAGAAACATTTAAGATGCAATTTTACACAGGGGGCAAGTCGAGGGGTTTTTTTAAGTAAAATTGTTTACATAAAAATAGTACACATTTATGCAGCCTCAATAACGTAATCAACATGCACTAAAACACACTAAAGAAAAGTAAAGCCTCCAGGATGCCCGAAGGAGAAAAAAAAAATTATGGAATTCAGCAGCACAAGCATACTGAGTCAGCACATTTGTATGTTAGAATAATGTATTTTCAAAACTCACTTTATCAACACCAGCACTTAAAATATAATTCCCCTTTTTGTTCCATTTCAGGGCAAATATTGGACCTTTATGTTGACCTAAGGTGCTTGCAAGGTTACCTGGAATAAAGAAGAAGTAAATATTACAATTTGTTTACAAATCAGCCAAATTATAGTTCACTGCTGCTTGATGCTTAAGAACAATCAATGTTGTTTGACTTACCATCTTCTGTCCATATTCTTGCAAAACCATCATACGAGCCTGTAGCCAATAGTGTTCCATCACTCTGTTGGGATATATAAAAATGGCAAAGGTCGATACTAAATGAAATCTGTTTCAATGACCATTTTTCTTTTCATTTCTTCTTTTTTAGCTTTGTGCATTGAGATTTATGGGAAATCTGAGTCCACAAATTGAGACAGCTTATACTGTGATTTAAACTAAAGGTTATTACTGCAGTCAGCAAAGAGGAAATAAAACCTTCTAACATACTGTGAAATACTGGGCTAAACTGTCAGATAAGAGTAATTTAATCAAAAGGATTAGAAAAAGAAAATAAGATATAATAAATTCTACGGGATTCTTCCAGATAACAAACAGATACTACTTCTTAGGCATAAAGAGCCTACAAAACATCAACAGATCGTCTAAATCCTGACCAAATCCCATTTCAGTGAAATTTAGGCACCTATACTTGAAAGACGGACCTAAACACTTAAGCGACCTGCACTCACAGTCAGCACCTTCAACGCTGCCTGCCACAAAGAAGCTGCTTCCTACTTGTCTAAACACAGACTCCCACACAAGCTCAGAGGCACAGTACCACGACAGACAGCTTGAGAAAAGCTGGATTCATGGGTCCCAGTTAGGGGAAAAAAAAGCCCAGGAATCCTAACCAGCAAGTTAGATCCATTCTGCTGGGGGAGCCCTTCACTGAGGGATACCTCCTCTGCAGCCACCAATGCTAGTTACTGGGCCAGAATGAGAACCATTAAAAAGGAACTCGACTCTGCAACCTGATGAGATTGGTACTGGTAGAGCTGTTTAGTCTTTAAACATTTCAGCACCTGTATTAAGAGTGAGATTCACCCCATGCATCTCCAGACCTCCAGATTTAGGAGTTAAAGAGAGTAACCTGGTCTCCCTCTATAATCAGCAGCATCACCCACCTCTGCAGTGTAACTCATGATCCCGTTTGCTTTAGGCTCTGCCCAGACCAGCACAAAGACACACGTCTCTGCTTCTGCTGACCTGGAGGGAGTCTAGGTGACTAGTTTAGATGAATAAATCTAAGGGAGATGAATCCTATCCTTGGTACCAAAAGACATGATCTGAATATGGCCTCTAGAAATAACCTTTCTTATTATAACATAAATCACATAAAACGGAGAGGAACCGATTTAATACCACCAGTGTGAAAATTTCACAGTGAAATATGATTAATATTGTCGTTCTAAATAAACAATAAAGGCAGATGGCACTTCTATCATCATGAATAGAAATTTAGGAAAAAGTATAAAATAATCCTTTAGAACATATGTCCACTCCAACCCTCCAAAACCAGTGAGTCAGAGCAGCTGTAGATTTACCTCAAAGGTATAGTGATATAGGGGGGAAAATATCAAAAGCCAACTTCACTGTGATATTCACTTATCTGGACCACTGATCAGAGCAAAGGTGACAAGAGCAAAAAGAGAAAAGGGAAAGAAAGCTCAGGGACTAGATATACAGTTCATCCAAATTTGTTCACGCGTTCTTTGGAAAACTCAAGTTGGAAGCACTTCAAGTGTATAAATTAGGAACATTTCCTTACATTAAGTACTAGCACAATGCAAGTGAAGTATCAGTGATGGAAATGAAGTCTGGCAAGATAAGGAACTACTACATGGACTATGTGAGGATGCCCTGTATGTTTTGGACAGCTTTTCTCATAACTGTTCTGCAACCTTGCATGTTTTCCTCTTTCAGTTACTCTTTTCCTATGCCTTAATTCAGTTTTTCCCGACTATTTTTCTTCACCATGATATCCACGAGAAACAAGTAATGGACATTCTTGTGTTTTATCTTTATTTGCTTTGTTAACCTACTTCTGCTTTCTGTACTACTGATCAACTCCTTTTGTTGTGTCAAATATAAAATACATAGGGGAAGCTGATTTGTCCCGTGGCATTATCTTTTACTTCTGTGAGGCCCCTAGCTCACCTGAAGGACAATAATATTGCAGTAAAGACTAATCAATCTTGGTCTCTGGCCAGCAACTGAGACTGCATGTAACTGCTGAGAATCCTTTCTGGTACTGAATTTTTAATCTGTTTTCCTACAAAAGCAAGACTAATGTGATCACCCTCTCTGTACTAATATCAGCAAAACAGACAGAATGCAAGTGATCTCAAAATTAATTATGGTTCCTGCAAGGTCTTGTAAGTTCTTTTTACAATGTTAGGTGGCAGAAAGGAGACATGAAGCAGCCTTAAAACTGCCCAAAGACACTGCCCAGACACTGAGGATTCTTAACAATACCTGTCCCTCTGCTCACTTCAGTCTTCTCTGTGCAGGACCATATTATCTGAGAGAGAAGCTTTTGCAGGATGAAAGTAAAAAAGGGATCAGGCAAAACAGTTTCCCCCAGAAGGCAGGTAGGTAAAGACAGAATGACTATATATGCTCCTACCAAAACAAAGACAATAACGTCAACATGTTTTGCTTTGCGCAGCGTAATACAAATGAGAGACAGTCTTGATAGTCCAACTATCAACTTGGACTATCAACCTCAGAAAAAGCTTTGCTGGTGCTTATATCTCCTTACATGCCAGAATAAAGTAACTATGAGATGCAAATACATTATTAATCGGCTTCATTACTACATACATTGCTTATTTAATCTTCATGCTTAAAATTGGCTAAGTTTATTTTTACCCATGCTCCTAAAACAGAGATATAAATACAGCACTATTAAGCTTGAAGATGGCAACAGTCCTGGAAAATTACAGCATATAGGGGAAAGTTCAGTCTATTATGAGTATTTGAAACAAGAGGTCAGTAGGTTAGGCCAGAGCTTCTGGTCACCTCAGATGTAAAAGATATGGAGCAGCAGCTGTAATTGCCTCTGAATTAAATTTAGACAGTTAAAAACCATGCACAGTCTTAGAAGTTAGCTTACATTCCAGTCCAATGAAGTCACATCCTTATTGCTGGGGACATCGTGTCCTCCTTCTCTTATGCAGTGCCTCAAAACTAGTTGAGTGGAACCGCTGTTGCTGTTTTCATTGAGATTCCATATTCTGGCCGTTGAGTCTCCAGATCTATAAAAGTAATTGTGCAGAGATGAAAACTCCTCTTGGTGTCGACCCAGCACACAATTCAAAACCCTCTACTTCTGCTTTCATTGAGAGACCATCACAGCCTTTATAAAGTAATTTTTCTTTCCAACATTTCCTACACTCTGTACACCTTTTTAAAAAAGCTAACACATATTTAAATTATGCGTATCATCTAAATCCACATCATCATTTGCTTTATTCAGAAAAGTTTTACCTCAAATACATTTGCTTGCTCTTTACATTTCACATTTCATACCTAAAGTTGATAACACCAAAACTGAGACAGTCTGGGGGAGCTCAACATTACAAACGTAACACTGTGGAGATCCCAACAAAGACAGAAACACAAAGGCTGTGCCCACATACCACACATAAAAAGTGCGCACAGTCCCATTAGCTCCCAATGGCTCGTCGAGTCCCTGTTCCCCCAGATCTGCAGTATGTTCCGACCACGGTGCAATGGGACCTGCAGGGTCAACCATCTGCAGAGGTGCTGGGTGTCACCTTGGCAGCAGCGTCGGGGAAGGGGACCTTCAGCAGTGTGACAAAGGTGCTGTGGTGCCACCTCCCTGGTCCTGCCTGGGTTCCTCTGACAGCTACAGCAGGAGCAGGAGGTGAACTTAAGGCTGCCTTCAATTTGGCCATACTTGTGTTCAGGACAGACCAGAATTCAGCCTCTGACAGAAGCTGTTTGCAAAAAACATCCTCTTGGCATTAAACCAAACCAGAGAATCTAAAGATTAGGAAAGTAGAAAGGTAATCTAAATTAATTTTTAAAATTCACCTTGATTTTATTTTTTAAATTCATGCCTACACGGTCTTTTGCTGTATGCAGCTTGGTTGCTTAGCTCATGTTGTCCAAAAAAGTGGCAAAATAACTATTGGCATAATAGAGCAAGAGAGACACCATCAGGATTTTAATCTATTTTATAGACCAAATATTTTCTAGGGAGATGTTTTCATTACAGACTGAAAGCCTGATTTTTGACCAGAAAAAAGTTGTGAGGAAGAAGTGAAGAGGTTATCATAATCTGGTTTTAAATAATGCATTTATTTTCACTCTGTATAAATCTTTCTTTCAATGAAAAATGTCTCTGAGGTCAGAAATCAATTTGCAACAGAGTGGAAGACATTATGCTTTCTAGTTTATTGGGATTTGTCTCTTGCTCNACAATTAAAGTACCCTGGCTTGCTTCTTTTGTCCAGAGGGTAATTTTCATTTACATGCAGTAAGTACAATCTTAAGAGGGGAATTAGGATCTCTCCTATATTTCCAAGAATTCATACAGTCAAGATGAAATTTCATTGTCGATCTACCGGATGTGTTAGCTTTTCCTTTTGTTAAAGTAACGACTAAAACTTCCTTTCCTATACACTAACGAGAAAAAGTCTTTCTTCGAAGACTAAAAACCAAAGATCCATTTTTGCTTCGATAAGCCATGTTTTACTGAAAAGGAAATCCATCACAAAAGAATATTAAATTTTCTCCCAGTCTACTAATAAAACATTTTAATTATTTATACTAAAAGTACCAGGCAAATTTTAAACACCTCACACATCTTTGAGTGCAAATATTGACCAATCAGGTATCAAACTTGATTGATCTTTGCGTATTATTTTACCAACAATGGAGCCAAATTTAACATGAACACTAGTTCAGCTGTGAAAGCAAACACCTCTCTGCCTGCAGGGGTGGCTCTGAGCTGTGCTGGTTCATGGCACGCCTGGGGAATGTGCCCCCATCTCCTCCGAAGCCTTTGTGTCAAACTCCGACGTGACGGCTGGCCAGGGCTTTGCCAGCCTAACCACAAGCTGCTGCTCTACAGTCACTCTAGTTTTTGGCACAAATCTTGCACTTCAGTGATTAAGAAATAATTCAGATGGGGATAATTTTTGCCACCATACAGAGCCGTGACTGTCACATAACTCCTTATTTTTCAGAGGTCTGGAAAACTGAACAATAATTTTGCATATGTTGGCTAGAAAATTAATGAAGTTAATCATGGGGCTCACAAGTTAAGGAATATTCTTAGTTGTGGTAATTTACAATAACGGGAATGGGAGTAAGTCTTTCATAGGCTTGGGCTATTGGTTAACATGATAAGTAGGAAATTCCTTGAGCGCTCCCTTCTCCACTATATAGGACTCTGGGCCACTCCTGCCCTCACTGCAATAATCCAGTTTGTTATTGGACCCTGTGAATAAAGTACTCAGCCACTTGGCTATCAAACACAATATCCTATTCGCTAGTTCTAACAGGGTTATGTTTTGTTTTTCAACAGTTTTATTTGGTCAGCTTTCTGGCGATGCTTGGGCAATCTTATTTTCCAGTATTTTAATTTTGTTTTTCCATTTTCTTCTTCCTAAGGCTACATAAGCTATTATGTGTCCCTGCAGAGAGGCTTTATAAGCCTACCAGTGTGTGGCAAGGGTATTTGTGTGTCTTCCCTTTTGTTGCTGGGAGAAAAAAAAAAGAGTATTCTCTGCTCTGGAAAGTATTCTGATTTCTGTTGAATGATTCAGTGAACCCTGCCTTATTAGAGGACCATAGTTCAAGCGCAATTCAGAAAGATATTTAATCTCCTTAGCCCACAGAAGCATTTCTATCTGCATGATAAAGCAGCTCATTCCAACATGCAAGTCATGAACACTTGAGTAATAAGTACACTGTTCTGCACTATGGTAGAATACTGCCAAATTTTAGGAAGGCTAGTTCTGAAAGAATTTTATTCCGTGGCCTCCAGTCCCAGTATACTCATGAATCAAGGTGGACAAATGTTTGCAGAATTTTATTTGTGACATACAAAAACCCCATCCCACAACTGTCAGCGGAGAGGTTAAAACAGCTGCAGTTGGGGAGAGAAATTTGCAAGACGGTTATTGAACCTTGGTATTTCTAATCTTCAGCTGCAAGTCTTATAATCACTGTTATTTTGATAAGCAATATTGCTAATGTGTATTTAATGCTTCTGGCTCAAACAGGTTAGACTTTTTATTATTTTATTTTAAAGGAGATTATTAAAGGCATAAAAGCTCCTTGTAATTTACTCACCTGACTTTTCCTTAATAAAGCAGGTGTCTTAAAGTAAGTGCTTATGTTTCCTAGGCAGTCAGTAGTGGGAACTGCCTCGGAGGTATCCACAGGGAGATCTCTGTCCCACTGGTTCTACAACATTGCTACCTGCAACAGCTTATTGGAGTAGACCTCACCTAATAGCTGACTGCTTTGCGTCAACTGAGTTGATGCAATGAGGAAAGTGGCCCCAATAAAGTCACCTGCTAATGAATAAGCACTTAGCAGAATTAACACTTGGCGCCGACTAGCAGGGTGGTGTGTAAAAGGTAATTCACAATGGATCCTAAACCACTGATATGAGGAATACAGTAACTCAAATAAACACCCAGAGATGCTGACCGGGGAAACAGCCTTTCTTGCTTCTGAGAGACACAGCCATAACTGGAAGACCTTGGACAACAGCTTTAGCGGCGAATTATTTTGCTGACTAGGGAGAGCTGAAGGTGCATAGAGCACTCACTCTGCAAGAGACAGAGTTCCCCTCTGTGAAAGAGGCTGGTAGAGATCAGCAAAGACAGGCAAAGAAACCTGCTGTTGGGTTTTGGGAATGGGGCCAGGTCCCTCTGCTTCACAGCTACGAGAATTACTTGAAGGGCATGGCTGGATGTAACAGAACAGAGCAGCTCTTGCAAGCAGCAGCTGAGCGTGCGGAGAGAGGATCCTAAATTCAGCTAGCAAAGCTTTTGGAGCTCAAGGCTCTGGCAACCTTGGCATTCACAGCCCACCCACTTCCATACTGGGAAATTCAAGCGTGTTCAGGAACACACTCTGGGTCACTGGACCATGATCACCTACGCTAGCCAACTGATAGATTATTCCCTAGCCAGACTCCGGCCTGTTTTAATTAGCACTCTTGCTCGGGGCCTTGATGTTCTCCCTGAATAACTCCTGGGCATGGCTTGGCGGTTACAATGGTTCAGGGACAATTCCCAACGCGCAGTTTGTTCGGCAGCCAGGACAGTTTGCTAGCACAGACACTGGCCGTGCTGTGCCAGTTGGCCCCAGTGGCTAGGAATATTCCCAGGCATGGTTAGTTTACTAATGTGGCCGTAGCTGTAATGGGTTTCTACACCACCGAGGGAGCATAACCATCTGTAATAATTTACATGTGTCACAAAATTAAAACTTAGATATTGAAAGATATCTCATGGAAGAAATCAGTCTTTGAAGAAGAGGACAAAAGGATTTTAAAAGCGAAATTGAAATTATGGCTGGGAATGGTCAAATCTTAACATTTGGCCAAGCACTTTTTTTTTTTTTCTTTTTTTTTTTTTTAACCTGTCCAAAACAATATATACAATTATTGGTTTGGGAATGTTGATTTCCTTCATAAAGGGTAATTAATCCTTTTACATGGCTGTATGTATGCACTTTACTGTACTATTATAATGCTTCCATTCATGACATCTAAGCATTCTTCTCATAAGCATCTGGTGACAGTCATGCCTTTGATAGCCTTTACTGGTATCTCTAGTCTCCTCCATCCTCCACTTCAAGGGTTATGGATGTGGTGGAGGAAGAGCAGCTGCAGAATAGATTTCTTCTGGCTGCCTGATCAGAGAAATTCCTGTCTTGACTGTTTGTTGTTTATTTATTTGTTTTTTTTTTTTTTTAAATAGCCCTTTGCAAAGTCCAGAGAGTAAATATTCCTGTGCTAGCCTTCACACTCTAAAAAAATCATAGCAATGGAGTAGATGGGACATCAAATATCAAAATCCCTTTCTATCAGTGGGATACTCACTAAATCTAGAAACCAATGCTCTAGTTTTCATTCTACAAATGAAATTTGTAATTCATTCTACAAACAAATCCCCCTACACAGCTTGCTTCAGATTAGGTTGTGAACCTGCATTACTCTTTTAGTGCTTTGAAAATTACCTCAGGTTGCTGTCTAAACTGCTGCTAATTGTTAGAAAAATTTATTGCTTGTATAACAAGGCTTGAGGAAAACACTTTGCCACAAATTTGGATTTGATTATGCTAGGCACTTTATAAACAGAACAAATGTGTTATTTCCTTTATTTAATAGTTAGGTTTTTACATGTATTTTTTAAGAAGACAACAGATGGGTACAATGAGGCAGATGGGAAAACAGAAGAAAACTACTGACTGGGCAGCACAATATGGCTATTATAGAATCTAACAATTCGGTGTTCTCACATCAGACTAACTGCAGTTTTCTTTTTTGAAGTATTACTTTGTGAAAGACAAACAGAACTGCAGCATACTGTAGATCTCGTGGAATTTCTCCCCCTTGCTTAATTCCTGCCGTAATACACAGTTGACCTGTAGTTGATGGCCTGCACTATTGTTATACCAAACATCTCGAATGCTTCTTTGTGCAGTGGCATAATCAGACACTCAACTCTCTTCCTTTGGTTTAATTTTCTTCTGTGCGTTCTACGCCATTTCAGCCACGTAAGTTCCATTAGGTGCCTGCTGCTGCTGTATTTGTGAAGGCTAACTGCACCACATACTTTGTTTCTTGTGAGCAGGCTAAAATACGATCAAGATGCATGGTTCTAAATTATTTGCATTTTTGTTGCATTGCCATTAGTCTGTATGAGACACAGCATCTGACTGTACTTTCTAACCGTATGTGCATTTATGTGCTTCCAAAATCAGTAGCAAAGCTTACTAAGAAAGACCTATTACACTGAAGGGTAAAGCTTAATTGAAGGGCTAGTGAGTTGCTACTCCTTTATCTTAAGACCTCTCACTAATGGTTCTGATTATCATCCTCCAGGTTCACCTGAAGCTGTGTAAGATATCCCTGTCCCAAGGATCCATCTACCAGCGCTTAACACCCTGCAGCAAAAGAGCCCACTGGTTCCTCCGTCACTGTGACGTTGGAGTCTTAACTCCCTATGTAACGAGTGGAGAGATGTAGGTACCTGCAGAGGGACACGGCACTTGAGTAGATGCCTAATTTCAGCTGGGCACTTACTCTCCAGAATAAAGCAGCATCTTCACTTCATCTCAGGCGCCACCAGGTGCCCCTAAATGATAATTCTGCATGGTGCCCTTTCTCCCCATCGGTTTTCCTTTAGATAATGTGGGTGTGCTATCTGATCACCTGCAGACTGTTCTGCATAGAATTCAAATAACTACCACGATGGATAAGTTTACTATTAAAAAGTACATTGTCTTGGATGACAAGGCTAAAGGACATCTATTGTATCCACAAATACAGGCCCTTCATTTGTATGATCCTAAACGAAATACTTGTGAGCTGTTGATCCCAAGACAGCCCAAGAAATTCTAATTAAGTTTGCCCCTGCTATGGGAATGTTCTGCCAGACTTTATGAAACCTTTTCTAAATTTTCATCTTTAATAAGAAACAACCACAAAAACAATTTAATGAGGTTAAGTAAATTCTTCTTAGTTTTTTGAGGTTTTCTTCACTATTGGGTCATCATTTAACATTATTGATGAATAGTCAAAGCATTTAGGCATATATTGAGAAGTTAGAGAAGAACAGCAGCATGTTCATTCAGGACCATTTGATGTTGATTTACAAATCATTATGTAGGCAGTAACATTGCATGAACATCACAGATTCTTTGCCTTCCCTTGATTCGTCTTTTTTCCTTGAAAACATTCTCTGATTTCGGCCAGGACAATTAAAGAATGTCATGTGCCACAGGCCTTCCACACTTGTCAACACTAATATCGATTTATTTATACATTACATAAATCTCTTTTTATGGCTCACTCAACTGTATGCTGGGAAGAGGAAAATCTTTGTGAAATAACTGTTTTACGCTTGCCTACTTTAACTGGAGACTGAGCATAATGATCAGGTCTTCCCTTAATAATAATCATTTGGGTTGGAGCTTTGCTAGGAGTAAGTAATACTGCCAAGTAATATTGCCTGAGACACTAGAAAACTGAGTGGGTAAAGGAATACGCTTAGCAGAAAATACAGCAAATGTATGGCATAGGAGTGTGGCTGCTATTACTGCTCTTGTCTATATCATGACATCACCCAAGGACCCTATTACAAACCAGAAGATCCCCTAAGCCTATGCAAAAAAAGAGCTGAATAAAGAACTGAGTTTTTCATCCCAAAGCCCTACATACAGTTTTTGCAAATTTTAATGCCATATCCATTTAAAAGTAACAAATGAAGACACTTAACTGCTACAGATACTAAAAGTACTGTTGGGCCTGGACATTCCAGAAACAAAGCATACTCAGAAGGAACTGGTTTTCTAAAAATCCAGTCTGTTGTCTGCAGTCATTCTTTGGAAGCTGCTGTCTTCATTCTCTTAGACATCTTGTGCTGTTAATCCAACCTGATACTTATTTTCCCTATTTATTCTTTCCCATTTGCACTCTAATTCGTTGTTGTCATGTATTAAGTCAATAAAAATAAGAAGAATATTCTGATGACCTTGCAAAAAGCTGGAAATAAAATACAGGCTCTCCTCTTCCTTTTAAAAAAGTGTGTTCTTGTCATAGTTTTAGCTGGGATAGAGTTGACTTCTTACTAGCAGCTGGTGTAGAGCTAGGTTTGGGATCTGGGATGAGAGAGAGTGTTGATAGCGCACTGGTGGTTTTGGTTGTTGCTAAGCAGTCAAAGCCATTTCTGCTCCTCACATCGCCCCACCAGCGAGTAGGCTGGGGGTGCACAAGAAGCTGGGAGGAGACACAGTCGGGACAGGTGACCGCAGGTGACCAAAGGGATAGTCCATACCATGTGACATCATGCTCAGCATATAAAGCTAGGGGAAGAAGAAGGAAGGTGGGACGTTCAAGGCCATGGCATTTGTCTTCCCAAGCAACTGTTACACATGATGGAGCCCTGCTTTCCTGGAGATGGCTGCCTGCCGATGGGAAGCAGTGAATGAATTCCTTGTTTTGCTTTGCTTGCGTTAGCGGCTTTAGCTCTACCTATTAAACTGTCTTTACCTCAATCCACGAGTTTTTTCTCACTGTTACTCCTCCGACTCTCTTCCCCATTTCAAATGGGGAGAGCGAGCGAGCAGCGGCATGGTCCTCGTTGCCGGCTGGGGTTAAATCATCACTTTTAAGTGATGAAGACCCATTTCTTTCCTCTAACTAATATCAGCTTTCCTCTATGTTCCCAGCTAGACTTCTTAAATTTAGCCTTCATTTTAAGGTTTAACTTTAAGCATGAACAAACAATAGATTCCAACAGTGTCTGTATATAGCTCGCAGGGGATGTTTACATTAGCATTGTTTGGATCAAAACCGCTTTTTGTAAGTCAATCTCCAGATTGCGCCACTTACCATGCTTTGGTTGTCACTGCTAAGCAGTCCTGTAGAACACAAACTAGACTCCTTTCCAATGACAGAAAACAAAATATGCCTTCAAACCTCCCCTTAATGTTCACCTCATTGGGCAAAACTAAGTCCAGCCTGAAGCCCACCCTGTCCCATACAAACAGTGGTGATAAAAGGTCCTTGCACAACAGTTTTTGCTCTATGGATCTACTCCTGTTTGTGCACCATGCTAATGCAGACCTAGCCAAAGAGAACTCTGGTTTAGAGTCACTGTACTTTCAAAAGGCAAACCTGCATGCTACAGACTTTCTGAGACACCAGTGTGAACTGTTAACTAGGAGCAGTAGATTACATGAACTTCAAATACTCTGAGAGTTATCCATAGTTATTTTTAAAACTTATTAAAAAATTACAGGTATTCAGGGCCATAGAGTGCACATATTAAGTGTGCAAATGCTTCATATTCTGCGTCACCTCATAATTACTTAACTCCTACACAGGTACAGTACTGCTGAAGAAAACAGTTGCAGGCTGAAAAAACAGTCGAGAGAATACTCACTCATCTCTAGTATACGCTCGCAAGTTCTTGCATCTCTAAATATACTCTAATTGCAGCAGCTGGTTTCAGTCATGGTCTTACCCAGATGCTAGCAGGTCACTGACAGGGTTCCAGGCACAGATGAACACCTCTGATTCATGGCCCCGAAGGACTGTTGCTTTGTTAGGAGGAATTTCAACATCCCCGTCAATTTCCATTGGCTTTGAATGATTATCTGTAAGGAGATAGATCAGAATAAGTAGTTTGCAAGATGCTGTTAGGTCTGCTTTAAAAACAGCCAGATACCCATGGCCTGAAGCTTACAGCAATGTATAGACTATGAATAATATTCTGTGTTGTGTCACTGGCTGTAATATTCTGTTTTCTTCGGTACGAGGATTCAAAGTTATGATATTTCCTCAAAATGTAGAGCTTTCCAAAATAATTTGTATAAATTCACTTGGCTTTTTTTCAAAAAATAGTTAGCATTTATTTCAGTGTAGGTTTTTTTTGAGGCTGGCTTCATTAAAAATGGATTACAGATTTATTAAAATAGCAGATTGCCACAGTTGAGAAAAGCTTTATGCTGTTCTTTTAAAAAAGTCGCATACAGCGCATACATTTTCTTACACAGTGCCTTGTAAGTAACATGTGCGCTACTCACAGATGAAGAAGTAAGGGCCTCATTCCCTGAGCATGGCAGTGAAACAGTGAGAAATCACCTTCTCAAGGATATCGTAATATATGCAAAGATACCAACTGAGGCATAGATATACTTAACCTGCACGCTGTAATTCTGGGGTTCTTTAGACTGCAATCTAAGTAACTTTGTTTTTATAAAGCTCTTTTACTTCCTTAAGGGAAACAAAAAGGAATTTAAAATGACGAATTTCTCTTCGTAGCAGCAATTCATTCCAATTTGCATCATGAACAATGTTTTCACTCCAGATTTTCATTGCTTCAGTATAAATCTTCCTCATTCAGCTCAAACTACACTTCCTGGCAGCAGCACAAGATCATTATCCTCTGCGAGGAAGGCAGCGATCAAGGACAGGTAAGACAGCGCAAGAGCAGACAGCAGATGTTACACGCAGAAGGCACATCCAAGAGCGGATCGCGGGCAGGCTGGGGGAACGGCAGCCTCGTGTCATCTAATCAATGCCTCGGCGAGCTGATCTGCTCTGATTGATCAAAATCCAAGTTTTCATTCTGGGTGAAGTCTTGTAGTTAGTCATTCTTTAATCACATATGGAGATCCATAGGTTTGCAAGTGGAATAATTATGCTTCTTTACTGCCACATGTTTATGGCATTTAAAATCAGCCATCTGTCCCGATACTCAAGCTCTGCTGAGCTATTGCCCATCGACTGGCAAAACAGACTATGACATTGCACACCCGCCATTGGAAGGAAGATCTCCAGATTTCCACCCTTACCCAGGCTTTCAAATACTCTGTTTTGCTCTGCCTAATTTATGCCGAGTCACACAAGTAGCACTTCTCATTGTGTATTTGGTTAGGTACCCTGTTAACTATGTCTGTGGTATATCTACGCCATAGATGAAACTGAATGGAATTCACATGTAATTCAATGAGTTGCATAGCACCAAGTATCAACATCAGAAAACAACTAACAGTAATTTCACAGTTCACATTTCTCATTCAAAATATCTGTATTTTTAACTACATGTATTACCTATGGACTTTTTGCATAAAACTAATCATATTCAAATGCGTATTTGTAAAACCTGCACCTCTGCTAAGTCCCTGTGTTAAGCATTGTCCATGATAATTCCCCATATGTATAACTACTAAAATTAATACTGTCAAGACATACTAGTACTCGAGATTTAGCCTGACACTAGCAGCTGGTGACTTTGATAGAATATTCTGAGCAATTAGGGCAATGAAGAGCAAAGCACTATTAAAACCCACCAGAAGATACAAGTCTGGAACTCGCAATCCTCTATTTTTCATCACAGCACAGAATCGCCAGGTTTAACGCCTATTTTTATGAGAAGAACACCAGCATGCTAATGGCTATGCATTCATCTATGTCCTGTACACAGTGTGAGTTGGAAGCTGGAGGTAAACCAAGAAGTAAGATGTTTCAAGTGTTTTGATTTGAAAGAACTTAATGAGATGCTACTCTTAACCACATACCATCCTACTGTTACCTGCCTGGCTCTGAGAGCAGAGCTGCTTTTCACTCTCAAATATACCCAAATGACAGCTTGGAAGCAGCACTACTCCAAGGTCCCAGAGTCATGAGGTGCTATCAGAGCAAGGCCATTTGATTTTTCGGAATATTTTTCATTTGTATCTGGCCAGATGGAGGAATCTAGATACACACTTTGAATGTTTTAACTGCTGTGAAAAAAACCAAAAATACTCATGCTGTAAAAAAGGAATCTTGACTGGCTGATACCTCTGTTAGTACATGCAAGGCTGACCGGCCTCTGGGAGCAATGAAACACCTGCAGGTTTATTTTCTATTGTCTTTCAGTAATGATTTTGACACTACAGCTTTGATGGTTCAAGAGAAAAGGGCAGGAAAGATGAGGAGTCTTTCAGAAATTGTTCACAAATGTTCATATTGTTCAGTTTTCATCAGTAGTCAGGAACATTCATATTTAGAGTGTTACTGTTAAGCACAAAACCTGAAATGCCTCATTGAACAAACAGGACAGTTCACGCTTTGGTGAAACCGCTTCAGGCTCTCCTCAGACTCAGACAGATGCTGGCAATATAAACGGGATACGATTATGATAACAACAAAAAACTGCAGAAACCCCTGAGCACAAGAGAGCACCTCGCACGAGCACGGAGTTCCTTACACGGCACGAGCTCTTGTGAGCCCTGGTCTCATCTGGAAATTTGGCTTTCCTATGGATGCTGCTGCAATGCGTGCATGGGGAACAAGGGTAGGCAGATAAGGAAGAAGCAGTAACCATAAAGAATAGGCTGCTTTTTTTTTTTTCATAGTATCTTCAGAGCAGAAAGCTCTCAGTTAAGACCTCATTTGCACAAAGAACGTCTCTGAGGGGGTCACTGAAAGAGAGGACAGTTCTACCAAGGGCAGCAGACCCTCACAGGTGAAAAACTTAAGTCTGCAGGTCACATAGTGGAGGACACTGCTCAAATGTTAACACAAACCATTTTCTAAAGGCCAAAAGATCTTTCTAATTCTAATTTTGATTTTAGATTCAGATACTATTCTACTTTTTTTCCTCAAAGGTATTAAAAAACCAAAATAAATGCAAATTAAAAGTTGTATTTCCCCAAACTATTATGATTAAGTTTTTTTAAAAAATACACAATTTTAACATACCAGAGAGTAATATTAACTTCCTATTTCCTCCAAATTAAAAAAGGTATATTTTTAAGATCTTACCAGTGCTAACCCTTTCTTTTCTCAGGAAATGTGTTTTTTACTTAAATCTTTGACAGGCCTTTCACTGAAGTTGTTCTTTACGGTTGTAGTTATAATAAAGGAACTGGGCTCAGCCTTTTTTCCAGGGCTTTATTTTTCTTAAACCCAAGCCAATCCTTGCAAATACAATGAAACAAATGACACTAAAAATATTTGAGTTGGAAAACAATCCAAAGTTTGGCTCCATTACGACATGCCAATTTTTTTTTTTTTTAACTAATTTTTAAAGCCGAAAACATTACTCAGGAAGGAGTGATAGAAAGCAGCAATTTTATTTATTTAGGATTTGAATCTGCCCTCAAGCTGTTACTATTGTTAGATTTTTTTTCTGTCTCTCCTTTTCTTAAATCAAATCACCCTATCTTATTATATTAATAGTAAATTATACAAAAATATATTGTATTATATTAAATATATTAACACTTTTTTGGAAGGCTTATAGTGTCGTGGAGAACTCCAACTCAGAATAAATGCAAACCAGATAACTGAAAAGACATCTCTTTTACCCGCTTCCCCCATCCTGCCTTTTTATGACAGGCTGATACACAGGTGACTTCCAGGTCATGACTAAGGACTAGCACACCAGTTAAAACTGCCCCAACATATGTCAGCTCTCTGGAATCCCAACAAAAGTGAAAATTTGGCTAGGGAAGGTTGGGAAAGTTTGGGAAGTTTCTCACACCTTTTGTATCAGCAGCCATTCCTACCCAGGCGGTCTCCCAGCTTTCACCCGGGTTTGCCTTTTCGCCTATTTTTCTAACTTTACCAGAATACAGGGAAATACAGGTGTAAGAGTGTTAATCAGACTCATGCAGTAAATTGGCAGCTAGACCCGTTAGTCTTTATTTGCAGTGGTTTCTGATAATTACTGAGGCAGATCTGTTCCAGGGTGAGAACGCCAGCTTTGCAGTTCCGTGTGGATCTCCCACACATAACCATCATCTGCAGTTGTGCTGCACCACCTTGCTGATGGCCTCCGAATGCCTCAGACAGAAAGTTACAGTACTCCCAAGGTGAGGGAGTCACACAGATCCGAGAGTTGACTGTCCCTGCATTTGTCAGCACCTTCTCTCCAAAGGCTCTTTCTCCTCAAATTGCAGACCACACCTCTTCACCCAGGATGACCAACTGGCACAACAGCAGCTGCCAACAACACATGCCAGCAGACCAGCTACTCCTCGAGGGCTTTCTGTTTTCCCATCGCTGCTGCTCGGTTAACTCGTCTGCCTGGTAGCCTGCTTAGCCACAGTAATGCTTTCAAATGCACTGGCTGGTAGAGGACCTCATGGGTTGACACGTGTCCTACCTCTGTGAAATTTTACCGGACAACACAGTGTCATGTTCTTGCATTCTGCTCCAGACAGACCTATTGGATGATACTGTCATACAGGACTTCTCCTCTTCAACAGTCCAAGAAAGGTCTGCAACTGTTCGTGAAAATCCTTCTATTAAAAATCGCCATGAGAATTGGTGGTTTTTAATAATAAAACGGCAGACCTGAGAAATCGAGGCTTAGGGTGTGGTCATACATCTGAACTGATCTGCAAGGCTTTCCTTTTACTAATACAATAATATGTGTGTTTCTTCAGATCAGAAGGAAGTAATTTTGAGCGGTTCTGTATTAGTGATGAACCAATAATCAGGTTTCTACCTTCAGAATTTGGGTTTTTTGGTCCTGAGACAGGAAGACATTCCCCCAAAATTTTCACAAATCAGCTGAAGGGAATTGTCATCAAACAAAATGTCAGAATTTGATATATTTAGAAGTGCTTTCATTTCTGTTTGCACACCTTCACGTATGAAATAAGTTCAATTTCAATACAAATGGCCAGTTGGAAGTAAAACGCAAGCAATCCATAGTCTAAAATCAGGTGATTTTTAAAAAATTTTTCAGAATTTTTTTACAATTGCCTTTCTCATATGTAAAACATAATTTAAATCATTGCAGTTTTATTGGGGGAAGCTATCCTGTCTAACTGGAATTCTATGAAGAAAAACATGGTTTGCAAGCATTTTTCTCACTGACCCACAGAGGAATCTATTCAGATCAAAGAGAAGATGGAGACTGATAAAGGCATCTACACTGCAGAACAAATAAAGTCTGTTACGTGACTACAGTCCTGACCTGCTACTTGTCTAAGCTAAAGAGCTGTTGGGGCTTCCTACAAAACCCGCCACACACGTTCCTCTAGAATTTCCTTGGAAGGCAATCAGGCATTAAGGTCTCATTTCAGAAGTTAGCCGGTGCCCTAATATGGCTTGCTCACAGAAACCAGAACCATTAATCATATCTGCCCCACAATGTTAGCACAGTCATCAGGATCTAATTACACAAGCAGGTATGTCCACTCCTTGTTTTCTACTTCTGACTTTAGATGTCTAAGATACGAGCGCGGTTTCCAGCCATCACCAATAAACAAAGGTGAATTCAGAGCTCTTGAGAACTGACTGTTCCCACAGACTAAGGAAATCTCGGGAAGGTAGGACCTTCACTTAGACATCTGCAGTGGACTGTAGGACTAAGCACGTGCTATTAAATAAAAAGGTGAGGAATGCTTTCCTCTGTGCCTTCAAGACAGGTTGTGGCTGCATCCAAGCTGTGTGCCGGGAATGGTCCTTGGCACCTGTGACCCTCTATCCTGTGCTTGGCAATGATAGCTGGTACAGTCCAAACTGTGCCAAGGACCATGCCAAGGCTATGGATGACCACAGGATAGTTAGTACTTAAGGCTTTGCTCTGGCCGTGCTTCATTTACACAGACATGGCTTGTAGGTCCTGGCCTCTCAACCCACCTCCCTCATAGCCTGGCCAAAATGACCAACTGTGGCTACAGCTTGTCCCAACTTTAATCAAGTATCTAAAAGCACCTATAAAGCTGATATTAATGAAGTCTGGGTAGCCTGCTCCGCTTGTTGACACCGTCTTCAAATTGCAATTCTGAAGATACCTGAAGTTTTTGGATTCTTAGAGGACACCAGTAAAACACAGCACTCTGATGTGAAACTTGATCTTTACTCAGTAGCCTTTCTACAAATACCTCGCCCTTCTGGAACGATTCCCCTGCGTTCTACCGCCTTGCAGACACCAACGAAGTACAAGAATATTAGTGAAACCCAAATTGCCCAAACATCTGCAAGATGGCAAACATCTGCAAGAGCTGGCTTACTTATTGCATGTGCCCCATTCTCCTCTCCATTCACAGTGGCTTCTCCGTTCTTTGGTGTGTTCTGCTGGGAAACAGCAGTCGTCGTTGCTCCCGCTGTCGCTGCCGTTGCCGCCGCCGCCGCGCTGGCTTGTTGCTGAGCTAGTTTCTCTCTGAATGCTTGCTGCCGGGTCTGTACAACATCGGGCATCACCGCGTCGATCAGAGACAGTGACTCTATCGGCCTGCCGTCAAACACCGTACCATCCTGCAGGGAAAAGGAGCAGAAGCGAAACCGCAAGTTTAGGATCTTCCCCACCGAGGTCCGCAATGAGGTGATGACACAAAGGAACAAATCTAGGTTGCGTGAAGACGTTGCGTTTTGACTTAACCAACAGTGCCACATTACTACGGGCTGTCTCTCTCTCAGACCCGTGGTGGCGGTAATCATGTTCTGTTCGGTGAACAAGCCATTTATTGAAATGTTATAGAAAACCCAGGCATGTGAACTCTTTACCTACGCAAAAAAAATTACTCTGTGGAAAAAGAAGTGTGACTGATCACAGAGAGTTTCTCTTTGGTTTGTATTTGGAAAAAAGGAGTCACGGCGAAAGCCACAACAAAGGCAAATAGACTTTGGTTGAATTGTTTGTCTTCCTGCACTTGCAGGGGCACAGGAACAGAAGCAGCTGATGAATAACGAACCTCAGCCAAAACAAGATGTATGCGCAAATTCAGTGGTTTCTTACATGGTGTTCATCAGCCCAGCACCACCAGTTGCAGCTGACCGTAGAGCACTGCTTTACCATTCTTTTTCCTTTACTCACCTAGTTTTATTCCTAATAGTTATGGCTTTCATTTTGATTTCTGTAAATTAGGCTTCAGGTTTAATAACCAATTGAGTTAACCTTTAAGGGCTGTTTTTTAAGCCTTAATACAGACTCAGGTCAACAACTGCTATATCTAATTAGCTTTCCTTCACTTTCACTTTCCTCTTATCTTAAATATAGGAAAAAGGTTTCAGTAGCCTCCGTAAAGTGCCATTTTACTGATCTTCTGCAAACTCTTTGAAATTATCAAGACCCCACAGTGGAATATTTGTGTTTGAGGAACAGCAGATAAGATTAGGATATGGACAGATGAAGTAGCTGAGGAACAATGTAATTTTCAATAGATAACAATAATTAATAAAGAAAAATAGCCGTTTTGCTGACTAGTATGCTTCTGTTGGACTATTCATTGAATTACCCCTTACAATTACAATATTAAGATCATACGTATTTGTTTCCTCATGGGGAAGAAAAAGGACGAAAGAGTCCTTAGAGAAGAAAAATATAAGCTCTCTTTCTCCTCAACATTTTCTGTGTAAATGTCTCTACCAACCTTTATTTGAATCCTGGCTCAAGTCCTTGCTACACAATGAAAAAAATGTTTGCCAATGGATTTTGGCATCTTACATTTTTAACTTTAAAACGGCTCACTGGACTATTTCCATGACTGCCCTTTCACAGATCACAAACAATACTTTAATTTTACACACATTAGTTTATAGACTCATCGATTCCTTGCTGCTCTTAAGTAATACGCACACGTAGGGAAACATGTACGTTACATTACTGGTGTTCCGCCATCAGAAAAAATGGCCTTTGCTTTGCTGTAATGTACTTATAAGCACGTATTTGAACAGAATCAAACCACGATGCGCAACATACATCTTAATGGTGACAACACACGTATTTTTGGATTATTCTCTCAACTGAGGCCAATTCTGAAGCTGGATGCAGAGGAGCAGACCCCTACAGCTGCCATATGACCTGAACTGATAGGTGCTGTTCGTGGCTGGAAGTTTCTAACTGCGCAGATCCAATTTCAGGCACAGGGCAAAATGTTAAGTAGCAGCAAATTGGGACAGATTCCTAATATTGGTTTGTTATTACAACTGCATCAAAGTGCAGCTTGGCATGAATGTCAGATGTCATTGCCCCAATTAAAAAATAAGACATATACAACTCTTAAACACGGAATTGAGTCGTAAAAAGAAAACCACACAGAATGTTAGCGATAAAACCAAATGAATTTCCAAACTACACATTGCAAACAACACAACCTTTTCTCTATTTTATATTCTTTTGTTCTCACCCATGCTGTTCACATGCTATATCCAGCTATAGAGGAAAAAGCAATAGCATTTTATGCATTAATATTTATTACAGCTCTCTGTCAATTACGAATATCTATGGTAAATATTTTGCGATGCAGTACTTGCTTATCTGTCATGCTTCACTCCCTCTCGAAGCATCATGCCTTTAAGGTTGGCAGGGCAAAAATGCTGGTGTTTCCCACACCCCCTCTTTGTTTTCCCTGGCAGCGCAAGGAGAACAGAGACACTTCTGTGGCTGCTCATACAATCCCCGCAGACAACCCGTGCCCCAGCCAGGGTCAGAACGCACACACAGCCCTTTCGCCATGTACACGAGAGGACGGTGCCTGGTCTTACACGATCGGAGCCAAAGTCACCGAAACCAGAGCGAATCTCTCCGGTGACCTGCGTGGATTTCTGATCAGGCTCCTCACGGCGTGCACGCAGTGCTGCCTGCGAGCAGGTGTCAGGGAGTGAAGTTTTAACCCACACTGCAGGCTTTTCCTGCCAAATTCTGCTGTGACCTTGAAAACAGGCACATTTTCCTCTCTGCTGCAAGAACCTGTGCACCCCGGATTTGTCGACTGGGGTAATGGAAACACCATAAAATCCATTTAAGGAGTGCAAAGAAGGCCTCAATGCCACAGCTCAAAAAACTGAAATACGTTTGTCCCTCGGAGCTTTTCAGCTCTCTGCTGGGGGCGGGGCAGAGCGTGAGGAACACAAAATAGACGAAGGAAAACATCAAAAGAAACTCGATGGCTTGTGTGTCCGTCCGGGCCGTTGGGACGCGTCGCTGGGCAAGCCCCGGCGTGCCGGGTCCACGGTGGTGGCCAGGATACTTACTTCGTTGATGCTGATCTCAGCCTCCACATACTGGAGCCCCTTCTGGAGGATGGAGATGAGTGCGGCAGGTGGCACTAGTGTTCCGTTGATGTTGGACTGGCTGATGTGGCTCTCGATACCGAAGGTGAAGGCCGAGTGGGAGAAGCCTGAGAGCAGGAAAAGGAAGCCATGACATGAAACCTAAACGCACCAGCCAGATACACCTTCACGGTCTAAAAATAATTCTGCTGCGAGATCTGAGGGACGCTGCTGCATAAGCAGAAGGACGCGGGCTGGCTGCATGGAGCCAGGGAGCTTAACCAGAGCCGTCCCGACCACCCTGTCACCGCCCGTCCCCCACCCCTGCACACGCAGGGGAAGCCAAATAGCAATGGAAATGCACCCAGAGACAAATAACCCCAGAACTGTACTCACTGAAAACAAAACCAAAGACATAAAAGAAGAGGAATCGCCACAAGGGCAAGTCCAGCCTCAAATCTTCATTGCCCTTGCTGCATTTTAGTGTGGGTGTTTTCCGAAGGTAAATACGTAAATCCCTATCAGGGCACAAGTTGTACAAAATCAAGCCATAGATGCAGCTGACATAGGGGAGCCATTCCTTTATACCAGGGAGGAGATTTCAAATCCTCATTTTTTGCTGAGTACAATCTGACGTGCAGAGCATTGCCATTAAAACGTGAAACACAGAAGGCTGCTCCCGTAAACCTATTTGTTCTGAAAGTGAACAGTAATAGCGAAAGTAATTAATTGGGGTCCGCCACACAGCAGAGAACAAGCCAGTGCGGCAGCCTCTCCTTTAACCAGAAGTCTTTCTGGTTAAAGTCCGTTTCATTTTTGTCATTGTCCTAGAAATAAGGGGTAATGCAGGTGATGGCACTGAAAATTAAAGAATTTTGCCGGACACGTTTTAAAGAAAGAACTGTGCCTTAAAGGCTGGCTGAAGCTGCTGAAAACTGTTGCTGGGTTTGGAGGCGAGTGCTGCAGATCGACTGTACGTAGGGGCAGATGCGGGAGGGGGAAGGGGGAACAGGATGTAGATATAACCGTAGGAACCCATTTATCACCACACTGTCTCCAGAGCATTAATCTAACTTTAAAAGCCTTGGGGAAACCACCCATGCACCATCTCAAACAGGAAGAGCCCTCGCAGTATCCACCGACTAGACAAGAAAGAAGAAAAAAAAATACCCAAAGAAAAAGAAAGCAGCTCTCAAATGAAAATACTTCCGTTAAATATAGCCGTGCCTCCTCCCCTTGTCAACAGTAGTTTCATTTATAGCTTTGTCCGTTAAGGGATTTCCCCCATATCACTGCAATGTCCAATAGTGTGTGGGCTGGAGGATGGGATTTTGGGCTCGCTCCACAATAATGCTTTTTCTCTCTCACTCAAATTGTTTTCAAGATCCTCTTTGCAGCTAGCTCAATTATGATCGTAGATAGATAGCAAAAACAAGCTGAGAAACAGAATGCCTCCCACATTTGAAACGGAGGTATGTATTTCTCCGTGATTCTCTCCCCCTACACATTTTATTTTACCACTGTTTTTCTCCTCTTCCTGGAAACAGCCCCTATCCTCTCGTTTCCCAACCCTACCTTCCCTTCATGGCACTCCCCCAGTTTTGAGGGATGCTTGGGATGCTTTGGATACTTTTTAGGAAGTGGCAGGTTCACCAATGAGCAGAATTATGCAGGATTACGAGGCATAAAAATGAAGCACAGCAAAAAACACCTGAAAAACTGCAGTATCATTCATCTAATCCCTGATCCAATTCTTATCCTGTATTGCTTTTTATGTCCTAGCCTAGTTTACGAGCTGCTGGACCTCCTGCTGCATCCAAAATAGACTTAAGATCTGCAGGGCAGTGTTTTTCCCTCGTTATTAGTTTTGTAGGACACCTAAACACATTACTGGGTACCACAATGAGGAAGAAATCAAGTACTGAGTATACACAGCCTGTGTCTGAGAGATCTAGGGCTTGATCACTGAATACCGAAATCTCTCTCTATATATAAATACATCACGCAACTAACCAGAAGCAGAGTATCAGATCCCACTTAATTTATACTTATGTGTATTGAAATTAATCAACAACAACAATAATAATACCTTCTTCAAAAGGAATAGACTTTAAAATGTATCATGGATAAATCAGCAAATCTACTTAAGAATGGAGAAGAACGAGATTATTAAGCCGTTGTCCAGTAGCACCGAAGTTGACTGCTACAACAGCCAGCAGCTGGTTTGTGAGTCATCAGCTGAGAAAATTTTAACACGGTCTCTGATTCAATCAAAAGGTGGATGTCATAAAAATGGCAACCAACAAACATGAATAGAAAATACAAAAAAGTGGAAAATCATTATTGTGGATCTACAGTAGGCTTAATTTCAACTATGACTTTGTACCTCTCACTATTGCATTTGGTATCTTGCAGACTTTTTGGTTGGCTCCTGGCATATATTAAGCCCCATCTTCGCCAGCAGACAGATGAGTGTGGCACAAAGCTCACCTCTTTGCCCGGTACTGAGTTGCCACATCCCCAAAGAGCAACACATCTCACCTGGATGCACATGAGAGAAGGAACTTCTCAGCACAAAACCCACTTGTGTTATTGCAATGAATCCTGTTTATTTTACTGTTTCTCTCCATGCTAAGAAACTATTACCAAAGCACCTGTTAGATGAGGAATCACAAACCTCCTGGCTACACTGTCACTGGAGAGCACTTGCACGTCTCCAGCAGTTGTGACAAACTTTCCTAAAATCTTAGCTTGTAAGATCCAAATACTGAAAACCAATGGAGCGAAACTGCATAAGCAGGTGCTGCCGGACAACGTGTTCCTCAACCCTCTTGGAAAAATCCTCCCCTACAATTGCAATTAAAAGAAAAACAAACACAACAGAAACAACTCAATCAGACCACCAACCGATAGCTAATTACCTCCTGATTTCTCGTACTACTGTAGCATTTATGTAAGACCCATATGAGAGTAGACTGGTTTTAAAAGTAACACACACAGTTAACAAAATCCTGAATGAAGCTGTACCCACATCAGGTTTCTGATAACGCTGAGAAATCACTTGAGCTTTGTTTTTATAGTTACCAGATGTCATCAGTTCTCTTTGGGGCTCTGCACACAAGTACGCTGAACTATACAGCAATGCTGCAGCTCTACAGTTCAGTCTTACAAGAAGGTGATTTCTCTTAAAGAAAAGCAAGGCTTTTTTAAATGCTAGCTGGTGTTACAAACATTGATTTGGCCCTCCTTCTGCAGGTCGTGAAACCACGCCGGGGAAGGCAAAGCCAAGACACGAGCGCCCCGTCCCCTCCTCCAGTGGCTGTGTGCAGGCTGCCAGGGCAGCGTGGCAGTGAGAGCAGAGACAGAAGGTGCTCTGCGAGGGGGGATCTGAAGAAAGGACGCGGTCAAGATGACATGAAACCACAATAGACCCAAACTCAAAATGCTGTAGTGGCAGTGAAATGAATGAAAGTTGCACATCTGTGTCCATATGCATTATTTCTCATAAATTCTGTCACTGCGGTGACTGTAATAATCACTCCATAAACCAGTAACCTCTATTCAAATAGCACCAATAAATGAAATCTTAATGTAGTGAACCCTTTGAGGACACACGCAATGGGACTATGAGCTTTTAAGGTTAAAGACCTTAACGCACAGGGCAGAAGGGGAGAGAGCACGGCCACACACTGAACTGGTTTCGTACCAGTGAAGCGGATAGTCACTTGTGTGTGACGTGACCAGCGCCCTAAACGGCACCTTTTGGCACACTTGAGAGAATGGCTTCCAGGTTTTTTCTGCCTCAAGAAAGATGGGAAAACATAAACCATCAAACCATGTACAATCTGTAAATACATTGTGATACATGAAAAAAAAGCATCCAAATGAACAGTGCGGAACCTGGTATCATCACCTTAAAGGGAGGGGACCTATCAACTGTGGAATAGGTCATCTTCAAACACATTTACAGAGCATAAAGCCACAGAGTACATAATGAATGCAGGAAAAATTACTGAAACGCACCCACCCATTGTTATGCAAGTGTTTTTGACTTGAAAATGGAGTGAAATTCCTCACTGAGAGATTCCTCCGCCTTTTTTGTACTGACAGTGATAACAGGTCCTGGTTCTGTGCTGTATCTTTTCCCCCACTGAGGTGTCTGTATATACTCTCAGTGGTACATACACAGCCATTTGGGAACTCTTGCCCTAGGCAGTGCCAAAAAATGCGTATGTAGGGCTGTGTTTTGCAAAATTTCACTGATAGGTTTTGCTGTAACTGCAAAAATGGAGATGATCAAGATTTTTTTCCCTTGGCTTCTCCTTTTTTCAGTTAAAAACGGCCTCCCCTTAAAACAAGATTTGTCATCGATCATAAAATGACTAAGTTTTATTTAACGAATATAATGCTGCTCTCTGTGTCCTTGCTTGATCTGCAGGCTATGTAGTTTCAATTGTTTTTAATATTAGGAAAAATTTCTTCCCTGAAAGGGTCATCAAACACTGGAACAGGCTGCCCAGGGAGGCGATGGAGTCACCATCCCTGGAGGTATTTAAAAGATGGGCAGACGTGGTGCTGAGGGGCATGGTTTAGGGGTGATTTTGGCAGCGTTACGTTGATGGTTGGACTTGATGATCTTAAAGGTCTCTTCCAACCTGGCTGATTCTATGATTCTACGCCTGTCAAACGTAGGTGTAGGAAAGGCACCGGGCAGCCACGCAGCCTGGGGAATGCCTTGTCTTCTCCAGAGATGTGTTGCACCTCTTCCGGGAGTGAAGGAGTCTTCCTTTTAGGCACACAACTGGGGTGCTGCCGAGCATTCCGCGCGCTAACTCACCTGGCAATCACCGCTCTAGCTAACTGACATTCACTAAGCGCTCCTTTCATTTTCTGATCCCTTCAGCACCGTAAAAAGCAGTCTTGTTTAAACTGCAATCTTAAATTATAACAGCTACAGCACCTACTGCTGTGATTGTACAGGTGGAGGGAATGACAAAGAGGGGTCTGTGGAAGCAATGGCTTCTGAAGCGTTTCAGTCTTCTCTGGTTACCCAGGAGTTACCTGGGGGATGCCCTGATTAGCAACAGTTAAGTGATCTAGTGAACACTGCGCAAGTTTTCTGTTTGTGAACTAACTGGACTTAGTTCTCCTTGGTAAATTTAGCTAGTATACTGTTCAAATAACTGTTTAAAAGCCAGATGTCTCCAAGTTATTTGTAAATTATTCAGTTTAATTATTCATCCTCCGTGATTCTTCACTGAAACATTTGCTATTGTAGAATGAAACAGAGAATAAAGAATTATGAACATCAAATTGCCTTTCACACATCTTTATGATGAACAGCCTCTATCTCAACGCTGTACAAGTAATAACCCATTCCCACAAATCTTTGTATAACTAATGCCTAATGTGGCCCTCCGTCCTGGAAAATAGTGAGATTTCATATGGAGGTCTGTGTCATTTCCTTTAATAAATTTTCTGATTTCTTTAACTCCAGCAGTCAAGACTGAGGTTTTCAAATACAGGGATCTTAGGTTCAATTTCTGGAAATCAGCAAATTAGTGATGTTATTACTTCAATGGGGGGGGACGGGACGACGAGGCAGCAAACTACCTGACAACTGCTTCTTTTTTTTTTTTTTGTAACAATTTAACCATCTCCCGGTGGAAATAATCAACATTTCCTATTTCATTGATTTCTCCGATACCGTGTCGTCTTTCTTTTGTGGAAATTTCCAATACTAGCTCTTCCAATTATCATCTATGAAGTTAATACGCTGTTCTCTTCAAAAGTATTTGGCAGTTACAGGATACAAAAATGAGCAAGGTTTTAGAAACGATTAAAACTTCTGGCTCAGCAGAACCAACCTGCAACTGCTATAATGGGATCCACTGGCAATCTCAAGTTTTCTGGCTGCATGAGTGCCTGTTTTCTTAAGGTAGTCTTGTACCTGGCACTACTGCTGAGACTTGGACTGATATAAAATTCAGGCAGGAACAGAAGGCACCTAAGAGCTGACTACAGCTGTGCAGGCTGCAGGGAAAAAGATGGTTGTGATGGGATAAGGGAAAATCATCTTTACGACCATAAATGAGTATACGGGCAAAAATCCTGGGAGATTTAGACACATCAAGTAGAAACATTCCACAGCATCATGAGTGAAAAGAAAATCACACGTAGGAGGAAAAGATGTCCCCACACAGTCCCATCGACGGCTTTGCCATGTTACCAAACCCAAGTAACTCCAAAGCTGCCCACACAGCTGCATGCCAAAGAAACCGGATGCAACCAGTGGAAAAACATCTTCCCAAATTTGACGTCTCGGTCTTAAGAGTGCCATCTAAGCAGGAAGGCAAGAAGGGAAGAGTGGTGCAATGTGGTGATCTGAAATAAATTAGAGCCCCACCACTGCAGTTTAAAGAAATTCCGGTAAAGAGCAGTGAATTACGGCTGTTAACAAAATAATTTCCTCCAAATACTGATGATGTACAAACAGCACAGTTAACACTGAATTAAGACTTTTGTAGGGCTAGATGCAAGGGACACGTATCACTAATCTGAATGCTGTTTCTGTCTGCAAAACCAGAAGCAAACACTTTAACTCAGACCAACTGTATTTTCTTAATCCTGGGCCTAACACATGCTAATCTAGTTCCTGAGGTAAATGACACAATTTCTTGCCCACTGTCCAAGAGAATACAACGATGTTCTTCACTGTACTTGGCTGCAGCTGCCATTTTAGAGTCTAATATTTCCCTTCGTATATGATGCACTGAGGGAGAAATGAGAATGTAACATGGATCCCTATCCTTACTTCTCCTTACATTTCTGTCTAAATGTAATTACGTATCCACAAAAATATGGTCATAAAACCCTAGCGTACATATGCAGAGGATTCACAAAAGGGACTCCGGTTTCTCCGAAATACGTTTGGTTGCAGCCAGTAAGTGTCTGGTGCCTCGAGCCACTGATAAGATCCTACAAACAGTTAAAAAAATAGGTGGGCAAAAATCCTACACCACATCTTGTTTATTATTCACAGCAGACTGAGATTCTTCTTCTAGCTGAGCTCTTTCTTTCTCAGTAATGCATTCTAGAGTGCCTCTCTGGTTTTGGCAGTGTCTGCTTATTTTTGAAGACTTACCTTTGCAATTACATAAAGGGCTTAACAAGGACACACATTAGCAATTTAAAATAAGAGAACTGCAGTTGAAATATATTTTTAGAAAAATCAGCTGAACAACAGGGCTTGTACATTTGTTTCAAGATTAGGATTGCTGAACGATTAAAATTATTTCCAGAACCCTGGGAAATGGGTCCTGTATTACAAGCTCTTTCACAGTCTCTGAGAAATATAAAGAAAGGATCCCTAGCTGTAGCTTGTGTCAGTTGCCAAAATTACAGTATGCCTGGTTACCCGAAGTTTTGTAGAAGTGATTATTCACTAATATTAAATGTTACACCCTTTTTCTTGGATATCTGACCTGTTCACCTTCTGCCAAGAATTCGGAGTAAATGTCTGCTACCCAAAATTATTTTATTATGTACCAAAGAATTTTTTGGCAGGCTTTTTTTCTTTTTCATGCAGGAAAATATGTTGGAAAAGATTAATACAGCTTGGAAATGATCTTTTGATGAGCAGTACTTGGCACTCACTGTTTAAGCCTTTCTGAGGGCTGCAAATTAACAAAAAGAGAAATACGATACAGACAGAAAACAGAACATGAGCAATGGAAAGAGGAACTTAAAAAAACTCTTTTGAAAACCAGGTCTGAAATAATCCCCTTTTTCACTCACTCTGTGTAAATTAGACTGACAATTGTGAATAAATGTCAACACAGATCTAGCAATTTAATGTAACTACAGGGAAGGTTTGAAATAACTTACAAAGGCCACAACAAGGAAAAAAAAAATCTTTTCCTTCTAAATTAATGGGATGCTGTTCTCTTTTAGCCCTGTCCATGTAACTAAACATCCAAAGAGATGTGCATCATTTTAAGGATCACATTTATAGAAGAGACTTTCACAGTCATACATACTTCATGTTTTTTTTCCTGTAAGCTATGTTCTTCCATCAGTTCTAATATACACCTATAAGCGGTGGCAAATAGGACACCGCAGGCAACACTCAGTGGACATTCAGGAATTTCCAGAAACCAGGATGGTTTCTGCTGATGGTGACGACAAATGGAGTCCTAATACCACTGTGTGGTTTGGTGTGAGGAAGGGTGATTTGTAACTGCCACGGCTGTCCAGGCAGAAGGTCCCTAGCGTGCAGGTTATTAGCTGTGAGATACAGCTTTTTTCACTGGGCCTGGAGAATCATAAGGAAAAGCAGTAAATTGACAAACCAGTGTAGCGCCTCACTGGTTTTACTAGCAAAGCCATCTTGACCTACAGATACCTGCCTTCCTCTCAACATCTTATTTTCTTAATATCGCTGTAATACTGCGTTTACGCAAGCTTTAAAAAACAGGACATGAAGTGATCAGAACCACAATCTGTGCTATGGAATAAAGTTGCAAAGGTGTAATTGTTTGTTTATGTATCTTAAAAATTACCATGTTTGCTTAGTGTCTGAGATCCAACACTGCATGGCAACTTTCAGGCCAAAGAAAAATTTGAATAGCCAAGTTTAGGAAAGTGTGAAGAAACCTAGAAGGAAATACCAAGTAAGCAGGGTTTTGCAAATGGCAAAAGAACAAAATAGTGTATTTTTTTTTCCTTCTCAGGAACTTACAAAATTCTGCACCAGGTATTGCTTTTCTTACATGACATTTATTTTGCTGTTGTTATGCAACAGGGCTAAAAGACACAGAGAAAGAATTTTTCAAAAGGACTTCTTGAACTGCAGCAGAAAACATCTGAAACTATTGCTTACACGTATGTATATAAAGTAGATATCTGGTCACAAAACTCTAAATCTGTGCATATAAATGCACGTAAAAATGGCCCTCATATAGCTTATTACATTCTTTTGAAAATATAACTGGAACAAAGTATGACAAAACCAATAACTTCCATAGCTGTAAAGATATTTTTCTGCTCCGTTGTAGAATTTAGATTTTGGGAAGCCGACCACCAAATAAATACTGCTATTACGTATTCACTGCTCTACCAAAAAAAAAAAAAAAAGTGCACAGTGTAGTTTTGACTCACACGTTGTTTCATATGACACAGAGGTGCTGTCGGCTTAGAAACCAATTTGCTTCTCTTTAAAGGAAGCTGGGAAAAGTATTTACCTTTAACCTATCAGCTTCATCCTTCCCAAGATCTGTAGCTTTGATAAGTTTAAAAAAAAAGGTTTTGGAACTGCAGCCTGATAAAGCTTGTTGTCTTCTAATGCTACCCCTGATTTTCCTAAAATGTACTTAGCATTTGCAAAGAGAATAAATGATTACTAGTAGAGAGAGAAACTGTGGATAATAATACAGTTCTTTGAGAAATGGATTTGCCTTTTCAGCAGTCATCCATCCTCCAACTATGAAGTACAATTTCAAATTAAGAGTCAGTTTCACTGTTTCTGGAATCGTACAGTCTCTTTCTCCCTAGTTTAAAAGAAATACAGAAAGTAGGGGAGAGATTAAAAAAAAAAAGAGCAGCAGTTTATTAAAACCTCTCATAAACACTTTTGATAATACACTTGATTTTTACTACATACACGTTATGCTGGGGGAGTTATATATATTATGTTTCATTATATGCAATACATATAGTTACAGATGGTTTCTCATTAGATAGGAACATTCATTCTGGGGTGACTTTTAGGAAACACTTCTATTTAAACCAAACCTGTTTTCCTCAGATTTCTCAAGCACTCTTATCCAGAAATCACTATAACACATATTCCACTCCTAGAACAACACCGTGGCTTTTATTTATCTCAAATAATTCACGAAAGGTCACAAATGTTGGTTCTACATCCAACTTCCAGTCTATCAGAGATTTGTATCATAAGCTTAAGCCATTTCATTTTAATTGAGTAGGCTGCTGCTAAAGAGGATAACACATCATATAAATAGGGCTGCGTGCTCACAAATCAGATCTCTGCTAAACCAGGAGCATCAAAAGTGGAGTCTGTATTGCTCCAAAGCCCAGTCATTGCACAGCTGCAAAGGTGAAAGAAAACCTGCCTTCAGTCGTAACACCAGTTCCTGAATACTATAGTCAGCATCTTGTTCATACTGCATTTATTTTTATATCTATTCACCCATATATATTCACCTATAAAATCATAAATAGTACTTTGAAATACTAGGGGGAAAAAAAAAAGTTAAATTTGTGTCCCAGCGCACGGGTGGTAGCCTTTCCTCAGAGGATGTCAATACATTCATACATTTCAGTACAGCCTTTCACTATCTGCTGTGAGGTACCGTACATCGTATTAACCTCACTTTCCCACAGGGATATTGAGGCATCAAAATTTTAAAGCCAGGTTTGAACACCCGGTTTTTACATATTTCCTTAAGAAGTGTATTGTTTTATTTACTCAGTAATACCTGTTCAGCACCCAGTTACAGCGGCACAAAAGCACCTGAGCAAATAGATGCTAAGCAAGTACACAAGTGTCTGTATCAGCGCAGCGGAGTTTCGTCTATGACCGACGGTTCCTCTGCACCGCGGGCAGACCACGCGTGGCCCAAGCGCCAACGACAACGCGTACGTAGACACCAATAATGCAGCCACAGATTGTTACTGAAACGACACTAAAATGTGTGTTCTGTCTTTGGCTGGCAGGATGTCATTTCAAGGATGTGTTTTCACCTCAGCAAACAAAAGGTCTCCACCCTCACCACGAGAGCGCAGCTATGTATGCAGCTTCAAGAGCATCCCAGTGACTACGGTGTTTAACAGCACCTTTATGTACAGGTTCTTTACAAGATCTTTGAAGCTCCCCAGATTTCAGCAGGAGGCTGGACTAAGGAGGCTGGACTAGTTGAACGTGAGCCAGCCATGTGCCCTTGAAACAAGGAAAGCAGCATCCTGAGCTGTGCTATGAACAGTGTTGCCAGCACATCAGTGGAGGGGATCCTTGCCCTCTGCTCAGCCCCGGTGAGACACACCTGGAGTACTGTGTCCAGTTCTGGCCTTCCCAGTACAAGGGAGGCAGAGACATACTGGAGTGAGTCCAGCGAAAAGACCACGAAGATGATCACTGGACTGGAGCCTACGGCACATAAGGAGAGGCTGAGAGAGCAGGGACTGCTCAGCTTGGAGAAAGGAAGGCTCATGGGGGACCTTATCCATGTGCCTAAGTACCTGAGCGGGGTGCAAAGAGGATGGAGCCAGGTTCTTCTCACTGGTGCCCAGTGATAGGACCAGAGGGAATGGGCACAAACTCATGAAGTCCACTGAAACAAAACAAAACACTTCTTTAATGTGATGGTGATCAAGTGTTAGAACAGGCTGTCCAGGAAGGCTGTGGACTCTCCATGCTTGGAGATACTTGAAACCTGACTGCACACAGTGCTGAGCAACCTGCTGCAGCTGATCCTGCGGTGAGCAGGGGTGCTGCACTAGATGATGTCCAAATGTGCCTGCCAACCTGAACTATTCTCTGGTTCTGTCATCTCCTCAGATATCATCCAGTCTGAACTCTCCTATGATCCTAATGAGCCAAATCGGAAGAAAACATGAAAAACAAAAGAAAAATCATTATCCACTGACTCTACGATCAGTGCACGCTTTTCTTTTTACTTGTCAGACTGAAGAAGTGCTTTTACTGACCAACTGCTTCATTCTTCAAATGACTTATTCTTCAAGGTGTAGATTTTAGTAATTCAAGTAATTTAGTAATTAAACTCATGCACTGCATATTCCCCTTCTACCTAGCAGCAGCCTTCCTACACAAAGGAAGCAGTTAGCTTTGAAGCAAATTTAGCTGACCTATATATGCCAGTATTTTATGCTATGCTTAATCTGAATTATTTTCAACATGCAATTTTCTCATCTGTGACTCAGGAACTCTGTGCACACACAGTTGTTCAAAATACTCTGAACGTACCTCACGTGCAGAAAAAATATGGACTTCAGAGAAAAATTGCATAGGCTTATGTAAGCAAGACTGTTGCATAAGTCTGTTCCAAAAGAACAGACTACTGATCTTCAGTCGTTCTCTACTGCCTGAGAACTTACCCAAGCAAACGACGATACTTACATTTTGTAAAAAAATTCTTTGTTAAAAAAGAGAATGAGTCATAAAGAAGATATTTTCCTTCAAATTTTGTTGCTTCCTTTTCAAAAAGGTTGTAAACAGCATTGGAAAAATTGTAAACTCATACTATTCCAACTACTAGTATCTAGTTGGACAACATCAAGATGATGAAAATGCAGAAGCTTCAGAATATCCATACTTAGGATTCTCTCATAATTTCCAAAGGCAGAAGCGAGTAACATGTCCTGGATGTGGTTAACAGGAAAGGCCCATGTTTGCACATGTCTAACTCTACAAAGGTTTTTGTGCTGTGATTCACAGAAATGCCTCATGCTATGTGTGCCCTTGAACCTATGCCTAAAACCTGAGAGAAAATCTTATCATTCAGGAAAACAAGGAAAAATTGTCAACTATAAACCAAACAGACTAACGTGCTGCTGGAATCCTGAATCTAGAGATGGAAAACCACTACGTTATTAGCTGCCTTAATTTGTATGGTTGGGAGGAAAACAAATCACAATTCGAAAGTATAATGGTAAATTGTCCCAAGTCAGCAGCTAAACATTTCATTGACATCTTTTTAGCAAAAGCATCCAGCTAGTGTTTTTATTGTCTTGGACATGTTACAGGTTGTACACTGAGGAACAGTTTATCAAGTGTATGTCATAAAACATGGAAAAATTCAAACTGAACAGTAAAAGTATGAGCAAAATTGGAAACTTTTACACAATCTTAACTCTAACAAGTCATTACCAGACATCCACTGCAATAAATGCCCTACTAGAGAGCAGTATAAGCTGCAGACAGCTGGGGAGCTGATTTTCAGATAAGGATTCTATACTGCAAGATGCATGTAAGTGCCAGAAAAGGAACACAATTAAATCGATCAATACATCAAAAATACCAAATCTGAAAAAGCTTTAATAACTGAATTGACATGTTGGGCTGGGTAGGGAAGGTAATTTATTGTAGTATTTGGACCTCTGATAGGATTTGTCACTCAGAACATATGGCAGCACATTTTAGATTAAAAGGTATGTGAGAGATTTGATTTCCCTTGGTTTTGCCATCCCCTCCTCACCCCTTTTCAATTTTCCTTGGAATCCTTATTACTCCCACGGCATTGTACTGCTCTGACCATCATTCCAAAAGACAAATAATTATCTGTTTCTCTTTTAGGCAGACAAAGCAGAATGAAAAAACTCTATATTCTGAATTCTATATGGGTTTGTAGAAACCCAGTTCTTCACTCTGAAGAAAACCAATAGAAGGACTATGTCAGCAGTGAAGACGGCTGCTAGCAAAGTACACTTCTCAGGAGTTTGAAGAGGTGCAAACCTGAACCAATGTAATTTGGATGCCAGAACTGTGGCTTCTTTGGTATAGCACCTGCTTTTTTAGTATAACTCCGTCCACCCCAGGAGTATTTTGTATGCTCGTATCTCCACACTGGTGGCAGACTCGTAGTGCAGACATAACCTAAGCCTGGTTTTAGTAACTGAGGCCAACATCTTCACTTAAAGGTAGTCTTTAAATCAAGACACCTACAAATAAATATAACCCGACTTTTAAAAGTTTGACTCTGAGATAAATAATGCTTGGAAGTACTCAGCACTTTTAGGAATTGGGCCACTTTAAATTGTGCACCAAAAAGCTCGTATTCAAAATGGAGCAAACCGAACATTGCAGGACTTGACTTTTGGATAGGACATAACAATCTTAAAACTGAAATTAAACACTTGATTTTTTTATTTCTCAAGAAGGGAAGTGACAACACCTAGCCACCTTAGTGGTGGAATTGCTATACCATCAACCCACGGAAATGGAAATTATGCCCGACTGCTTTGTTTTTCTGGGCATAGATAAGCCCTGAGACAGTCACCTATGTGAGGAGGCAATTATTTACTTATTTTAATACAGCTAAGAAATTAGAGCCTTAACTTGTCCAAGTCCTGTCTTGTACTAGAGGGATTTGAGTGTACTGCCCCTGCACCAGGTATCTTCTAAAGCAGTCTCCCTGGCTGTATTTTTTTCCGTTAAACCACATGATCAGTCAGTATAACTCATCGAGTGCCACAACTTACCATTTCATTCCATCTGCAAATGTACTCGAGAAGCACTTTATATTTCCTTCCAGGTAACTGATAAAGCTATTGAGCAGTATCATGCCAAGAACAGATTCCTGTGATTTCCCACTAGAAGCAACCTGTGAGATGAATATTCCCCAACTCTAATCACTTTTCAAGATGTTTCTGTTAGCCCGTTTTTAATCCATTTAGTAACCCTGGATTACAGTCATTTTACACACCGTTCTTTCGTTTTGTTTTTAACCGCAGTGTCAATAAGGCTAAGTAAATGTCATAAAGTAGTCTAAGTGTATTATTGTCAGCACAGTTATCTTTGTCAACTTCATTTGTAATCTTGGAAAAAGCAGTATCAAGTTTGTTTGACAAGATCTATTATCCATAAAAACTTGCTGGCTGGCATTAGGCACGCTGTCATCTCTTCATTTTTTGTTGGAGGTATCTAGTTTCAAACTTAAATTGACTCTGCTTGACCTATAGTTACCTGGATCATCTTGTTTAACCTTTAAAAATTCTGGCACAACATTTGCTTTTTCCAGTTCACTGAAACTCCCCTTGGTATGCCAAGGTTTGTTAAAAAGCAACAATAATGGTTTAGACAGTTCAACTCTCCTGTGCAAGTTTTCTACTCTGACAGAGAATTAAGGAGGAAATATAATTACTGAATTTCACTTCTAACTTCAATTTTAGAAGAGCTGAACTTCTACTAGAATCACCTGCCAGCATTTTCATAACGAAGTGTAAAGCATCCCTCAGTATCTCGGCTATAATGTTTCAAATAATCTCAAGTGCTTCTGTGCCTTGCAGCCGCAAAATATTTGAAATATTATCGGGACAGTGTGCTTTTTACATAGTTGTTCCACCTTATGTATTTCCTTTTGTCATTTCTCTCGTCCTCACACCATTTGCCTACATTTTATGGGAAGGCCTGGAATTTTTACAGAATAAGATAGAAGGACAGATACCTGAAAAAAAATTTGAACTTTCGTACAGTCTTGTAAGCAACATTTATGGCTATGTTTGATACAATTTTTAGAAGCTTTGGGTTCAGCTGATGTTAATAAATAATCAATGTAATAACCTTGTTTTCGTCAAACTCCTTAAATTGTAGGGGTTTGAACTTAAACTGTATTTAAACACTGGCCCTCTCAATTTGGCATGCATTATTTCTGAAGCTATTGATTAAACATCGTTCATCTGCTGTCGCGTCTTACGGCATTAATACTCGCAGGCGGAAAGGCAAGATACTGTATAACAATTTCTGTCTTATTACTCTATCTGAAAACACAGATACAAAAATAATGACAGTAGGAAAGAAGATTCAAACTGAATGTAAGAAGCTTTTAAAATAGATTACTGGATTCATCATTTCTTATAGCTCTTGTTTACTGAATTGTATTACTAGCAAACTGTAAGGTATATCTACTAAATCAATATCTAGCTTCTAGATTTCAATATGCTCAGTTTGAAGCATATTTGAATATTTCTTCAAATATTTAACTTCAACTTCTACTCTCTTATATGGGTAAAATACAGCAGAAACAAAATGGAAATAAAATGGGTTTTGCGAATGCCTTTAGTATATGTGGGTTAAGTAAGAAAAATATTTGTCCCTTTACACAAGAAGATAAGAGCAGTGCAAGTTGCAATTAATACGAACATTTGTACGTGAAGTTGTCCCTAAAACGGAAAAAGTGATTGCTTGATTGTGGGAGATGGGTGACCTAGAAGAACTTTTTCCTGACATTTGGCTGATACCACCATTCTTGATTGACTTTGTAAAGCCTCTTTGTGAATCACTGCACAACACTAACCCACCTACAGATCTATCAAGAGGAATAAAAAAAGGGTGGTTTTCTTTTTTCACATCAGGAAAAGTTACTCTATTAATACACTGTTATGTAGAATCTCCTACAATACAAAAATAACAACATAAAACAATTTCAGGATTCTTTAGGCTTCAATTATGTCCATCTGCGCCCTGCTCTAATGTTCAAAAGCCCTTTCCGGTGTCGGACCCAACAGCTTATTTTTAAAAATAAACTTTGTCTGGATGAAATTTCAGTTTTTAGTTCCTATCTTTCTTTCATATGATTGCATGCCAGAACTAGACTACTTTTTTATAAGCTATTATTAGAGAGAAGAATGCAATGTGAGAAAACAGCTACTAACACAGGCCACAGCTGGACTCTCAAAGAGCTGTTTTAAAAGACCAAACCCTGAAAAAGAATTATAATTCTTCTTCTCAATTTCAGGGGAGGTTTCTTGCACAGGGATTTGGATTCCCAGGTTCCTGGGATTGAAATAGTCTTAGAAGTAGAAGAAATAAAATAACATATCTAATGAATGCTAGTTATAATGACCAACAGAAGCAGGCTAACCCAGTATCTTCTACCTGCTGTGACTTTGGTCCCCTGTCCAAGACATCTCTCAAGTCTGGAGGACTCACTCCAAAACTGGTCTCGAGTCTTCTGACAGGAAGATACGTATTTTTCACAGAATGGTTTTGTTGTTCTTTCAGCGTATGAAACAACAAATAATTTTAGTCAATTCTACTTTTACCAACCCAGAACATAGGGCCAGTACCAAGTGAACTGGGATCCTGGCTATAAATCCTTTGTCAATGTTTCTCACCTCCCCTATCATCTCTGTACTACCAGAACATTTTCCATTAGTGAAGAGAACTTCTACTTCTTGCAGTCAACGAGCGGAATCAAGACTACAAAAACGAGAGAGACCCCAAATTTAAGTTTCAATTTCGATTTTTTTTTTTTGAAGGAAAGATGAAGCTTTCCTTCTAAAAGGAAAAGCCCTGTAAAGACATTATTTACCGACATGAAAATACATAGAGGTAGAAGTGATACTAAGACAAAACCACACTGACACTTGCGCAGCTAAGTTTACATATGTCATTACCCTAACGAAATTCTAAAACATCAGACGTTTGCACCCAAATTTCCATTTACAGCCAATATAAAACCAATTTAGGCAATCCCTCTTTACTTGATAAGTATCCGACAGCACTATTTCAAGTAGCTAAGAGAAAAGATAGAAAATCCATGTGCTTTGTGCCTGTGCTGCCAAAAATGACTTTGGCTGAGAAGATATAACTCTACAAAATCATTTGTTAACATAATGTTATTTATTTTCTTGTTTTGCCTAACTGCAATGTTTAATTGGTACCTGTGTATGTTTGCACTTTTATTACATTCAAGACCATGATTTCAAAGAAACACAGGTTTGTGAATGAAATATGAGTCTGAGTTGATCAGGCTGAAACAATACAACATTCCTAAAGGAACACCCAACATAACGTTCCTAAAGCAACACCATGCAAAAAGCCAATTTTTACATTGCATCTATGATCTGAAGTTGTGAGGAAAGACAGGAAATTTACCCGATTCCTGGAGATAGCGATACACCAAGAAATTCACTTCGTCACTGGTTATGCTCATCTTAGCCCAACCTCAATATGATGAGGTTTACGAGAAGTGTGATCCACGCTCTGTTCAAAGGGAAAGAAAAGAACAGGTTTTGTTTTATCTTGATTTAGTATGAAATTTGTTATCAAAATAGAGGTGGACACTGTTAAGATATTTAAAGATCTCACATAGTTATTAAAGCTGTTACGTCCCAATGTCAGGCAACAATTAAATATTGTGAATCAAGCACTTCAGCTGTACTGTGCCTTTTATTATAATTTAACAGCATTTAGCATACATGAGAGAGTCAGAGGGAGCATCTTAAAACTTCAAAGGCTTTGCAAATGTCAACTCTTTTACTTCTGTGGCTTTACTACAGGTTCTTCAGACACTCCTTTTTACTGTGTGAGCACTTTCTTTTCAGAACTGCTGGCAATTACAGTCACGTATAACACACCAAATCATAACCTTTTTGCAGCCCCAAATTTGTAGTCTAGTTTTCTGGCCAGTAGTTCATCCACTGAAAAGACAGATTCTTTCCTCACAAAACCATGTTACTCAGAGAACTTAAATAAATTTCCCATAAAATAGAAACAAATAAAAATTTAAGATGAGATTACAAATTTTATTACTGGGAGGCGGGTGGAGAGAGGGGAAAAAAAAAAAAGAGGCAGAACACCATATACCTTGTGCCAACAAGGAATACAAATATCTTGGCATTATATAAAGTTACAATGTTATAATGTCTCTGCTGATTAATGGTGAGCAGGAATTAAACTTCAGTTATTCACTTAAGTAATCATAACCTTTAGGATGACAGTTTTACATTACTATTTTGGGCATATACTTTGATAATAAAAACATCGGGTTTTAGATGATAAATTTGTTTTGAACACTTTCCATTAAATCTTGATAACTCATTGCTGTTTGGGAATCTGACTTAAGCAGTTTGGTTCGAAGGGCTGTAAGTACTCCTCAGACATAAACTTTGTCAGCCACACCATACCTACAGCTAATCCTGTAAAGATTTGGAAGCAGGAGCACACGGTACACTCTCGTCACATATTACAAATGAAAGAACGTAGGCGTGTGCCGTTTGTTTCAATTTCCCGTATGTCTCTTCTTGGCAAGTGGAAAGGTCTTTGTTCATCGAAAACCTCTTCAGTAATTCCTGTTGCCTAAAGTAGCACCTGCTACTGCGGGCAATGCTGATCGACTACAAGTTTCCCCTGCTGATGATTTAAACCAGCAGGTCACTCATGACTGTAACAGATGTCTCCGCATATTTATGTAAATGGAGGTCTTTCAAACCCTAGTAAGCCTTTTATTCTCCTGGGCTGCTATATTTCATCAATGGCTCAGATGCAGGTTTTCCACAAGAAACCATAGCTCGCTAATTTGGGAGGCATCTTCCTCAAGTATTCCAGTCTTTTATTGCAGTTTGCACTTCACGGAGAACAAGAAGAGACAAAATACTGAAAAATCATGCGCTCTCGGTGGGGAAAATTTCATCCACTTTGGAAAGGATGATCACTTTCTGCTAAGATTCTGGATGAGGACAACATCAGCTGTATCCAACATCCAGTTCTGTCACACATGCCACATATCACCCTGGGAAGTCGCTTGGTCTCTTTTCTCTTTAATCCCTCATCTGTAAAATGGGCTCAAATGTCTCTGCCACAGGACGAGGAGGCTGGAAGCACTGGTAGCCGTAAGGCCTTTAGTTACCAAGGTTGGCGACTGCAGGCAGTGAAAGCATCACTTTCAGTATAACTTTATCCGTCCTTCTTCCAGATAAACAGGCTTGTTTCTGACTAATTAATCAATCCCTATGCCCCTTTTTGCACAATCATCACCATATAGTGAAGATCAAGACAGACATTCACGGCAACAGTTAAGGCCATTTTCATCCCTGTCTGAGTACTTAAAATACATCCCTATTGCTGCTGTGGCCATGATAACAATAAATCAGGAAACTTTGATAGCTGTGGCTTTAAAAAAAAAAAACACACCCGACATAACATTTCTAAAAGCATTTTAAAAATAGCAGTTTCAGTATTTGGTGGTAGGAAAGTTGGTAAAGATGAAACCTCTTACAAAAATTCAGTTTCAGCAATGACGTACTTTGTGGTAAAATGAACTTTATTAAAAAAATCAAGAAACTACAAATGCTGTTTCCGGATGCATCCTGCTAATTTAAGACAATAACACGATATTTTCCACATACAGAGGATTGCTTTGGGAAAGGGAAGAGAAAGGAGTGCCGTTTTTGTTTGTTTTTCTAAAGACGACTTTTCTTAAATGAATTAAAACCAGAGAAAATCAGCCTGACTGCAAAATAAATAGTCTGACAGCCCCAGAAAAACCTCCCCAGCAGCCACCTTTGTATCAGAATCCCAAGCACACCGAGTGTCTGGATTTACAATGCATTTTCCCTGAAGTAAGTCAACAGGAATTACTTTGACATATGTGTCGGATCATATCTTTATACACATTGTTACCATGACATAAATAACCAGATGATCCCTACTCACATATTTAAGGTTTCTTCCCTCCCACAGATGCCAGTGCAGCAATCAGATACACAACTGTTAAAGCTTTCACCCATCCAAAACGATACACAGATCTTGGCTTTGACCCAGAGAAATCTATTCGTTAGAAATTTGGCTGAGCTATGAAAGACCATACCCAATTTCATTAACGGTCTTTTTTATTTCCTTCTCCTCCACAGATAAACACCCCAAACAAAAAAGGCTACAGAAGACATGGTGGGAAGGAGCGGAACGTACCTATCTTTTGTGCATTTCCGAGTCTGACTCATAAAGAACAAATAACTAGCCTTCCCCTCAATACAATTTTTTTTAATTTAGAAATGCAAACTTCTGTAGAAAATCGCAGAAACCTTTAGTTAACATGGTGATAGATTTATTTCTGCTAATTGATGGTCTCCTTTACTGGAGATCAGTATTACCTAGATTAATAGTTTTTAAAAAGAAATAAATTATAGCTTATAAACAACACTGATGTGCCTTTGGAGATATTTCACATTTAAACTAGCAATAACATCTCAATTCTTCACAATGTCAAGAGGATTTACCAAAAGCATTCAAACATGTGTTGGAGCTTTCTTCACTTGCAACACTTTTTCCTGTACCCAATTATACATAACAGAAAGTTCTATTTACTTCACCTTAAGAATTTGGGTTGTGATCCTGCAGATATTTGAGAATGTCCAAACATGTGAGCAGAGCCCACTAAGACTTCCCAAAGTATAATGGATCCTAAACATTCAACCCTCCCCCAGTGGATGGGTTGTCAAGATCACGCAAAATTAAATTTCACGCTTACTTTAAACAAACACTCAGCTCTCAGTTCTGCCGGGGCAGGTTGGCAGAAATGCTTCCCGTAGAGGGGTAAAAAGCTCAGATACGCTACCGTTGTGCTTGTCGGGCTGCTTGGCTTTTGCTGAAGTAAGTCGTTCAGCCAGAGTTGAGCTGGCTCCAGCAAAGCCAACCCTGCAGCACGCTCCCCTGTGGTCTGGGCAACCAGGGCAGCTCATTTCCTGGAGTACACCGCCGGACCCGATTTGGCTCTGTGCACCGACATACCACTGTTCTCAAGTTAAACCTTCCCGAAGCACTGGGAATCTTGCTAACGGGTCATGCAAGTAGCTCAGGAGAAGGCAGTCTCACGTCTAGCTGTGGTTCAGCACAGCGCTGGTCAGGTTGACCAGGAATAGTTTATTTACATCCCATCCCCTTACTCAAGGATTGCTCTTCCTTCTTCCGGCATACTTTAGCATTGTTGCCATAGATAAAGGAGATCTGGCTGAAGAACCAAGGGAAAATAACTTTTCCAACTTTGAAACAGCATCTAAAGACACAACTCCTCTGCCTGTCTTGTAAATCATGCTCACAGGGCCACGTCCTGACCTCCAGGCTAACCCCGCAGCAGAGGACGGCCAAGGCTATTTCAGGAAAGGAGTTCACATTTGCTACTTGAAGCAGCATTGCCATCCACAGGGACTGGGAGTTACCAGTCCAATCTTCCCCTCAGGAAGGCGGAAACAGGACAGACATTTAGGGAAAACACCTGAACTAAAACCTCAACGTGAAACCTAAATAGGAAGCTGGGCACTTCCCATTTCTGCATCCAACCCTGACGACAGAAATTCAAAAGTCTTACAGTCTGAAGAAATCTGCAAGCTCCAGCCTGCTTTACTGGAGTGCTGAGCAGTCATCAGCTTCTCAGGAGAATTTTTTTTTTGGGTCATTATGGTACACCCTCCCCTCAAAAACTAACCCCAAACCTACAAACTTTCATTTATCTTCTGGAGGGGTTGTACTACTTACCTACTTATTTGACAAGGCTGGGCCAAAATGTCTTTTTCCAACCAAAGTTTTAACGACAACAAGATTGTCATTAAAATGATGGGGGGTGAAGAGCAATTGTAGAGTTGTTTTGGGCAGGAAAAAAGTCAAAACCGAGAGGTTTCATAAAACTGAAAACATTCCAGAAAGTTCAAATATATAATGTTATCAAATTGATGCCTTGCCACATGGAACCAAAGATCACGCACTTCTGCTCCGATTTTCTCGTCCAAGATGGCTCCATGCATCAAGCCGTGTCTCTCGGGACCCGCTAAAGTCTCCCCAACGCAGAGAAGAGACTGTGAGCACAAGAACTAAAATAGACTGTAGGAAGGCACTGTGACAGCATAGCCAAATCAATGTGTTACTGTTTTGCATATGCTCTGTAGTCTAATGAAAAACAACATTTCCCAAAGCCAGAAGCCACTTCTCACAAAGCGAGTCACTTTAATCAATCTCAGTATTTTCTGTTGAAAAATACTTTCATCAGAAACTTTCAATGAGCCTTACGCTTCTGTATTTCCAGGCTGTGTCTTACCATAGAGCCAGAACAGAGTCAGCAGCCAGCAGCTCTTCCCCAAAGGCTAACGAGCTCTGCTTGGCCCACACCATTGCATTCCTCAGTCCTGGCTTTTATCGCAGCTGCCTCTTCTCGAGGAGGAACTTCAGTACGCTTCTTTCCCAAAATGCCAAAACCGAACTTCTGGAGAGGAAAAGAGCACACTCGTCCCCCTCTCCCCCTTGCAGTCTCTCCTGCCATTTCATGGAGCTAAAGAGTAAAACATCTCTTCTTTACAAGGGACATCCTGACAAGGGAATAAGACCATTGCATTCCTGCTGATTACAAGGTACGGAGCATGCAGGATGGTTCTTTCCAAACTCCACCTACGCCAGTCACCAAAATAACAGCTAGCCTTGTTCAAAATGCAGCTTGCGCGTGTGCAACTTCCAGACTCCACCTTGTAAGGCTTGAACTGGACACCTTGCTCTAAACCAACCAAACCTAAAATACAAACACTTGCCCCTTCTAGAGATCATGCACTTCGGAAAGCAAATCAAGATGTGCTCACAGTAAGACCTGCACCATACCTCCCTGGATTTTCTTAATGAGGTGGCAAATATTTAACTATCCTCATTCTCTAAATTATCACCATAGGTCGTACAAACCATTTAATGATGAAAATGAGGCAACTGAAACCTCTCAGAGCTACTGTCCTAGGCTCTTTACAGATGCTCACAGATGTCTTTGCATCACTTACACTGTTAATATTTTGAGGTTTTCTTCACAAACGCAGTAACAAATTTGTTGTTTTGGGGAAATGGAAGCTGAGGGGTTCTGCAGAACAGGGTAATCTCCTTCAGGAATGGTTGTTGCGCTGTACAGTATGTGCCATCTAACTTGGAGCTCTGTCACCGACATTTGTAGCAGCGCAATAAGGGCAGGGACGTCCAAGAGCAAAGGCAACAGGCTTGTCAGAAAACCTACATTACCAAATGTTAAGGCTGGCTCTTCTTTCGGTTTTGTTTTTAAGGCTACTTATTTACTTCTTATTACCTCCTGCTGATTTTTAAAAGGCCCCACTAAACCAAAATAAACCCTGGGAGCCCCAGCTCATCCCCATTCTCACTACTGCCTGCAAGACACGCTCTGAATGAAAAGAACTTAACAACTGCATCCGCACCTGAGAGCTTCAGGAAAAAGGGCACGGATATAAAAAAGTTCTAGCCTGGATCCTGACATGTTAGGGGATCTCATACAATTCATCACTGAACTCAGCCACATCAGTGTTCAAAATCTGGTGGCAACTGAAGAAAGAAGAGGTAGAAGGAATGACAACTATGATGTGTGGCAGTGATCAATGAACCTGCAATTCTGTTTCGAAGAGGTCACTCTTGATGAATCAAATGCTGTGTGGGTAAATCTGACAAAAATGGGGTTTTCATTTGAATAAAATAAAAACTTCGTCTGGGGAGAAGGTCGGTTTACTGCGCAATACCTATAAAGACGTGCTTTCGGACAGATGAATCTCTTTTTTTAAAGCATAACTGTGCCTACTGTACTTATCCATTTAAAAATCTGCAATACATTATCAAAAATAATACACCATCCAGTAAAATATCAAAACATTAAAAAAAAAAATCAAACCTAATACAAAAAAATTAGTAAAAATAACTTGGCCAATTAAACACTTTGGTGGATGTCACTGCAGAAATTCTTATTTCCGCATGAATACTACTTTTCTTTAAATTATAAATTACATTTCAAACTGAAAAGCCATTTGGAACCAAACCCCCATCGTATTTATTTTAAAAAAAAAAAGGCAACAAGAGATATTCCAGCAATTTCTAAGTGCTATTGAACATTTTTCAATTAATCAACCATTTCCAGTGCAAAATAAATAATTGTCAACAAAACACAAGCCTTTCATCACCAAATTCCCAGCAAACTCTACTTCCTGAATCAAAAGATGCAGAACAGTGCATCAGCTCTTTCATATTTATAATCTCTTAGTTTGATCAGGTTACTTTTCAGTTCTCAGCTGGTTTACTTAACTACATCAGCTTCCAGCATTTCAGTTCTAAGAGTTCAAGTGGATCTTTTCCAACTCCCTTTGCTGAAGAGTAAAATGGTTTTTCCTGTATTGATCTTTCCTTTTTGGCACTTTGCTAAGGGAAAAAATAGCAAACAAAACCAACCGCTTTTCTTAATTAGTGCAATTATTTTATACCTCTTTTATAGCTTACTTCCAAGAAGAGGAAACTTCAATTATTTTTTCTTTTTTTTCATAAACAAACCCAATGTTTACACTTAGTATATTTCATGGAAAGCTCTGCAAAGCCAACAATAAGATTGATGGAAGAGTAATTGTTGACAGTAGTTATAGATCTTGCAAATGAAATGAAATCAATTGTTTTAAAATTAAAAAAAAAGGAAGGAATTACAGAAGCTTGAGAAATCAAAACACATGATTGAATTTAGTTTGAGAATCAAGATACAGCATCACTCTTGGAACAACTGAAGTCAATTGGGAATGCTGCCACTAAACAGAACCAGAATTTTCTTCCTTACATGAGCACAAAATGGAAATTAGGACAAACTGGGGGACAATAGCATGTGTCCACTCATTTCACACCAATTAGGCCAAAATACATGACCATCTGATTGTGCAGTTACTTCTGTGTGTGTGCAATTCTAATACAACAATAAATGTGTTTTAAATCCTGCAAGTAGTGCTACATGCTTAAAAAAGCTAAGGAAGATTGCAGCTTTAAAAAGACAGCACAATTGCTCTACCGATACTTGGGTTTCTTGATTTTTGGTAACAGAAACACTATCTCAAATTTAACTTTTCATGTAATTTACCTGGATTTTTACTAAAACCTCAACAAAACCAAAAGAAGCAAACATTGGCATTTACATTTTCAACCGTGCTTCACGTTCACAGAGTACTGAGGGGAAAGGAATACGATGGGATGAGTTCCTACCAGAACCGGTTGTACCTGTTTCATCTTCGTCTCACCTCTGACCGCAGAGGTGAGTAAAATAACACAGCTGAACTTTTAGATTTAACATTCCACCAAATATTTGGGAAAAAGCACAGTTTCTTTTTCAGCTGTCCACAATTTCTCTGACACCTAACAGTAAAGATCCACTAAAATGTCAACGTGAGGTATCTGAGTCCCAAGCTTGCCCATAAGAATGGACATAGACAACCAACTATGATGAAACAGGCCAAGGTCCAGTAGACAAAACATTTGCCTGTGAGGCGACACCATGTGGCTGGGAGAGAAAAGGAGCGTCCAGAAACTTCCAGAAGGCCCCGAGCCACCAGCTGCATGGACAGCGGGTGTTAGCAGACATGATGCCCATTTTAAATGAGGCAAAGCCGTAGCAAGTAACGCAAGAGTGATGTGCCTGGAAGGACAAGTGACAGACAGCCTGAAGACCCTGCCTGAAAGATGAAATATCTGAATAAGGCTTTTTCAATTATTTCTGATTTTTATCCTGCAACTTTGATGTTTAAAATGGTGCAACTCTGGTAGCAGGGGCCAAAATCCTGATTTTTCCCAACCCATCCCAGGGCTTTAACTAGGCTGCAGAATCAGGTTGTGTCTTGCTTGTGCGCCTTTTTTGAAGAGTGAGACAAGGATAAAACATCCATGTGCGGCTTCTACCACGTTCCTTACATAAACTACTTCCCATACCACCCTAAGGGAGGAACCGTCATTTTAAAAACCATGCCACTATCACCTTACTGGTCGCAACGGTATTTGTGCCAGCTACACCTGTAGGTACCTCCACTACCCAACACGCTATGGACAGGCATGGTGGGCACGTAGCATAAACACCCAGAGATGAGGGAGGTGACCTGCAGGACGTGGAAAGAGGTTTGAGGTCTCTTCACACCCATCATCTGGTACTTTGCTCCTTTGTCCCAGAGCTGCAGGGCGCAGGAAACACTCTCCCAACAAGGGGCAGCAACACAAACATAGCACCAATGCCATCCAGAAGGACCTGTTTGTCCGCATATCTGTAGATTTGTGTGTTACTCCTTCTCTCCCACAAGGCCCAGATATTCAGCAAAACCTGTGTTTCACTTCCACATGCATTTGGATTTTGTGCTATTTTAGTCTCTTTTAGGACAACGTGACAAAGGTACAGTTAGAGAATGACTAAATGTGAAAGACATTCTGGTACTACTGTCTCATGTCAACAACTTGTATGACAAAACCAACCCTTGGACTTAGCAAAGCTCAACGTATAAGATGATGTAAAACAACAGGATTCTGCCCTGGGCTAAAAGCCTATATATTTTTTTTTTTTTAGCTGTGAAGGCTGGCCTCACGCAGCCGGCAGTGGACAGAAGAAGTGCCAGCGTTGCTCATCACATATGTGACAAGGACAGGCACGTCCCTGAGCCCTCACGAGTTGGGGCTGCATGGCTTCCTGGCCGGCGAGCCAGAGCCACGCTAAGGATCTGTGAAGGTCTGGAGACCCGCCGGGAGCCACAGCAGACCGGCTAGTTTATGTCTGGATGGCCTCAGGCAAAGGGAATGTGCAGAGACGTCATTAAGGGGGTGGGTTTTTATTAGTTTCTGCTAATAAGCTTAGCAGATGTTACTGGGAACAGTTTGATGTTATTTTTCCGTCATTTATGACTTTATTTTTAATTTTTCCCTCAGAGCAAGCGAAGGCAGTAGATGTTACCACATATTTCAACCTTAACTTGTTTTCCCTGTAGTATTGTTAAAAGTGTAGCTGAGGATTTTCTTTATTTTTATTATTATTATTGTACAAAAGGGAAAAAATATTTTTCCCATTTGCCTATAATTCCAAAATAGCTGAAACGATTATACTCTGAGTTAAGGAGGGAAAAAAATACTTTTCAGACTCACAACACGGAAAATTTCACCCCCAAAACCAAGTATTTTGTAAATTTTAGAATATGTGAAAATGAAGAATTATAATGGAAAATATTTCAAACTTTTATTATGGTAGATCCTATTATAAACTATTTAAAAAGATATTAACTATGGCTATAAATACTTAATGTTTTCTCCTGAATACTCCTAAGAAAGCGTCAATGTTAAATGCTCTAAGGACAAAGATTATATAGGAGAGCACAATGAAACAACAAAAATAAATACACAAATTCAGGATATTTCACTGCTGTGTGTTTTTACCTCCCAACATTTATCTCTTGGCCATATAAAGGGGATCAATCCCTTCCCTTGATCGACTGGCTGCACTCCCGCTCACACAGCCCAGATTATGTTTCTTCTAAATTCACACAAAGAGAAATTACACTAGTGTTACAAAGATGCAAATGCTCCATATGGCTTTAAAATGAACATCAGTATTGGCATTAATTGAAAGGAAGTAATTTTTCCAAATTGGAACAGTCTCCCTCATTGTCCTCTTTACTAATCTTATTTCGAAAAAGAATTTTTATTAGGAAAAGACATGCAGGAAGGTAGATGGCGTAACACCCCGTATTGTCATGCCTACTGGATCTTCTAAGGATACTATAACCAAGCGAGTATTTTAGTCATCCAGCTCCTGGAACATAATTCTCAAAGGCTAGTTAGCTATGAAATTCCCTCTACAAAGAATGGGGAAAGTTACGTGCCTGTTTCAAAGATTTATGTGTTTTCCTGTAGTGGTGGATTAGACACTTGTCTGAGACTGGGATTCATTGCTTCAAATTTCCCCTCCAAATCTAGGCTCCAATTTGTATCTTTGGCTGTAGAGAACTGACTCAGTAAAAAAAAAAAGAGAGAGAGAGAGAGAAAGGTGGCAGAGGAGGCGGTACAAAAGATTTAAGAGACTCAAGATTAAAGTATTCGCTTAAGAATTAGCAGGTTCAAACTTGTATTTTCCAGCTCCCAGAAGAGCACACTTCACACCTGGTTACAGGTTGCTGAAACGAAAACTGTGTGGAGCAAAGAATGTGAGACTCACAAGCTAGAAGGACGGGGGAAAGAAACAGAGATCTGTAACCCCTCTTAATGATCCCTTCCTTATTGCAGGTATCTTGCAGCTGAACCATGAACCATATACGCTTCATTTTTTTCAGCACCAATGAAAATATGCATAGTAAGTATGAGGATTCATGTACTGTTTACTCAAAAATGAGTTTTCATTAACTTTTGCACTCTTCACCACTATTTTTTACATAAGTTTTACATTTTCTTATTAAGGGAAGATAATTTTAGTCTCTTCTTACTTCTACAGAAATTCGAGAGTCTTTGTAGTATAATGCACGCAGCAGACATCAACACCTATATTTAAGTACGACACATTGGAAGCTTATATTATCACTTATAATTTGACTCCATTTTAACTATCTGGACTGTAAAGCTCCACGGTGAGTGTTTGCCTCAGGCAAAATTTTTTCTGGAAGGCATGAGCAAAAATAGTTCAGTCGTTTTGGAACGAAGGTGGGGAAAACAGTTTTGCAGATATTTATACAGCTGCTTCAATGAGAATCTCCAGTGCTTCCACACTTCGGAGCAGGGACTTGACATTTGGCTGTGAGGTTGCTCTCATGGCAAAGTGCCTTTTCCGTCACAGTGAAAATACACACAAATTTGACTAAAATAAAACCTCCTGAAAATACTACTTGTATACGCTCTGCACAGGTTTGTTAGAGGCCTGTAATTGAATTATCAAAGTATTTTCCTTGCATTAACTTTGCTTCAGACTCAAGCGACAGGAGCTCAGAGTCTTTACAGCAGGGCAAGCAGACATGTGCTGATGCAGAAGAAAAGGTGAGGGATGGGACAGGGACTGGGAAAGGCAAAGGGCATCATGACTTTAGGCTGATGGACCACTGAGTTGGTTTGGCTAAGCAAGTGGTTCTGCTCATCCACTCTCTCCGGATAGCAGAGCATATTCTTTCTTCCCAAGAAGTAGTTCAGAGGAAAAATAATTACAGCCAAAACATAACACTGCTTTTGAAATCCCTCTGCTGTCCTTCATACTATTTTTATCAGTATTTTTATTCCTGCACATTTAGACCGTGTGATTTTTAATGCCTTGTAGCTGTATTTATTAACAATCTTACTTTTATTACTTTTACGAGTTAATGATTTTTCCCCCAAGCATTTGATTACGAGACTTAGCTACTTTATGGAATTATTAAAAAAAATTTTTAAAAGTATCATATTTTTCAACAGGAGTAGATAATTTTTTTTTTCCTCTCCCCCTTGTTTTTTCTCAGTTAAGAACAAGCTTAAATAGCATAGCTGTTTTGCTTATAAGGACCCACATTTTAATTTGGTCAAATTAAATTTGAAAATTGCAGAAATTTTCAGCTCTTAGTAAATTGCTAATAGTTAGTCAACTCCTTTGAACACCCGAAATGCATACAAACACACACTGTTCAAGGCATGCTCATTCTCAGGGATTGGATTCAAAGACAGAAAAGCAATAAAACTTTAATAATGCCACTTTTAAAATGTTGGGTTTTAAGGAGGTACATTTTTAAGTCTTTTCAGCTGTCACTGAGCAATATTTTGGTACTATAAACTAGACAAAAGGTGATCAAATAAAATGTGTCAGCCAAGAGCCATCATGTAAATTTTTATTCGCTACCAACTTGTACAGAGCTGCTCTGCAGCTTCAGAAAAGGAATATTCTAAACCCTACTGTCTGCAAAGGAAGCAAAGATTTAGTCATAACACTTTCACAATGATGTAAAAAATTATTCCTTTTTCTCTTTTATTAAGAGATGCCTTAAAATTTAACCTGATGTTTAAGAATGCTTACAAACCCTCAGGTCCAAAACATTTTTTCTCCCACAAAATACAGATGATTCCCCTTCCCATCAAATATCTTGTGAAAGAAAGCTTAAAGAGAGGAAAAGATTTCACCAATTTTGTGTTTCATAATAATGCATCACCACTACCTGTTACGATAATATTGTTTTGTTCTCTTTAAGAAAAGGAAAAAATTACTACCGAAGATATTTTGTAAAGAAATTTTACCTTTTAGCTGCTGATACTTTAAGTCCAGACCTATGTGAAAATCTTCCACAGTTATTGACATTTGTAAAATATTCTGTAAGACATGTAAAATGCAATGGCTATGTATCAATATTAAATGAAACCCTTAAAATTGTTTTACTTCATGTGAGCTAACCGGTGAGAGAATAATAATGTCTCAGCATATTCATTCCTATAATCACTTTTCTAAATAAATATTCAGTTGCAGCAGCTTTATTTTAAAATTGGGGCAATTGGTTTATCTACAGCGAAATGCACAATTTCTGTTTAAATTTTTTGTAAGGATCCTTTTTGATTACTTTTATTAAAATTTTGGGCTCACAGAAAGTCACTTAAAACCAAGTTGCTAGAATGCCTATAAGGTGAAGCCGAAGGGGTAAATCATTTACTGTTCATGAATGAAAGTTTATGAACTTTCACATGTGGCAAGGTCTGAGCAGAGTTTGAACTGTGGGGCTTAAATTCATGACACTGGCAAATTGCATGGTGGGAGAGCTGATGGGTAGGAGTGCATACATGTATCACAGAATCACAGAATCCCAGGTTGGAAGGGGCTTTAAGGATCATCCGGTCCAACTTTTCTTGGTGAAAGCACAGTCTAGGCAAGGTGGCCCAGCACCCTGTCCAGCTGAATATTAGAAGTGTCCATTGTTGGGGAATCCATCACTTCCCTGGGGAGGTTATTCCAATGGCTGATTATTCTCATTGTGAAAAATTTTCCTCATGTGTCCAATCAGAATCTCCCCAGGAGGAACTTGTACCCATTACCCCTCATCTTTTGTGTGACTCCTTGTAAAAAGGGAGTCTCCATCCTCTTTGTCGCCACCCTTTTAATACTGGAACATAGATCTGGGGGTGTGGAAGAAAAGCTCCAACTCAAGGGCAACGACGCACGCACCGTGAAGAAGGAGGAGGTTGCCAAGTTGTGGGACGGTGCCTAGTGAGAGCTGTGATGGGCGAGAGCGCCCGCTGAAGCGAGGCTGCATTCGAAGAGCAAAGAAATGGTTTCCTATTTAATTCCTGCTGTTTAATTTCACACTCTAATGGCATTTAGGAAACACCATTTACTTTGATTACAGGTGAGGCTGTAAAACAGAAAAGTTGCACAACTGCTTCTGCCTCGAGTCTGTATTCCAAAGATTTCACAACTCCTGAAGCACCCATACCACCTGCCCCCACTGAAACCAGTCAATGGTGCTCAAAAAACCTGGAAAACCCCCCAACTTAACTTCCCCCTTCCCCCACAGGCACCCATGGAAAAAGACTTGTATTCAGCAAGTGGAATAAATGGGTTTCATACTAGCGAAATTGGTGCCTGTAACTACACCTCTAGCATAAAATGACATTTTTGTCATTTCAAGAAATCATCCATATTCTTTAGGTATAAGCAGGATACTCTCTCATGCCACTTTCAGAAATAAGGGATTACACGCAGAAGAACAGAAAACTATATTCTAAGTAAATACTCCCAAGACAGGATCTGAAATATTACTATTATTAGTTGTGAATACACTATTCTGAAGACTATGGCTTCATTCAGATATAAGATCAAACTATTTGCACAAAGGAAGAACATGGACTTGCACACTAAATTCTCTTGCACCTCTGGAAAAGTAGGAAAAATGTTTCTCACGGTACCACGTATATATCCCCTATGTTCTTCCTCCACATTTGAAAGAAGTGTATCATTCCTCTTTATACAATTATACAAAAGCACACAGGAGACCAAAGTGCTGCGAGTACATCTCTAATCTTGTGTTAATTCAGAAATCAAACTCCCTGTAAAGTCTGAATTCCCCAGCTGTTCCTATTTCCCATACGTCAGATTAAATTTCGGCTGAATCTGGAGTAAGCTAACTGGCTGACCAGCCTGGGTGGCCACAACAGGGAACAGTTTACAGACAGAATTTGCTGCTGCAGGCACTGGGGACACAATGGTGTGGACCTGTTGAATCTCCAGTTTCAATCCAAGTTCAGCCATAAGTGTGAAAGATAACACAGATGTAGTTAGTTTTTACTCAATTAACATAGCACATCAGACTTTCTTACCTGTACACGTCACTATTCTGGTAGGCAATATAAAAAACCAGACAGAACGAGCCACTAGAGGATTCACTATTTAATAGAATAGCATCCAGGTCCTCACATGAAAACTTTATCTTAAATATAAAATGGCAGGTTTGAAGTCACAAATGTATTGAGATAATCTGATGCTCAGTGTTAAACAAACCAGATCAGGGAGGTGGTTTACAACTATTCTCTTAATAGCATCTCTTAGGCTTCTTGATAGCATCTAAAGTGGTGCCTGGACTGCCTGATGTGGCTGGAGAACCTCAACAGCTTTATCTAGCATATCAATTACAATAAAAACTGGGAGACAGACGACACAGGTTACAGCGTTCAGGCTAAAAACTTCAACAGAAGTCATTCAGGTACGATACCACATTAAAATCATGCTCAAAAGCTGCTAGTGCGGCACCTGTGACACAGAAACGCTTGTCAGAAAACCAGTCATTAATGTCTCTATTTTCTCTCCTGCATGGAGGCTGCAATTGAGTTTCACTGTTTAAGGTTATTTCTGTTGGTTTAGAATCATTCTTTCTAGACCAGGCTTTTAAAAGGGAAAAAAAAAAAATCTGGTCAATATTACCTAGATTTAAGTTGTATATCCTAAACTCCTGCAGGTCAATTAAAAAATTTCAGTCTTGCTTTATAAACCATCTTCACACGAGATCATAACATAAACCATTTGCAAGATGGCTGAATAAAGCTGACTGGCGTGTGGCAGAATGTAGTAATTTGTATGACAAATTTGATATAACTTCATTTAAAAACTTCAAAAAAAACCACAAAAGTTTAAAACCTGTCTTCAAATTCTTTAGAATTAACTCTCAACCTGTTTCAGAAATGCCAAATCTGAAATCTTAAAATATTAAGAATCTTAGCATTTCCACTGCCTGCACTGGAACACTTCAGTTCACACGGACTCCTTCAAGGCATTCAGAAACAGCGTGGTCCAAAAGTATCCTTGTGGATTTCGTTCCATGAGATACCAGGCCATTCCCAAGGATGAAAAGGAGTCTGGTTATTTCCCAACAAGCTTGACATTGTTTTGCCATTTCCTGAATGAGCATATCAGTCCTTGGCCACCACACAAATCATCGAGTCAGGACAGGCTATTTTTATAGTTCCCAGATGGTCTTTATGTACTTTCATGCATGACATGAACTTCGCAGGATACAACCACTCTGGTGACCTTGGTACATGTGAAACTGTTCTCTCCAAGCAAAGAAAGGTAGGAGCTGTGCTGTGCAGACGGGTACATCTATTCATAGTTATGTCATGCACTTCAGCTAGCACTGCGTCATTTTATTTTCACGATGTACCTCAGCATTTGTCACTGGCAGGAGTTCAATTTGTGTCATAAAAAATAAACTGTCTCCAGTTTCAATTCGTTCTAGTTATCTGCTGCTTCCAAAGGGAAATCTGACAAGCCATTTGCATGCAGAAGTTGATTGCTACTTTTGACCCCAGCTCCGTATTTTGACAGCAAACACTCAGCAATATTACCCATATCTGAAATTATATTGGAGATACTATTGATATTCAGTGTTGCTGAATAAATTCTTCCAAAAGATTCCCTTGAGGCTGTCTTCCCACAGTCTCGGAACTAGTAAGAAAAAAAGTCCAGATTCAAATATTTTGACCTCACCATTATTAAAACTGTATGACTGAAGCATAACAATCAACTGCCTCTAGGAAACCCAGTGAAAGCATGCCACAAATTACATTCCTTTCTGAGGACAATCAGTTATCTGTACAGATTGCTGCTTAACAAAAGGGGTAATTTACCACCTATACAGCGATTCAAGTCAATGGACATAAATGGTGTTAGTCCATGCAATAAACCAACAATTTTGATGCAACCAAGATACTTAGAGCCTCTGAAGGCTCCTCGCACACTACTGAGACCCTACAGCGTAGCAAAGTGCGACTGTAGCTCTGGAGACCAGAGAGAAGGTGGAGCCTGTTGTACTACAGTAGAGATGACTGTTTATCTGCCCAGAAATATTAGCTACGGGAAGAATTTGAAAAATGTCCCTGGTGTTTCAGCTGCCCTTTTTGTCTCATTACTGTGTAGCTCTGGGCCATAACTGAAACCAAGCTACACATCAACGAAAGGTATTGACACATGACAGAAAAGGCTCGCGAACTTGGACTTGTAACTAAGACAGCATATAACAACTCCTGTGTGACAGCTATTCCAGGCACTTGCTAGACCGATCTTCATATTCTGCTTCAGTTCCAGGAACAACATCAACTTAAAGAAAAGTTGATGATCATGATGATGATGAATGGCATGTTGGTTTCAAATAGGTTTATATATAGAAGATGAGAAACACTTCATGGAGCTGCAAATATAACGAAGAAGTGACAGTACGCATAAAGCCACAGGACACACAACATAAAGGACGCAATGAGCCTTTTTTCTCTCACTTGGAACAACTTCATAATTTTAGCACAGTGTTACAGCAAAATTCTCCAAGGAACTTTGTTTTCTGTCTCCATTATTAGGGCCTCCTGGGAAAACTCTGCTCTGGGTGCCTGAAGTTCAAATTACACCTTCCAGTACTGAACTCCTTCATCTATACTTGGACAGACAATTGACGTTTTCCTTCTCCATGTTCAAAACCCTCTACAGTTTTAAAAGCAAGCCTGGTACTCAATACAGTCACACAGAGATTAATCTCCCTGACCTCAAAACTAAGGAAAATGAATGCCTGTGAACAAACTAAACGAAGAAATGCCACTCTAGGATAGCTGAATTGTGCCTGTGGAGATGGCAATAGACTATTATTGGAACCGTAGCCACATTTTTGTTTGGTTGGCTTAGCTACAGAAACCAGGGCTAAAGGCAGAATGAAGTATGTGCCCCAGATATGTGGTCTGGGTGTTCCCAGCTCGCAGCCTGGAAGGAGACACGGGTCTCACTCCAGAGCTTCGCCCTTCCTCCTCCTGAGCTCTCACCCACTTCAGACTCGTAGCAGTCCGCAGGGAAAGACCCCGGTGCGCAGCCCCGGCCCCGGCTCACTACCTGCGGGAGAGGCTGTGCTGGAGCTGCACCAGCCCTGAGCTCGGGACAAGGTGCTGGGACAGCAGCAACTGGTAAAAACAAACAGATAAAGGCCAGGACGTCTGGCTCTGAAGTCTGGCTCCATCGCAGATTTGTTTTCTGACCTTGATTTACACCTGAGTGAAAGGGCATGTTCTATCAGCTTCAGTCAGGGAGAGGTAAGGTGGCTTTGATCGGGGAATGATGAAATGAGGCATCATCTGGCAGCACAAAAGACTCCTGCCATGGCACGCTCCACTACAGCACCAGTCCCGCCACCCAAAATGTCTCTGCACACATGTGAATGTGGCGCAGAGGCAGCAATCCAGATGTAACTTGTATCTTAAAATTAAAGCAGAAAATTGCCTGATCTATTGAGACCTGTGCACACACTCAATTATTTTTCTCTACCTTACTAAGGAGAAAAATCCCTTTTTAGAAAGAATTTCACTAGCCTTTTACAATCCCTCTTTAGCTATCAGCTTAAATAATGTAGTTTGACCACCCTTACAAGTGAGTTGGATGGTAAATGGAGTTCATGGTAAATCCAGTGATTAATTACAAATTGTTGAAGTTTGTATTAGCTTAAAAACATGTGTTAAAAAGACATGTTTGTTTTCATATCCTGCACAACTCCCCTTGCCATAAAGGCTCGGAACTATCCCAAAACTTAGTAACAGCCACCTGCATCCATAGAGAAAAACAGTATTATCCAGAGATAAAATTCTTTGCTATGAAGTCTTAAACCCGTAGTACTGAAAATTACTACATTTATTCGGAACCACAATGTGCTTGTGAACAAAATCATCATTTGGACACTAAAATTAAGACAAAATACTTCAAGCTTGCTTCATATTGCCATACTGATGTATGTTTTAGAATTCAAAATAATGGAAGAAACTAAGCAGTTTAGGCTGAAGATTGATTCCCACAGATCACATTTGATTCTCAATTCCAGCTCCACAACCTTGGGAAATACAAATTAATCTTTTTCCTTCAAACCCATTATAAAGTGCTTTATAATAGTTCACTTAGGATTCATCCACCTCACCAGTGTTTTGTGGTAATTAGCTGGACAAAATTTACAGAAAAAATGAAACAAAACCCAAGCTGATAATGCAAACCTTATCCAAGGATATAAAACACCACATATCTTCACTTTAAAAATTCCCTTCAAGATACATCATCATCACAATAATAAAAAAAAACCCCAACCCTGACTTTGAATTCAAGGTTGATTGAATTTTGTCACACTCACAACCTTCCAACTTCCTGTTAATTCAAATTATTAATTGGCAGATATCCAGAAGAAGCAGGGGAGGGGAAATTTAATTTGTGCATGTACTTAGACAACTAAAAACTCCCTTTACAATTGCTTATCTCCATATTCTCTCTGTTCGTCTTCCAGAAATGCAACAAAATAAAAGCAGAGGCACTTCCTTAGTGGAAGAGAATGAAGTGCTAAAAGTGTAACCCAGTTTTCAACAACTGCAGAAACACACATCCTCGCCTTTTTTGCTCCCCTTATTTTCCCCCTGGTATTAGCATTAGAGACATTATTTTTCGACCGCTGCACAATATGGCTACTCCCTTTGACAGGAGATGCAAAGGCAAAGCCTCTTTCGCGAAGAACTTGCAGTTAAAGCTCTCGACTAAACCCACTGGAGTTACTAAAAGTAAAGGATGAGACTTTACAGCTCTCAAGTGAAGCAGGGGCATGACAGTACTGAACCTCATCGCGTGCAGGTTGAAGGGAGGCACAGTTTATGAGGAAGAAGAGGAGCAATGCAAGGGTCTACATGTAAGTGCACGAAAAAATGGTTTTCTCCACTTCCTCAGCTCGGTCTTTCTTACGTCACCTCCCACGATTATTTTTGTCTTTTATAGTTTCTTTGTTAAGCTTTTAGAATTTCCCTATTTCCCCTCAAGGTTTGGGGTATTCAGAATGAAGGTTATCTTTACGCTAAGGTGGTTGAAACTTTGCAGTTTTCTATTTCCAAGACATAGTTGACTAAACTTGGCAACATTTACAGTATCTGCTGAAATCAACACCTGACTTCCTCTATACCAAGTAGCATTAATTAGATAACTGACATTAAAAAAAAAAAGAGATGATCACTCTCATCTGCCTTGTTTTGATATCAGTCACTTTTTACTGCTACCAGTAAAAGGGTGAATGGTTAAATCTGGAAATATTTGTAGCATATAAAAAAATCCACAAAAATTCAAACTCAATTGCGACAGCTTATGTAGGCAGTAGAAGGGCTGGAGATAAAAGTAGTACATAGAATCATAGGAATCATTTAGGTTGGAAAAGACCTTTAAGATTGAGTCCAACTGTGCAGCGATCGTATTCGTATGCCCTGCAATTTGTTCCTGACTGGAACCCCTACAAACACTTGATGGCCAACAGCAGAAAGCCTGGGGCATTCCGGCTGCCACTGGTGGGTGACGCCAGGAGGCTGGGGGCCACGTAGGGAGTGGGAGAACTCCACCACGGGGAGCTCAGCCACAGTCGGGGAGATTGAGTACAGCACCGTGGCCCCGACGGCGAGGTCTTGCGCTTCTTGCTGTACGGTTTGCAAAGCCATTTGAACAAGCGGCATTACGGATTTGGGGTTTGATATTGCTTTTCTTTTCATGACATTATTTTCATGATATAGTAAACGGGAATAAAATTGGCTTTGGGAAACCAAAAGTCAGTCTGCAGAAATATTTTTCTTGCACATCACTGCTAATAAAGATGTCTCAATGTGAAATAAGCTCACATCTTCAGGGGCGATACGCTTTTTTGCAGTGTTGTTGCCATAGATAGATATGAACAGCTGTATCTGACCAAAACTCATTCAACCATTTGACTGCTGCACAGGGAGGGCAAGTTACACCTGACTCTCATCCATATGGACTCTGGCTAGTAGTCAAAAATGCAGTAAATGCTCACTTGTTATCATGTGCAACAGCACCACTTCTAAGTATTTGTCGAAGATACTCATATGTGAAAGATACTCAAGCTACAAGCTACGCTGTTACTTTCCAGAACCTGCACGCAAATTAGAAGGCATAATTTAGCCTTTAACATACTCAAATACCCTTTAAACGTGAGGGGAGTAGCAGTTTATTTCAGCAGGCTCAACACTCGATTCGAACATCTCAAAAGACGGTGCACCATTAAGCACAGCACACAGAAACTCCTTTTTCCATTGCTCCCCCCTCCCAAATCTTTACGCATTTGGAGATACTGCAACTGTTTTGCCAGTTCCACGAGGTAAATATTTCAGTTGTTGTTTAAACTGAGTTGGAAAAAAGATGCACCCTTCCCCAAGCCCTGGAGTGCTGCAAAATCCAGTCACATCTGCGCTGCATACAGTAAGTAACCACATCTTGGTTTTAAGCCTTGACCACATCCTTCTACCTCCATTTCAGCTTGGTGGGCCTAACTTAAGTAGTGGTTTACTAATTAGATGAAAAAGCATTAAAAATGCCTGCGAAACCAATCAGGAATCAAGTCCCAGTGGCTATTTCACCTTCAATGGGCTAATTTCCTTAGTTGCCAGATCAAAGGTACTGCAGATGGCACACACGCAAACAGCAGAATTCAAACTTGAGGATTATAGACAATCAAATGCCGCTGATGAGGAAACCAAACCTTATAATTACAGCTTTTATAAGATGCATAGGAAGTAAGAGGTTCATAAGAATTCTACTGATAGCCCAGTTCCTTTTTGCTCCCAGGTCTGTTCACTGAAGATTTCCTGTACCAATCAGGTATAAGACAAATGGGAATGGGGGAGCGTAACATCGAGTGGTTTTCAGTTCAATACCGGACTGAAAAGCCTATTAATTATGTGAGATTACACACCATCCACAAGGAAATCACTGTTGTTTTCAACTGTTAAATTAAAACTACTAGGGGAAAAAAGTCAGTGTGCTTTTAAAGCAATGACTAAATAACTTACTATATAGTCTATGGTCCAGAAGGAAAGGATGTAATGTCTAAGGGCAGAATATTAATTTTTATGTGCTATATCAATTAAAAAGTCTACATGCTAATGAAAAGCTATTCTGCATTGTTCAAAACCAAACTAAGAGCAGCTATATTAACAGAACTATTCAGATGACAGATACAGTAGACAGTAAATTGTCATTGGTCTTAGGGTTTTTTTATGCCCAGTCTTTAGGCTCAGATAACACAAAATACAACAGCAGGAAAACGCGATCACAGCTGCATGAATTTATCTGTTTTTTCAGTTCTAGTTTAAAGCAGTTTAAATGAGCTTTGATAATGAAAGGCGACAGGACCAGATCAAATGGTGCAAGTGATTTGATTAGCTCCATGCTAACCATCATGGGTAGATTTAATTTAGAATGGAGCAATCACGTCTGACTGTGGTAAACAGCTCAGCATCTGCCTTCCAAGGTATAACACCTTCATCAGCGAGAGACTGAGATCTGCTCTCTTTGTGCAGTTTTTAGCTAACTCCCCCATTTCAAGCTTCTGGTATCTTCTCTAAACAAACTACTACAAACAAACAAAGAGAATGATGGAACTGTCTAGAACACCGAGAAACCACTTGATGAATAAAATCTGCTGTGTAAATTCTCTATAAATCTACTGAAAAGAATAATTAATGTTATGTAAACAAGCCCTGGGGCTGAGTTTAGCGGTCAACCAGAGCAACTGGGACAAAGCCACAGCAAAAACCGTATACCTAAAATATTTCATCAACACATCAACTCCAATAGTAATGAGCATGCCGCAGCACCAGAAATTTTATTTCCTCCATCCCCGTAAAAACAAGGTCACTTCTATTTTCCTCTCTCTTTCAAAGGGACACACAATTCTTCCACTGCATAGCAACAACGGTTTAAATCAATACAAATGCAAGCTCATTTGTCTCCAATATATTTGTGCCAAAATTTTAGGACGCAGAACATAATACAATGATGCAGACCATTACCTAGTAATGAGTCCTTAATATTCGCTCTCCTGTGAATTCCTAAACCAAAACTAACCTGAGTCAAAAAAACATATGCAAAGAGGCTAGACTTCAAAAAACCTCCAGCAAAGTTAAGATACTCTTTACTCACAGCGCAAGGTGAGAACAGACACTGATTACAGGAAGAGTGAAAACAGCAAGAAGAGAGAACTTCCGAGAGATATGGCACCATGAAAGCTTTGGGGAATGACTGAAATAAGCGCTGCAAGAGAAATGGAAATGCTATGTAGGGACATTTTGTAAATTCTCAAAACATTGACATTGATGGAAAAGTTAATATAAGAAAGAAAGATAGTTGGGGGAGGGGGGGAGGAAAACATTTGCAAATTTGTGTTTATACCTACAACAAAACTGGTAATGCGCAATAACAGGTTTAATCCACCTCAGAAGAGACTAAGTTTTTTTCCCTAATTTTTGGGTTTTGGCTGCACTAGCTAATCAAGAATCTAAGGACTGGAGAAGTTCAGAGGATTCCTAGGATCCAGCCTCCCCACTAGGATTGTCAGACCATTCTTTCCTCACCTTCCACTCAACCTCCCCAACCCAAACGCTCCTGCTGATCCCCTTTGCCATTCCTTGGAGCAGTCTTCAGATCCATGTCACCACCACAAATTTGTCTTGACTTTTGCTGCTCTGGCCTTGGGTTATTTTATTAAAAACTGATATTGCATTTGTTACTCTTTTTTTTTTTTTTCAATGATCTTTGCATAACTAGACACCTACTTACAGGGAGAATTTGCACTCTTTGAGCTTGCAAAGACTGTATATATTAATGGACTTCTAAAACATTATCTAATTAGGATGAATTCAAAATATCTGGTCTTACCCTTGAGGAGATAATTTGCAAAGATCTATCAGTATCTAGAGAGAAATCAAATGCATACATAAAAAGGGAAAACAGCTTCTCCAGTTTACTACTGAATAGAGATTTATCAACTCAAACTGTTTAAAACAGAACCATCCCACTATGATTAATAGCTTGACTTAAACCTTGAGTTACTCAAAAGAAGGAAATTAACAAAAATATTGGAATGATATTCTGTAATCTGGGAAGGTTCGAAGCAATGTTTTGGGAAAACATGACTGGAAAGACCTTCTGGCATATCAGATACCAAGTTTAGCCTTAGTCATATTTTATCACAGCTGAACTTTTGGCTCAAAAAATAAAGAATTTGCAAAAAAAATCATGAAACTGGCAGTGTAAAATGAAGTTATCCTGCTAAAACCTAAACCAATATATTTTTAAAACATGGAATTAATTTACATTTGAGGTCACATTTTGAAGCAAATTACAAAAGATAATTAATATCTGTATTAATGGAATGGAATCATGTTAAGTAACAAGGAGACATGGTTTTGTTTAAGGCCAAATTACAATGTTTATTCAAAAAGGTGCACTACACCCTTCTTTTGTGCCAGTAAAAGGATTATTGTTTTTGCATGATAATGCTCAATTTTTAATATAGAGGAAAAGACTCATCTCAATGTCAAAACTTATTCATGTCAAATCTTTTTTGGAACAAAGTTCATAACTTGAAAGTTATGACAAATAAGCATATTTTCAGCATTTCATTTCTCTACAGATGCAAGAAGATATCTTAATATTAAGCAAGTCTTTAACATGGAACTTATTAATAACAAGGCAAGATGATTAGCACGTTTAAAGTCTAGTTTGAGTTATATGGGCCATATGATTCAATTCCTATATAAAAGCCAGCAGCTACACTTGAATTACACCAAGATTTCTCCAAACTAATTTTGCTTTGCTATCATGTTGAGCAAAGGAGGCAGAAACAGCAGCAGCATCCTTAAGCTAAACTACCAGAAGCAGCATCTGACTGCTCAGGATGTATTTACATACCATTTTGAAGCAACTCCTTGCTATACCTTGATCTGGAACAGTATTTCCATTAGCTAGTATGGTAGGAATACTTCTTAAGACAGATTGCTGTTTTTCTAATCTTGTCAACTACACTTAATGGGACATACTCTGAACACGTTTTTAGATAAACTGGCTAGAACACAAGTCTGCCTTAATGCCTTTTGCAATTGCAAAAGGAAGAATTGGTTGGTAAAGGCAAAAGTACACTAAGAAGCTGTAAAATACTACTCAGTGCAAGTTAATCTTTCACATTTATACATTTTTCATAATTGCCTATCTAGACAAAATTTATTAAATGTGTGATATACTACATATGTATATAATACATAAGATCATAGGCAATTAATATATGGTGTTGTCATGGTTTAACCCCAGCCAGCATCACAGCCACCTGCTCGCTCCCCCCACTTCCTCCCGGTGGGATGGGAGAGAGAATTGGAAGAGTGAAAGTGAGAAAATTAATGGGCTGAGATAAGAACAGTTTAATAATTGAAATAAAATATTAATATACGTTATAATGTAATAATAATCATAATAATAACAGCAGCCATAATAATAAAAAAATAGTAATGAAGGGGAAAATACCTTCGTCCCCAAAAGAGGACAATAACCTAAAGGGAAGTTTTAACCGTTGGGTTTTTTCCTAATATCTTAGATAAAGCTAACCTCAGGTTTTGCTTGGCACCTTATATTTCAATGAAGAGAGAAAATGCCTAGCCAGTCTTGGACTCACTGGAATCGGTAGTTCAGATCACTACAGTACAAGGTCTTCAAAACAGGGTACTGTTGCCTTTTGTTTATGACGAATTTTCTGAGTCAGACTGGCACCTCTTCTGTGTTGCGAAGAATCAAAATTATCTTCTGCTTCTAAAATTAGCTTTACAATGTTGAATGTAATCATTGTTTAAACATACAAATACAAAAAAAGGGTTTTTTCTATTTTCTATCAAGAAATGTAAAAATGATTAAGGTGAATCATTATATCCACAGATTTGATTATTGAGGGAACTGAGTAGGGACGAGAGAGAAATTATTTTACGTTTCCTTGATTGGAGATATACAATCATGCTATGGAAGAAGCTCCTATGATTGATCATTCTGTTTATTAGGACTAGAAGTAGGCTAGGTAAAAGGGAAATTAATTTGTGCATGCATCAGTTGAACTAAGCTTATTTAAACTGATTTAAGTTGACGATAAACAGAATTCATGTTACAGAGATCTGGGAAGCTTGCTAGTTTATGTTGTAGCTCACAGAGTAGCCAATGAAAAAACATTAACCGTCTCAGATATAACAAAAATTACAAAATCACTTTGTTATATTACAACGGATGCGTTGTTTGGAATGGTGTCTTTCCTGTTCCCCATTATTTTCCGAGTAGGTAACAGCCAGATTAACCCAGTCTCCTGAGCCATTTACTAGGAGAAGATACAGCACAGTACAACCCCAGGAAGCCACCTCACGTGTGAAGGTCTGAACGCAATGTGGAGTATTCAAAGGGAATGGGCTTTGCCCAAGTCAATACAAAGACTGTTTTGAGACTTACTGCACAAATGGTTGCACCAATGTAAAACAGGGTGCGCTGCAGCTGTTTGCCTCTGCTCCTTAATTGGAGTTTACTGGCCCTCATAGCTAAACCAGAGCAAGAGACCGTCTGGTCTCTCCTTGCCTGCCTCGATGCTGGAACATCCCAGTACGTTTTAATGGACTTTGCGCTGAAACAGTCAGGGACAGGGAGGTGCGCTGCTCCCTGGGTTCAGGTGCGGGCTCTGTAACAGCTTAGAACAGCTTTTTCTGCAGCTATCATTCACTCTGCAACTATACCATTTCAACTACTTTATTAACTCAGCGTAATCACATTTATGAAAGAGAAGCTTGGGCCAAGGTACTTCACTGCAAATCCAAGCGTGGACCTGTGACCTCAGTGTGTAAGTGAAAATGCAGTTATCAGTGATGACATGCTTGTAATTTCATTTTGATTAATTATACCTGAAAACTCATCAGTTCACACCGAAGAACTACATCTTAACTCTTACTACTACAGTTAAGCAAACTTTTGAGAAAAAATAGGAACTTTGCTTCTTTTCATTTACAGCAGAGTGAAGATTAGGTAGTAAGACATCATATGAAAATGCTCACGGGCTGCCTGAAGACAGAATTTCTTCCGAAATTAACTGATGTTAATCTGTATATTGGGCACAAATCTTTATCATGTACTATCTATATAATTGTATGATTACCCATAAATTATATTCACGTTCCATTATATCAAAGCAGTTCCGGTAGGAACAGCTCATACAAATACAAAAACAGCAATACAGATCCTATATATCTCCAAGGCTTAATTTATAGAGAAACAACTTATTGAAAGAACAATTATATTACACGTTCCGTTTCTGTGTGGGACGACTGCATGAGATGTTCACATATTTAGGAGTATGTTTAACTAGACGACCTGTAGTAATTCCATTTCTATAGCACAATGTGATGAAAGAATTCAGTTTAAAACAAAAGCTTCAAGTGAATCAACCTTTAAAAAGCAGAAAATCCTCCATCTTCAGAGGAAAACTGTCCTAATTCTGTTTGGAAAGCAGCAGATTTACTGCATGTACATAGTAGCTCGGCACAGGTAATTTCCAGAGGACACTATGTCTCTGGAATATGCTACGCAGACAGTGTTTCTGTGGTACACATACAAGGACATGCCTGAATTTTTCAACAGTGCCGCAGCCTAAGCTGAATTCACTGACCCGGGCAAATTTCTGCAGTTCTGCCCAGCCAGGTTAAGCAGACTTCATGTGGGTGAAGAAGAGCCATTTGCCCACGTGAAGTCTCTGCTGACCCAAACTCACAGGAACGGTCTGGGGCAATGCAGAGCTCTGCCTATGGACTATGTGCCTTTCACTTAATCTGGCACTTCAGGTAAGCTAAATATACACTTATTAACGATTATAACAGAAATTGTCTTTCTCCGCTCTGCATATCTGTTACTAGCACTTTCAAGTGAGTGGCACAGTGAATGCGGTATCTTAATGTGCTCTACAAATCAAAGGACAGAGAGTACAGGATTGTCACAGCCTAGTCCCAAAAGGTCCGAGTTATGCCTTAAATAATCACCAGCTTAGTTTAAAAATCAAAGGATAATGTGTTTTGTGATCTAATTTTGGAATGCTAGCATCCTTAAGCCTCTCTTCACTATCACTGAAAACCTTCCTTGGAACTTTCGCTATGTTAAAGAAGAGAGATATTTAAAAAAGAAAAAAACCCAGCAATAATCTTACTCCACTAGTAGCAGTTTAAAACGCTACCATGTAAAAGGAAGGCTCAAAGGAAGTAGCAAAGAAATTGGCCATGACTGGAACAGTAGTTTCCTCATCTCTCCAGCACAATGTAAAGGCATAAAAATTGTTACCCAATAAACAAGTTCATGTTCTAGCTAGATATACTTACTTCTAACTTGTCTGAAAGGTCAAAAAATACTGAGTAAGTAATACTTCACGAATAAAACTGGAGTTCAGTTAACTATGATTCACCAAGGTCCAAGAGAAGTATAAGGGAATATATAAATAAAAACCTGCACTAGCCTTGAAACAGCTGCAAATTTAAATAATGTTTATTTTTATGTTATTTTAAAATATGCCTATTTTAAAAAATATTATGACAACAGTTCGCTATTTTTCAGTGAACAGACATAATGCCATGTGACTTTTAAGAATAACCACACGCGATGAATAATGAATGCTGAGTAGTCAAAGGGAATAGTTTATGTGTAGGCCCACAGGTGCCATAATATTTGTTGACAATACTTGAAAAACAATTTTAGAAATCAAAATCAATACAGAGTTTATTAACTAAAACCAAGAATTATATTATAAAGGATGTTTAAAAGTAGTTTGATTTTTCTAGTTCATAAATCTGACCAACAAAATGATTCAGCGGGATCTAGTGCCAACAGCACCCATTCTTACCATATAGAAAGCTTCTCTCTGCCTATGCAATACTGTTGATAAAGTCCTAAATAAATTAAACCAAACCATTAAAAATTACTAATTGTAAAAAACCTATAAATGTTGTTAAGGAACAAGTATGCATGGGGATATTATACTACTTTTCAAATTCATGTACTTGCAAGACAACTCTTTGATGATAGTTTCTTTTACTTTCCTTATATAAAATGCAATGTTCTTCTTATGTAAAAAGATGACATACCTTTCATCAAAATCAACCATCTTAATGCTGACCTATATATAATGAAACATTCTTCTCAATCACACCAAATGAATGCTTCTCAAATGCTTTTAAAAAACACTGTTCTGGAAATATTTTTCAAAAATAATATTGAATATTTTCAATATGAATATGTTAATCTGTGCCTGTGCACTTCTACCAAAAATAGTCAGAACTTGCACCATCACATTTCATTTGTGACATTCTCTAACTACATCCATTCCAAGCTCCTTGAACGACAGAAGCCTGTTCAGCATATCAGCTGATAACGTTTGAAATATTACACTTACATCCTATCCATCTTGTTCTTAAAGTCAAAGTTACTAATTCATACAATAAACATCAATCTAGTAAAGGGTGACCTGTTTCTTCCTAGGTATCATATACATACTCCTACTGTTTTTAACTGAACTCCTCCAATTCTTCATGTTCTTACATCTAATTTTGCCTCATCTCTCTGTTTCATCTTGCTTTTTACATTCTAAGGTTTTTTAGCCAAGATACTATAATTCTCTATTCATTCATACAACATACCACACATGATCTTGATACAGTCGGCCTCTTGTCATTGTCACCTCCATCATATCAATAATAAACAATGATAACAGTAAGAATGCATGGGACAAAATTAACACGCCCATATTTTGTTAAGACACATTTTTATTAGTCTTGACAGTGATTTTGACCATGATTTTCAACAGCCACTACTAACTTGGGAAATAATTTTGGTGCCTACCTTGTAGAAAGTACTAAAGCGGTCTGACACTCATCGTGTAAAAATTGTTGCCCTAGCTTGGTCAACTAAACTAGTAAAACACAGGACTGAAGAAACTTCTGTGGCCCATTCCCAGGCACAAGGGAAGAGCCACTGAACATGATTACTAACTTTGTAAAATCTTAAATGTTTTTATCTGGTTTTGGGTTTCCTCATACTGGTTCAGATAAGCAATCGATACAGAATTGTCCAAGCAGATTTGCACCTCTGCTCCTAGTAACTCCAAAATCCAACAAGGAGTTTCTACAACATTTGATGTCAGCAAGTTATATGAAATTTTTCTAGAGCTTCTTTCTTCGAAACATGATGTCTTCTACCTGTATTGGCTCTGTCCTATAGAATGGTGACAAACGTTCTCCTGCGGAAAGTCCTTGTGTTACTATGAGATGGGAAAGTGCTAAAGCACGTACTGTCATTCCTCCTTACCAAATCTCTGGCTAGCCTAAGACCAGCTGCACGTTTCGTAAGCAACAATGCAAAAGAGACCTTGGGATCTGCCTGATCTTCACAGTGACAGAAAGTAAAAAGTCTGATCTGGGCTTTGGAACAGCAACTCACACCCATGGCGAGAAGGAGCCATATTTAGGGAATAAGCGTCATCTGCCTGCCATGTGGTTATTCATACCTCTTTGGGTGAGGGTGACCTCAGGCTGGCAAAAAGCTTCTAAAGTAAACTAGGAGGTGATACAGAAACAGGTGCAGTACAAACTCAACCTTACATATAGACACCTGAGCAGAGGGAAGAATCGGAGACCAAGGAAGCAGGTAAGAGTGGCCGTAAACTCATTTAGAAGGAAGTTATTTGTATAGTTGCTGTTGCTTTAAACTGTTTGGGAGGTCTCCACAATTAAAACATTAAAATCATGATTTCTAACTTTTCGGGAAACCTGTTATTAAACAGAGTAGGGGAAAAAGAAATAGAAGATGATACTCAACACTACTGGCACCGTTATCTCTCAGAATTGTTGATAAGCCCGGGGCACAAGATCTTGAATGCATATGGATAATATGGTAGCAGATCCCAGGAGGACATACTGGTGACAGTATGAGATAAAGCAAACCACCAAACCATATCAGAGGTATCTGCTCCTTAGGCATGTAGTTGCAAAACATGAAAAGTGCTACAAAAGACATCCATGTGAGGATGAAATCCATGTAAGGTAGAAATACCATGCAATATGTAAAGTTTACTTAATGGCATTTCATTGGCCCAGTAAACTAGAGGAAAACTGTGCACTTGAGAGAGAGATATGAAAGTGTGGAAGCATTCTCTCTACCCTACTGCCACCAGGGACCAAAGGCCACTATTAAAAGAAAGGAAACTTGTGACGAAAAAATCACACTCTAATTCTGGGTTCAGGCTGTAATTAGATTGAAATATACATTACACATAAAAAACCCCAACTCTCAGCTGTAAATTAATTTAAACAGGAAATTTTGGGCTAAAGAAAACAGACAGGAAAGCAGAGGGCCTCCAGCTTCTGATTCATGCTTAAAAGAATACAAACACGCTATGCAAAAAAACCCCAAACCAACAGATATTTTCGTCTCTGTAAGAAGAAAAAAAGTAATTTTACAGATAAGGAGGCCATTAGTAATCAAAATGAATGTTAAAAGACAACTTTAAATTAGCACACCCAGATAATTTGTGCCTTAGAGTCCCGAAAGTGTTTGCGAGAGTATCATTTCAATCATGCTAATTTTCAATACATTTTGGAACACCAAAGAAATTCAGTAAGACTGCTGGCATTTTCTGCTAATATTTGAAGATGGTAAGTGGTATGATCTCAGTAATTATAGAGCTCTAAGCCACTATTAATCTCAGGCAAAATAACCAGCAAATTCATAAAGGATAAATTCACTGGGAAATGACACAAATAAAACCGATGCCAGTCAACACCATTTTACCGAGACTTGGTCAGTAAAACACAAACCTTTGATTTAATCATCTGATAAAGTTACGAATTGTGGTCAATATAAGTTACTCTATAGACGAAACACACATACTTCTGAACAGCAGTTTGCTTACAGCCACAAAACTTTCAGAGCAAGAAATTATTATCAGTATCATCAAATGTGATTAAGACAGATATAAAATAGTAGTTGTTAACAGGAAATAATAATTGAAGAAGAGTGCTCTATGTTACCCCAATAAAATCACCCAAAACTAGCTCAACGTTATCTAAGAGTATCGTCAATGAAACAGAAGTAAATACTGTTGATAGTGGTTATGGCACAAAAATTGGTTAATAAAGGTGGAAGAGTGGTTATTCAGAGTAATATGGATTGCTTGGTAAGATGGTGACAGCATATTACAGCCAAGTGGACTTATGTAGCAAGAAAGAACATGTAGGTAATACCTAGAGAATGGTGCATGAAAACCCAGGACTTAAAAAAAAAAAGAACCAACAAACCAATCTTCATGGCACAGAAGCAATTCAATACAAATGCCAGTGAAACCTTACGACAAAAAGGAGTAATGGCCCCTTGCCCACATATGGGTGCATAAGACTAGAGATACTACTTTCATTCACAGCATTAGTGGTATTGGAATAGCTAATACAGCTGCAGAGCCCTTGTACCGTTTTCCCAAGATGGCAAAGATCTTGGGTTTTCTTGATGTTTTCTCCACAATTCACCAATAAAGTGGAAGAATTCTGCACCTCCTTAAGATGTTAACCAGGATGCCCCACATGCTGTTATTAGCACAGGAGGGATTTTGAAGGCTCTTGTGCGAAAAGAGCACAGCAGCAATTTGAAAAGGCTGCAGAGTCACAATGCATGTTAAACGAAAACAGAAACAGCCTCTGGTCTTTTCTGGGAAGGTAAGAGAGCTCCGGCCTAATGTTCATGACCGGGCAGTACTAACAGTGGTGTAGGCTTGGTGGTTAAGAGAGATCTTACCACTGATGTGTTTTAGGGTTATTTCCTACCATGGGAATTGCTTCACACTGGAGCCACTTAAAGAATCATACAGTACTTTGCTTTGCTACGTAGTGGCTCTTCAATATGTAGCTTAAAAAACAACCTTGAATAAACGCAGGCTTTTTGTCAAACATCTCTATTTGAGGGAGCTGGACTGCCATAGCCTTCAGCGGCAGCAGTGGTGCAGAAGTACGTCACATGTATGGCCAGGAACTGACAGCGTGCGTGGCTTCACCAGGGGAAAACCTGAAAGGCAGTTGGGCAGGAAACCGCCTACCCGAGGGTTAAGCTCTCCTTGGGTGATCACTTTTGGCTTACCTGGTCGTAAGACCCGTGAGCTGCTGAATGCTGCTCCTCGCAGGCTGCTGTCGAGAGTCTGGGGGTTTGAGTTACCATGGAGATCGCTGCATCTGACAGCTGAGAGGGCTGCAAGGAGAGACAGAGGTACCCATCAAGACGGCTTCCATCACCTCATCAAAACACGAGCATTTCACTCCTCTTGCTTCTGGCGTTTGCCGAGGTACTGGCTCCCAAGTCAGGAACTTTGGCAGAACCGTAAGGGGGAAAAACCCCAACACCCATCACAGCAAGAATGAGAGAGGGAAGGGCTGGCCCCAGCCACCCACAGCATTTGAGCGCTGTGCAAAGCCATGCGCTTTTTCAGGAACCCAGAAGAACCCTAGTACCCCCTGAGCTTGGCTCAACAATTTTCAGCCTCTTTGGTCAAGTATAACGTCAGCAAGTGATTCATCTAGAACCGCACGGGACTGGAACGCCAACACGCTGCCCCAGAACAGTGGGACACGCACAAAAGTCTCCCTGAGAAAGCCCCCAGTGGCTTTGAGCATCTCCTCTGTGCAAAAAGAAGTAAGGAGGTCAAAGAAATTATCTTCCAGTATGTTTTTGGAGGAAAGTCAAAAGCAAAGCATTTATGAAAATCAAACGTGAAGGATAGCCTGGAATTCTTCTGCAATAATAAACCTGTTTGCAGGCTTTTCCATGCCTGCCATCAAGCATGATGAGTAAAGCCTTATTTCGTATCTCCTCTGCCATTCGACCGACATGTATCTTGACTAGTTTCCTACTCCTGCATTTCAAGCCTTAAGTCTTATGATCAGCTTTTGTCTATATAATCTAATAATTAAATGCTGTAAAGTGAAATGAGATATTCATTGGAGACTTTTAAAATTAATTATACTCTTCCACACAAACGTCTTACAGCTTTTAAAACTATACATTAAGGATCATTTTATGATATAATCAATTTAATAAATAACATATTTAAACATATCATCAGGAGAAGTTCTAATTCTCAGTCTGCAGCACTACAACATGTTCTCACTTACGTAACTATGAGACACACACATACACATACCATCCAGCCAAGTGCAACTGCTCACCTGAGAGTGTTATACCTATTCTAATCAGAGGTGAATGGCTATACAAGGGACAAGAAATGACTATTTAAGCATCACAAAATATTAACAATACAGCAGCTAGAAGTCCGTAGTTTTTCTGAGTTTGTCTACTAAATGCGTATGAACTTCCATCTGCCTGGCTACCTATATAATTACCTAGCTAATTCTCAGATGGCATTCTGAGATGACCGTTATCATCCCTCCATCTTATTTTTGAATTGTCTCCCATCTCATTTTTCTGTAGATCATGATATGTTTATACAAAATATAATATACTCAAGAAGCGTAATTCTGTGTAAATACAGAATGTGAAAATCCAACCAACAATGAGAGGATTTTTCTGTTATGGCTTCTTCATGTCTTATGGGAAAATTGTTAATAGCATTATTATATTAAAATTATCACTCTTCAATACTCTGACATTATGCTATGCAACAGTAACTAACACATACTGAGGCTGCTCTGATGACAAATACCAGGAAAATAACTGGCTCATCTGTGTTGAAGGCTTCTGCAGGATTCCTGGAGTTTAAAGGAATCTAGTAGAATACCAGATGCTCATATTGTAGCACTGTAGATGGAAGTACTGTTACTGAAGAAATTGTATTCATTCTTTCTGTCATAATTATGCTCATAAATTGGTTGGGCCATCTTTTCATTTATTCTGTTTACAAATCTTATATACGGGATCACTGCTACCTTTTATCAGTGACGGGATCACTTAAAGGCCATTCATCTTCCCACATTGCTACAGAACAGGCAGGAAGCACCAGTACAGGCAGCACTGGTAACGCAGGCTGGAAGAGCTAACGGAATCCTATAATAAGACCGGCTTTGGAGACCTTGCCAAACAACTTTTTGGTAAAAACATTCATACTATCTCTCTATGGAAAAATTCTTTGTGTGAAGACTACAGCCAAGTAAATAAACCATTTTCAAGAATGGAGCAAGGAGAAAGACACAAATTAGAGATTAAAAGATATGATTTCTTTATTGTTATTATATTAGCCTCAAGTGTCAGCGACACTTAAAAGTTCTATAGATTTCCCTTACAAATCAGTGACAGCATACATGTGGATGGTTGTAATAATTTGTCATGCTAGCAGATGCCCCTACCCATAAGGTTTTACTCAACACCAAAAGAGTTTCTTAAAATCTATTTTCATACAGAAATAAGTGCTAATATAAGCTTTGAAATAAACAGCATGCAAAGACAGAAGATGTTTTTAAACTTTCATTTTCAAACTTTCATTGGTAATATTAACATTACAACCTATCACTACTTACAATAGGATTAAGGTCTCCAAAATTAAGAAAGAAATTGAAAAAAACCCCACCAGAGATCACAGAATACGGCTGCAGAAGTGATTAGAGTGCTGTAGAAAATACACTAATATGAAATACTTGGAGAGTTCAACTTGCATAGTTTATTAAAAACAGAGACAGATGACCTGATTACAGCACTTAAGTATTTTCATGGGGAGAAAATACTGAGTACCAACTGGCTTGTTAATCTAGCAAAAGAGGGTGTACATAAAAGAAATCAGCATCTGGAAGCTGATCCCAAATTCAAATGAGAAATAAAGCACACGCTTTTCAACGCTTGTGACCAACCATTAGTGCAGCTATCAAAAGGAAAATGCAGAGATTCTCCACTTGTTGGTCGCAAGGTTTAGTGGGACTTGTCTAGAATATGAATTTTTGTGAAAATGCAAGTTACTGTGTAGTCATATGCAAGTTATTGTGTAGTCATATGCAAGTTACTGTGTTTCATACAGATAGGCAAAGTTTGCAATACGGAGAAAGGGAGATCCGGTGATATAGTTGTCCCTTCCTGGTCGTAAATTAAGCATATAATGATCTGAAATGATTGTCTAGCTTTGTAACTAAAGCACTGGATGGTGATGGGCGCCGTGCACGCTAAGCAGACATACTTAGTAACACCCAGGCACATATACACACACATACAGTGAGAGAACGGGTGTGTGTTCAGGCCATACGTGGAGTCAGAAAATTACAACCATCCTTCCAGAGACAGGTGGACTAAATGCTGCTCTGAATAATATTATGGCTTCTAATTTAGGAAGCCTATTCTTTCCTCCATGAGCTGAAGGGACTGGGTGAGATGAGAGCGGTAGCGAGAGCTCTCTTCACACGGGTGGCTCGGCCGGTCAGTAGAGATGACCGAAGGCAGGCAACGCCAACGCTCCTCTCCAAATCTGTGCCTCCACTCCAGAGGCTGGGAGTGACTAATAACAGTGCTCCATGTCATTAACTACTTGCCTGTCTCATCCCTGGGTGCAATGAGCTTTAACGGTGGAAAACGCTTCCAACCAGGGTGTTTCAGTGGGTCAGACAAGCAGTTCCCCACCCCAGCTAAAATCCGGGTGCCGCCGTGGCCCCGCAGCACCATGCTTCCAGCTCTCCCCCCGCAGCAGGAGGCTTAATCTGGGAACACAAGTAACACTGGCTTTTCACAAAAGGGGGAACGGGAGAAAAAAAAGGAAATAAGAACCAGAAATGGCTTAAACCTTACACTGAACTGCTCTCATACTTTGCAACCTTAAAAATTTCGTCCCTTCAGTAAAGATGAGGAAAGATATTGGAAGTGTCATCTTAGCTAGCGTTAGTGCTGTGGCTGTGCCCTGGGGGTGCCAAGCCCTCAGGATTAAATATCAACCAAAAATAATAGTTAAAAATTTTCATTCATTTTCACTGATTGTAAATCTGGCACATACAGTTTGACTTTGGATGTTGCCCTGCTTTTGAAAACACAAAAGTCAACCAAACAATGCAAATGCGTCCATCGATCTCCTTATCTCTCAGCTGCTCCATCAGACGTAACCTCCATGAAGCAAAATCTTGGAAAACCCTGACACCAACTCACACGCAAGGCAGTTGATGTAAAACCCTCTGCTTATATCAGAAGTGGAAATTTAACTGAAGAATGCTAACGTTGCCTTTCACCCCTGTCCCCACAGCGCCGGTCAGAGCGAGCTGCCTGTCAGGACACAGCAGGGTACAAGCTGGGTGCCAGCGAAGCTGCACAGAGCCATTTACGTGGAGAAGTCAATTAAATGACATTTATTTAAAGAGGGCTGGATTTGGTACTGCCCTTCGTAGGCCATAGATGAAATACTGCATTTACCACCACTTCACATGTAGACTTCCTTTTGCAGGCACCTGCGTGACTTTAGGAAACTGAAATTGGGGGCCAGATTTACTGGAGGCACTTGAAATTATCACCTGTGCAGGTGACTAGGGGTAAGAGCACCTAAATAATATAGTAGATTTACACTTGCTTTAAACTCAGAGTAATTCGTCACATCATTTAGGAAGATGTTTTTGTAAACCCCACTAAATTCCTCCAAATAGCTTCAGATACTTAAATATTTTTTGAATCTGATCTGTTTAAATACTATTTCTGCGTAGTTCCAACTAAATTGTTTTATTTCTTTTTACTAAACAACATAGACGAGGAGAAACCAAACCAGTACTATTCTGTGTCATCACATTTCTCATAATGCTGTTCCATAATAAAAAACCATTAATTGAGTGACTCACTTATTACTCCCCTCCTTCCTGGCTTTTAAAGACACAGGAGGGTTTAAATGATAAACAGGCCATCTTCAACAGACACTGAACTACAAAAGCATTTTTGAGAGATTTCACCGTGTCTCTAGGAAAGAAATGTACAACATGAATATTTTGCTTTCTTTCAAATTGATAAACAGCTTTAATATTTTCAAACAGCCCCTGGGGGATTATACTCATAGTAAACGAAGACTACATGGAAGATTCCAATAGGACATCAATAATTATGCCACCCTTCTGCAAAAAATAACCTAAAACATATTTTGTAAAGCAATTCCTAAAAAGTGTACAAATCAGTGAAGAGAACATTCCAACATTTGCAAAACTTCTGATGTGTTGGGTTTTTAGTTTCTTTATGGATTAACACTATACATAAAAATAATCACAGCGGTATAACCACAGCTGTGGCTACCCCTGGGGCATGACCAGCAATTAGTCTGTACAAGGATCATGGATAACACTGCTGTCACGTGGAGCCAAAACCAGGACCACCATTTTCAACACAGCACAACACGCTGGGTTTCTCTATCACATTTCCACAGAGTACCTATGCACTGGAACTGCAATCTCTGTTCAGAAAAACCCACACAATGCCTGCAGATGACTGTATTTGCCCTAAGGTTTTATAGAGTAAATAAATATTCTTTAATGGCTTGCTATGATAAAAAAAATTCTTCTCTAGACACTTATGTATCTGTCTTTTCTGCATAGCTGCCTCCTTTAAAGGAACTGAGGAGAGGTTTTTTTTATTTTAGATCCACCATAGACAAACGCTCAGATTTGATGAAGGAAACAAAGTCGTGAGTCAGTCAGAAATCAGAGAGTCAACTTTGAAATAAATATTCATTATAGTACTAGTGCAAAAAGTTTTCCCATGGTAAAATCTGAGCCAAAGCAACAAAAAACCCCTCAGAAATAACCCCTGTCTTCCCAGAAAAGCTTACAATACTTAGACTTGAGAGGCTCTCCCCAGAATACGAGAGTCTTTCAGGTGCAGCTCACACAGCCGGGGCTGCCACTTTGAAGCAGGTGTCTCGAGGGAACACAAAACTGCAAGTGGAAACTCTTTTCATGTTTCGTCTTACCTAACTCTCTCAAAGCTAGTGGACATCATGAAATTAAGAATTTCGGAAGCACAGTCTCCTTAATTTGGCTATATTCTGCCACCCCTTTCATGCAAATTCCGCCAAAGATAAATTAACTCTCAACATCCCAAGCAGTAATTCAATACAACCAGTCTTAGAGCCAGACTGGAAGCCACAGTTACAGCATCGCCTCTCCAAATCATTTATCACAGTCAGTGCTTTGCCTGCACAGACGCCTCAACAGCTTTAGCTTTTTTCTGCTTCAGCTGTGTATTTCAGTGTAGTAGATACTCTTTCTATCACGCATAATAGTTTCAGAGACAGGAGATACATGAGCTATCTACCATAATCTGATAGGCCAGTACTTTCAGCAATAATAATGAATTTATGGAAAGCTTAGCTGTTGGAAACCAAGGCAGGTATCAGTATTGAAAATGCTTAGTACTATAAGAGGATTTTTTACAGTACATGGATTCATGGGTACTGTGGCCTACAACATAGCAATTCTGATAATCTTTTATCAGAAAGACGTAGACATATCAAATACCACAACGTTTATTTTACTAACCCTCGGGCAAACCGAATGCTATTTTTCTAATTAACAAGTCCAGATTAAAAAAAAACTCTCTCTTGACAGTAACTCATGAGATTTCTGCTGAATTTTATGAAACATGAAACAAAAAGCACAGCATGTCTACAACTGTTGTGATGGAAACATAAAGAAAAGCACTTAATGAATAAAACTGTGATACTACAGGCAGGTGGGAAAGAATTATCCCTTTCAGAAGCATTGAACTGTAATCCTCTTTTGCCTATTTAGCTCTACCTCATGCAAACACACAGAAGAAACAGAAAAGAAGAAATGTAGTAGTCTCCTCTGCATTGCCCTAACAATCACCATTAACTGATTTAAAAGTAAGTGCAAGCTTAAAAAGAAAACCACAGAATTTAGTTTAATTCATGTAACTTTTGCCCTGAGTAGATCTGTCATTCCAACCTAAGAAATGAACTTTCAAGTCTTTGGCCCCCAGTTGTTCAAATACCACATTGCTTTCACAGCATGCACATCCTGGAGGTACCCACCCAACTGCAGAGCAGTACGTGAAAGGATTTGTTGCTTCCCACATTTGGACGATGCAAAGTGTGTACAGTTTTCTCGAGGTGCATCAGTAATGTGAATTGCAGCCTGTGGCAAAGACAGAGCTAGTACAATTTTCTTAAACAAAGTTTACTATGTGTAGCCAATATCATCAGCTTTGTTTTGGATTAGCTGTAGTTTCCAAGAAATTTTGAAGGTGGGATACAATGGGAACTGCAGTAATATAATCATGTTGCAGAGCCATAAATAACCATCAGGCTTTAGGAGAAATGACTACAATCAGCTCACTAGGAACAGAGATGGCAGGCACTCTGGACATGCCACAGGGGATTTGGGGAGCGGCTTGTCCCCAAAGGACCTTTAGTAACTTCATCTTGGGTGCAACTTCAGCTACACATCACTGTAACCAGATGCATATACATACAGTAATTAATACATTTCCCCTTACATTACAGCAATTGTATGAAACACTCTAGGCTAGAAGCTGCTGAATCAGGAAATGGATCAGAAGCTAACTAAAATGCCTTTCTAGTTATTGATTCCTGCTCTCTGTTTCATGTCAGCTTCCTAGAATCCATCCAACACAAGCACGAAAGGGTAATGAGTTTCTGAACACACACTCTAATAGTGCACACTGCATCAAAGCTTTCAGTAATTGCCTGGATGCTGCTTCCCAGCAGTACTAAACAACTTAAATATAATTAGCTGGAAGCCCTATGGGCTGCATTTCCCCACTGGAACACCTCTTACACTAATCCATTTATCAGACTGACAGATGACTGAATCGCTGGTACTATGGACCCATTCTACTAATAATACTTTTCAAGCCAACATTTTGGTTCATTCCTTTCCTGGTACATTTTTGTAAAGAAAAAACCTGCATTATTTAGAGTGGGGAGAGAACCAGACATGGAACACGTTCACCTCTTCCCAGTACTGAACAATGTTATTTGTTTGATTAGTTTACTAAGTATAAAATGCCGGAGCTATCAGGCAGAGAAGGGAAAGAAAAGGTACGCATTATGGAACTATACAAAGCCAAAAATAATAGGGAAACAAACAAACATTGAATGGACTTTTAGAAGTTCTCCAGATATTCAAAAGTTTTCGGAAGTTTGGGTAAGAGGATAGTTTTCAGGTTATCCTTCCTGAAGATGGCCTGACTGTAGCTGTCAAGTGAAAATTTCTCCACACTATTTACTTCTCATACATCCTTCTGAACGATAGGTGACAAAAGACATTTTAAAGCTGTTTGAATTATATGAACATGAATTGAACATCATGCTGCCACGGAACTCTGCACTTTGCAAGCTGCTAGAGAATTCTTGTTCAAGTATAAAAAGTTCTTGAAGGTTTTTAAAAGGCGCCCTTCTTCTAGACCCATTATACTGATATCAATAATCCAAACTCTGGCTTGGAATCATCAAGACCCAGCTAGAGTGGTAGCATTGTTACATCTGGTTATTTCCCCTGAATGTTCTCATCATGGACACAGAAAATCTTGACGTTGCGAAACACTAAAACAAGAAATGACTCCTTGTACTACTTCCACATGAGCCTAACCAACATGTTTGTTGTAAAGCTGACAGTCAACATTTATGAATTCTCTTAAAATAGCACTGCAAGTTAAAGTTAACCCACGGCCTCATCCTTTTACCTGGGAAGATGACCATCAGTATGAATGCAATTCCAAACAGTGATTGCAAAAGCTATACTTAAATATTGAACAATCAAAGAGATAATTAAAATACATTCATCGTCCAGAAATTGATGTGGCTTGTGAATCAAACAGCAGCAAGATGAAGTACAGCCAGCACCTCGCCGGACCAAGACCAACCATCCCTTTCAGAACAGCAGCTACTTGGACATTACCAGACTTAATTTTTGTAAATGTGATCACGGGCATTTGCACTGCCTGGTAAAGTATCTAGCAGGTTATTAAATACTGAGCTGTCTGAGATTTCTTCATGTGAACCCAGGAGCAGAAATCTCAGTTTCACATGCGCTCTCCACCCACTCCTTCCCTCCGGCCTGAAACTGGAAAACTCATCCCAGAAACACTGACACTTGTGTACCAGCCAGCCAACTTCCCTGTCATTCAAAGCCAGCCTCTTCCTTCCCAGCTTCGTCTCCTCTGTTTAGTGTAGTTTTTACTTCTACAAAAGAGCAGACAGTCTCCAGAGCAAGGGCTGCCCCGAACCATACGAACCTCAACACTTGCCAGTCATACTTTCATATGAAACGCAGAATTTCACACTCCGGTTTCTGCAGTCTCCTTTGAAAGGCAGTGGTAATGAGCAGAACAAGCATCAGATCTAATCAAAAGAACATTCTGAAGAAAAAAATATTGAAAAATCTTCTCCTGCCTTTAGCCATTTTTAAATAAACAGATCATGGTCGTGAATTTCCGAAGTATAAACCGTCCTTGCCAGGCAGGGAATATAACATTACCTTCACTTGTATGCATTACGAAAAAGCTTGCTATATTGTCAGTGAAGCTGAATTTCCTGGGTATTATTTCTCAATTGAGACAATTCTTTAATTGTTGAGGTAAGTAATATCTCTCTTTAAAACACTTCCAAAATTAGTACATAAACAGACTCTTCCATTTGTTTTAAGCCAGGGGCAAATATACAGCAGCTTTATAGTTAAATAGTCGCACTAAATTCTTGGGGTTTTTTAATAGAAGCAGAAAAAAGAATTTGAGGAGATGACAGGAATCATCTAAGAATAAAATGTGCCGCTGCAGTCATATTCCACTAACTACCATACCTCGTATGGAAGGTAGTGTACGCTTGGAAGGACATGGCGTGCTAAGCAGTTAGATACTGCAAAAACGCAGATGCCTTTATGAGTGCAAATAAATTGCTGTTCTAAAAAGCATGACAGAAGTGACGGAATACATTGATCTGCAAACAGAACACTTAACTGTAAAACCTAGTTGAAAATTCGATTTTTATATTCAGTAACTACTATCTTCAGCATTAGAAAGATACTGAATTTTCTGGCAAGGCGACTTCAGCACAGTCTCCATCTTTGGACTCCTGACTGGACCAAACCCAGGACTGCCAAGTCTAACCCCAGAGCTGTCCCTGCTTTGCATCAGGTGTTGGACTGAAGACCGCCTGAAGTCCCTTCCAACCTGCATTAGCTTATGATCCTACAATAATAATCTCTCTGTATTAAAATTACATATGCTTGTCATGCTATTTACATAGAAAATAAGGAGCTTAATTAAAAAAAGGGCACAAACTTGCGTATCGAATCCAGACAGATCCAAGCTATCAAACGTGAGATATTCTTTCTGGTCATACAAAGTTTATGCTGGTTAAGCAACTATAACAAAGCTGAAGACTGATGACTAAAGACATAGAATGTTTTTGTTATACTGCAGATTACCTTCCAGCATTACCCTTCCCTTTTACCTAAATCACTTGTAAGAGCTATAGGAGTAAAAACTACTTACATTAAATTAAATGACAGTTTAACTATTTGAATTGTAATCTTCCCCCACTTAAAATGCATGACATACAGTAATAGGCTATACTGTCCGTTTACGAAAAATGCAGCTAAGAGTATTGGCTAGAGAAATTCACTAAATGAAAAAAAGAGCAGGAACATAAATTTATCTGCTGTAAACAAAGCTGTGAAAAACCTAAGTATTTCAAGACACACAGATGAAAAAACTGCCTCCAACAAATGTCACACAGACTTTGTGGTAAAGAGCACTGGTCTGGCACCTTCTTGGTCTGAGGAACCCAATTCTTTGAGCTGGCCAGTAACCTAGGTATTTCATCACATTTGAACTTTTTAATAAAATATTGTGAGAGTCAGCAGTAGAAGTGAAATTCCAGAAAAAAATAGTTCAGAATTATCACCTGCACATTACAGGAAATAACTTCTCTACATTTGTTCCAGTCGATTGGTTAATCTGTTTAATCTGATTGTCAATACTAGCTGTCTCATCATCATATGCCTTATAGGAGTAAATGGATATCTATACCTCTACACTGAGACCGAATTCACCTCTTTTGACTAGGATATATGAGAATTTTGACTAATATATATGAGAAAAGTTTGTTTGTATAATGAGACTGGGATAAAGTCCTTTAATAAATTTCACTAAAGTATTCTTTCTCAATACATGGGATGTTCTATGCTTTAATGCAATTCTGATACCATAAATAGCATGATCTAACCATCTTTGGTTTGTTTTACTTTAGTTTTCCATCTACTATTTTAGCTAATGAAGCTGACAGATTCTTAATGACTCTCTAGTTGGTACTTTATTGAAGGGACACACAGAAAGAGTAGTCAAGATCTTAGTATTAGTAAATGTTTCCTTAAATGACTTAGGCAATACATGGTTTATATTCTCTATCTCACGGTATATTCAGGCATAGTAAAGTTCATAACGTATATTCCAAAGCCATTACGAAAAATCTTAATCAAGTGTCAAAACTTAAAAAACCCCAACAAAGCAAATGCAAAACCCCACCACAGCTTGAAAATTCAACTAATCCATTAAACTTGTCGAGGAGGGACAAGGACTTTTGGAACGAGGAAAAATGCGAAGTTCAGTTGCTTTCCTTTTTCCTGAAGCCTCCTCAGCCTTGCTAATCCAGCATGAAAGCCCAAAGGTCCTGATTCTGTTGCTCCAAACATCTTTCATTGAAAGTCTGCAAGGACCAAAGAGCTTAAGAATGAAAAGGGGAGAATGCTTCTATTACTTCCAGCACCATGAAGCGTCTCCCAGTGTTCAGTGTTTATCTGTGCATCAATTTTATTTAATAAATTCTTCTAACTCTGTTCAATAAATAGTATGTCTGTTTTTTCAAATGCTAAATTAAGAAATGAAGAACATCTGAAAGTCATACAGACCGGGGCAATAATCTGAATTATAATACAGACTGCTTAAATTTGTATGTATGTGTATGTCCTAGCATAACACTGAACCTTCATGCACATTTTATAGCACTGAATTTTACGCAGCCAGTATGTGATGTTACTTTCAGTCAGCATTAGAAGGTAATTTTTCCCAGGGCCTCAGAAGTGCCATTACCATCAACTTCAAAACAAAAGGGAAGTGGCCTGCAGTTCTGGAAACCATGTCAGTCTTTTCATCTTGGAAACTAAACTCTCATTCTGCAAATTGAGAAAAGCATAAAAAGTGAGAGCAAATATTTGCACAGAAAGTTATCTGCTTTTATTATGCTGTATTAAATGAAACAGAACCTTTTTATTTCATGATGTAACATGTCAGAGATGTTCATGCTACTTAACTTGGAATCCAATTTAAGTATATGTATATGGATGCTGATGCCTAAAGCTAGGTTGTATGAATATTCAGTCTTCCTTATAACGAGTGGTTTTCTTGTATTACACTATGCTAAAAAAAAGGACCTAATAGCAAAAGATTCACTGAAGTCAAAGAAGAATTATAGCAATGATAGCAGCAACAAAAAAAGGATCATTAAGAGTCTTTTGCATCCCAGTTTACAGATTTTGGTTACTTTACATCTACGTGTTTTCATGAGATGCAAGGTACTACAGTCACTTTTTGCCCTAGCCTTTGAAATTATTTAGGAAAATTATGAGGCATAGGCTAAGAGGCTTAGAAGCTGTGCTTAGAAATTTCAGAGGACAGGTATTAAAAAGTTCAATTTCAGCAGGGTAGCAGCAAGTCTAACCATACTCTCCATTCTATCCACTGTAGTGTGCAATTTCAAGCTTCAGTCGTGCTTTTTCCGAGTGCAGCCTTATTCCCTTGCTTCTCGTAATCACTCTTCCCTTACATTCCTGCCAAACATTGCGGCCCCTCAGTATCTGTGGAATAACTGCTTATGTCAAAATGATTCTGATTAAAAGAGCTCAGAAGAGGTGGTGTTAAAAAGTGTTTAAACTAACCTGGATTACAGTGAAAAAATCAGGTTAGGGAGTGACTACGTGATCAACTAGATCTCGTGGGACCAATAGCGAACAGTTGCGAACAGTGGGGGACAGAAGCCTATTCAGCCAATTCAGCTGATGCCAGAATAAAATGTGGGAGACACAAGAGAACTGCCCTTGTTCTTAGTTTCTGTTCCTTTCTTTTCTTTTCTTTTCCCAATATCTAAAAGTGTAAAATTCTTGTTCCTGATTCAGGCTGCCAAGTTCCCTCACAACAACTTCCTCTCCAGTGGTACCTGCGTTCAGGCACATCGATATGGTCACTAAAAAAATCCCACCCAAACTAAACGCTCCCCCCACCCTCCCTCCCCATCTCAGTAGAGCGGCAATGAGTTTAAACACAGTCGACTTGGCGTCCTCAGTTCACCTTGTTACTGCACCTCCAGTTGCTGCAGCACAGACGGGATGCAGCATCTCCCACTGTTTGGGGACTGCCCCTCAAGGTGAGCCATATGTTTTGCAATACCTAGAAACAGCAGGATGAGATAAGGAAATCTCTGCAGCCTTAAGGCAGAGCTGCTTTGATTTCACTGATTTGCGTCCTGCCCTTTTATTTTATCAAGAGCTTTTGCAATTTAATTTATCTGTGTTAAACCTACAGAAAAAATCCACAACCAAATACTGTGTTTGCGCGTGCGTGTGTGTATGTGCGTGCGTGCATAATGCCCAGGAAATCTCCTGTGTTATCTGTCTGTGTAACATTTTACCTTCCACCAGACAAATATATTTTTAAACAGTCTGGAATCAAAGCAACATTCTCAGCATTCAAGACATTCTGTCATCACTGCCCATTTGTTGCCCTCTAGGTTTCTCTCAGCTGGCAAATTTCCCATTTAGAGAGTTATCAGATTCATCTGCTTAGACAAGGCTGCAAAATAAAATGAAAAGCTGGATTATTCTAGAGAACTCATATTTTTCTTTCAGGGCAGAAAATCCAGCGCACGAGAGCTGAACATTAACAGCAAATGGAACCAATCTCTCAGACTTCAGAATTCCACCTCGCTATACTCTGCGGAATCTAATTTTGACTAAGACGCCACAACATTTATTTTAGATTTATCCTTTATTTCTTCAAATATGTTTATTGCCACTTATTATGTTAACCTGTTTTGGAGTCCTAAATAATATGCTCATAGGCGATGGTGCTTTTTTTACTGTAGTTCTAGTAAGCATGCTGCTTGTGCATACTGCTGCTTCTATGCAATTTTTCATAAAGAATTACCAATTCCTTTGCTACCATTTTCCCTACAACATATTCTTTGCGGAGAGAAAGCGTAAGGAAAAAAAGGAAGAAAACGTAGAAACGAATAAATTACCAGTTTTCCACAGCAAGATGGCTAGGGATTTATTTGAGTGATGGAGTAGGTACAGAAGCTGTACTGAAAACCGTACTTGTGTTTCTGGGCCCACTGTCTGCAGCAAGATTTCTGGAGGCATATGCCATGGTTCTTAATACTGTAATACACTAAAACTCTACACAACCCTTTTGTATCAAAGTGTGGGAACACTGCTTTGTCCCCCTAGGTGGAAAGAAAACTGTAGGAGGGGCTGGAGAAATGTCTCAACATCAATTTTTCCTTACTAAACAGCTAAAGCAGGTTTCATTTTCTTGCCACAGATGAATGATCAAAAACTCTATCAAATTCAGTGTTGGGTTTCATGTGCCGAGTGCATACGCGCATGCACGTGCACCAAATTAAGCAGAAGATGAACATCCTAAGTGATCCTAAAGTGATTAACGTAACAGCAAACCCCTTACTGAGCCAGAACTGCTTTATGGAGACTACTGCCTTCCCGTATTGATACTAAACCACTATCTTACACTGTTCACCCTAGTAAAAGTCTATTTCAAGGTGTTATATTGTTACAACACAGTGATTAATCAATTTCTTTTTAGAGCCTCCTCTACGAGCTTAAAATTCATGATTCACTATTAGTATTCTGTACAGCTTTCCCTATTTTTTGAGCAGTACGATTAAATTTATCTGTGGTTGCTAATGGTCACAATATGGAAAACGCTCCGTATGAAAGTCACTGTTCTACATCTGCCCAACAGATCTTCTTAAAACACACCACTAATCCCAAACGAAAAGGACTGTAAGTGACAAATCCTTTTCATTTATTCTCAAACAGGCTAACCTGAATACCCTGTTTGTGCAAAAGGCAGGACGGACTTGTGAAGAAATACTGCAAATGAAAGAAAAAAAAGTAGTGCATTACATTTGCCACATTTTTAAGACTGGAAATTAGTCCATAAGCTCATTTGGGTTCAGGCCCTACTGACTCACATTTTACAAGATAAAAACTCATCCAACATTTGATGAAATGAGGACTACCAAAATGCATGCAGAATTGGAAACTTGATGTGTGCCAGTTCATCACTAAATTTCAAAGATTTTCTACTAGGTTTCAAGGGTCTTCATCTGTCTTATTTATTTAGACTGCACGTTCTGGCAGTCCAGGTTTGGGCGTCAAAAGATACTAAGTACTACACTTTGCCATTCTGGGCATAAAATATTAAAAATTTAAGAAAGAAATCAAACAAACTGTTTAATAAGATTGAATCCATCATCCATAGAAATTGCCAGAGATACAGACCTACAAATACATTTTGGCTTTATTGAATGTAGCAAGATAAAATGGCACACAATCTCATTAAAGAGCCAACAGACAAATAATTTTCTGCCATCCAAAAATGACAGTTCATTCTAAAACCTGAAGTCATGTACCAAAGAACAGTAAGATATACTGTAATTTAATGAAAAAGAATGTAAGAAGAGCAATGTGTCAAGGTACCTATCATTAAGCAATACTGTTAGGAGGTTCTAGCAACATAAACCATGCTTGATATCTGAATAATTTCTCTATTGTGTGCATTGCAATGTATACTCTGGAAGAACAAAGTTCATTATGCAGAAGTTAAATGACCTTGTTGTTTCTCCTTTATTTTTTCACGACCAGATGAGCTATTTGAAACTACGTAACTGAAGAAGGGTGTCTGCAGATGGAAAAAGTACCTTGGTTCCAAAAGAGGCACTGGTGTGACTTTTCAGAAATATCATGTTAAAAATAAACCATCATAAAAATCGCATTGTATTGACTCTGACTCTGAAAATGCACTCTAGACTGTCATTACCATTAAAGGTGATGAGTATGTTCTAATTCACTGGGGATTTTTCAGGTACAGGCATCCGTCCTCCAACCCATGTCACTTTCTCCCTGTGAAAGGGGGGCTCAAAAGTTATCATCAGATGGCAATGCAGACCCACCACAGAGCTAGTGAAGGGGTACTTCATTAGGAGTCTGCTGACAGATGCAAACATTTTGCAAAATTCTTTTAAGCAGAAGCATGCCATTAATTTTGGTATTTATTACTTCCTATGAAAGATAAGTGACTCAACGTTGGGAAGGGCTTTTACAAGGCTAATATTTCGTCCCTGTCTAACGCTTTTTTGCTTCGTGATGTGCCTGCCTATTATGAGACTAAACTTATTCCAAAGAATAAATTAAGCAATAAGACATGACAAGCAGCGCATTTGTAGGCAATTTAGTTACCACCTGAGGCATGCTACAACAGCTCAAGGCCAAAGGCTGAGTAACTTTAACCATTCAATAAATGCAGTGATAATCAAACTGAAATGCACAGCATTGGGAGACTTACTTCTATCATGATATGGAACTTATATATGGAACCAAGTGCTTCTGTGCATTTACTGATAGTTATTAAATAAATGATATTGTTGAGAAACTTTTTCTCACGATTGTTCTGAAAATGCTATCCAATACGAATTAAATGTACAGGTTGATATACATTGTTCTATGACCAGGCATTGCTCGTGAAGTGACAGAACTACCACCCAGACTGTAGGTCCATCATTTTAAAAGAATCCATGCAGACATGTAAAGGACTGGGCAGCACAGGGCAGGACAGGTATCAGCCACGCTAGAGATTTAGCAACTGGCCTGCGCTACCCTGATTGCATACCAATTTATTAAGGTCTATTTGTGGACGTAACAAAGATTTAGTTTTAAATAATTTATATTTTCTAAGACCACTACCTCATCTCATTCCGAAGAGACCGTGCACAGACATGCGGCTGTGCTACAGGAACATTGCTTATATAATTGTTCCAGCTTTAATGAGTAAAACAACAACATTATTTAGGTTTGTGATCTATTCACCAGTCACAGTAAAGTTCACCTCTTAAATAAATAGTGCAACAAGCTGGCTTTAATTTGTGCTCGGCATACCAAAAATTGATTTTTCCCATAAACTCACTCTCATTCTGCTCTGCTTTATAACTACACAGTCTGATCTGGTTTAACCCTGGTGCAGAGTGCTGCCTTCCATCCACATTCCTAAAAACTCCAAAAAATTAACATGACTGACAATAAAAGATGTGAAGATCTACTCATGAGGTGCAAAGACCGGGCAGTAAGCTGTTTTACAAGAATGCACAGCACCTGCTTGTTCTCTCATCTTCATTCTGCTCTGATGAGTCTTAAATCTGTAAGGAGTGTTATTTTTAAAGATGAAAATAAGAATAATAATTCCAAAACCCAAGAACTAGCTACTGGGTTCTCTTTTCCTCTCTTTTCTACCCTACACCCCCCAAACAAGGGGAAAAAAAATCCATCCATAGTTGAACACAGAATACAAACACACGTAAATAAAACCAAACCCCTTTAAACATCAGCACACTGATGTTTTTCTGTGTTCGTTAGTAAATGAATGATAACACATCAAGCTCTTGGATGTTAAAGTACAGAAACACAGAGCCTTGGGACAGGCTGCCACTGCTCTCAATGTTGAACTAAAACATGCTAGCAAAAATCCAAACAAGAATATTGTTATTGTCCGATTTAAGAAATAATATTCTATGAAGATGTTTCCTACATTTCAGTCCAGACAAAATGTAATTTAGTCTTATACTAAAAGAAGTGTATTTGTGTTCCAATTTATATAAGGCATTCTTTTCAAGCATTTTAAATTTTTAATGTATTTTCCACAAAACACAATTCTGCATAATAAACACAATATTTAAAATTATTTTAAATAAAAATTTAAAATTGAAAAACCATAAAAACAGACTTACTACACCAAGCTAAACATCCACTTTAGCCAGTATCTCTTCTTTAACCATGGCAAAAGTAGGTATCGAATGAAGAATGCATGAACAAAGCAAGGACACCCTGGTACTCTCCCAGCCCCCAGCAGCCTACAGCTCTGGGACCTCCTGATGGTTCCAGTATCGAGACACACCAGGACATGTTTTAGTGGAACATTGATGCACACTCCTTGCAATTTACGACCACAGAAAAAAATCCTGCTGTAGATTTGTGGCAGGTATCATTGTAATGTTACAGGACAAAAGACCTAACTGTGATTTTGGCTATCTTAACTCTATTAGTTGAACACAACCCTGTTCTTAATTTTTGTATTTCTTGTTCTAAGTATGAAAAAGACCCTAGCATTCAACTCCTTTTGAACCCAGCCCAAATGCAAAACCACAGAAACGTGAATACTCCTCCTGTAAATTTTCACACTGAAAAACTGAGAACTGGGGATTTTCACAAACATTTATTGAACAAATGTGAAATCTTCACGTACATGTACAAAAGTACAATTTATAGAGGTGACAGACCTACCAAAAAATTGACCAGAGAAATGCTCTTGCACATTTCTTCCTTTTTGAAAATTGGACTTTAGGACTATTGTGCCTCTGGTAAAAGGGTGTTCTTTTCATGCGAGTGTAATCACTTGGCATTGCGCCTAAGAACATACTCAAAGTATGCAGTGATCTTGAGGACAAGCCCATTGCTCACTTACATTCTTCAAACATTCAGTCTTTGGACTTCTACGAATTTCCTTCAAAACAGGGGGACAGAATTGCTGGGTTGTTACTGAAGAATTCTTGTATTTTGGAGATGAAGTGCCAATGTCTTATGTCACAGCTGCTGCGGCTGCACTGTCTTCTACTTCATTCTAGCTGAATAATTAAATACCTTTTAGTCCTTCTGACAGTCCTAGACTCAGCATGGCTGTTAATCAATATCACACAAAAGGGAATTAGGCCTGGGCAACTGTTGCACAAGGCAGAACAGGTAAGGCAAGAGGGAAAGAGATCTCCTCTTTAGCACAGAAGACTAATTTTCAGTATTTTACAACATGCCCTAGCAAAGACGCACACAGACTCATGGACACGTGACACATAACACAGGCGTGCGGGAGAATCCAAGTTAACCTCAGAAATCTGTTACACAATAACAGCGACCAACAGTCACTTCTTCTTCCATTCTTTCCTAAATTCTCTGTCTTCACATGTTTTGGGGATCGAAGAAAACTCTCAGCACCGACGTAATTAAAGTATTTGGTTTACAGAGAAAATTTGACTGCGTTCAACCACTTCTGAAACTTCTACCATATGACCGCAAAAGGGAAAGATAAACAAAGGAAGACATTTAATAAATACTATCTGAATTCTGCTCGGTGCAAAACATTTAGGAAGACTTATGTTTCCAATAATTTGAGGAATGTTTCTAGAATCTCTAAACTGGCCACGTTATGTATTTTTTCATTCTTTTCTAGTTCTGCAATGAATCAATAGGGTATTAAGAGCAATCCTAGGCCGAGAGGCACAACAAATAGAAGATTCACATGAAGGGGTGTAAATTTTCCCCACGCTACCCCGCCACCACACGTACACTCAGATCTACCCAGAGAAAAGAAGACACAGTTCCCAAGTCTATTCAACAACTCTTCCTTTGTGATTAAATACTCTAGTACCAAATTTAGAAACACTTCAAACTTTCTACCAGGCCAAGAAATGAACTTGCAAGTCAAACAGCAGCAATTTCAGGTAGTTAAATAAGTAAGTTAACAGTGATGATGACACCATCAAGCCACTGACCTACAAGTGGAAGATTTACAGGTGACCCCTTATGCTTCATGTTTAAAGACCTGGTATTTATAAAACACACTAATTGAACTTTAACCTTCGTACATTGTAAAAGTAACAACCCTGAGTAATGAGGAATAGACAACATTTCAAATGGAAAACGCTAAGTAACTGATTATTCTTGATATTATACTTTCTGAAACATTTAGCTGAAATTCCATTTCACAAGAAGCTAGAACAGCATTTCCCCCCCAGTTCTACTGGTAATGTGAACAGAACCTGTATGTTCTAGATCTCACTTATAACTTATTTCCACTTTTTTGTCTCACCAAGATTTGCTTCAAGCTGTAGGAAGTGTGCTCCAGCTAGCTCCTCCCTCAAAATGATATGGAAAACATATTCCATACAGCACCCAGTCCACACTCATGAATCACAGAAAGAATGGCAAAACAACTTCAACCTGGGCTTTTTCCGTTTCCCCAGTCCCTTCCCTGGAACTGCTTACTGTCAAGGAAGACTGACCAGCTTCTGGCTCCCAAGCCAGAGAAGGGATGGTGGTGCGCCAGAGCTGGGCGGCTGAGTCGGCCGGGGAAGGCACCAGCAGGAGGGACAGGGCACCTCTGGGCGTCAAAGGAGACAAGGCAGAAGGGGTGGCCACGGCCACAACGCCCATGGTCTTCCCTGCGCCTGGAACTTCAGCTGGACGCCCAGTCTAACCTCCTCCTGAAGGGGCGCGAACGGTGCCTTGCTGCTGTTATCTCCCCCTCCCAGAGCTCGCCCGCTTCACTTCAGCCAACACCCTACGTGTTTGGTGGACCTTGGCCAAAAAGACTCTGGTGCTGCACAACCATTTACAACACCGATGTTTTAGTTATTTTTTTCAGAATTTCTTAGTACACGCCGATTAATACGCACTGAAATACTATCTTTACACCAACTCCATACTGCAACTTCCTTACCATGAAGCTGTGTTACACACATACCTATGGAATAATTTGTGCTAACCCACATTTAATGTTTTTACATACCATTAGGCAGAAAGTAATGAATGATCACTTCTTTTACACAGGGTCATATTTTTTTTAAAAAAATGGAAATTAAACTTCAATTAAAATGTTAAAAAAATTCCATTGTTAAACACAGTAAGATCTTTTGAAATAATGTTTTACCAGTTAATAAAAGTTTATGTAAAATACGCATGACATTTAATAAAACTGTTCTGCATTTTGAACCTATTCAATACATACAAGAGGAATTCTCTCTAACTAGCAAAATTAACCAAATATTTCTGGTCCCTATGTCCTCCAAGATTTTAAAACCAACAGATCTCAGCCTCACTTTCTTGGTTTTCTGATGAAATTACTCATCGGGAGAAAATAGGGGCTTTCCTGCCTAGTAATCTCCGAAGCAGTTTCTCATCTTCAAGCTAACCACTAAATTGATAAGCAGAAATGAAGAGAAGAAAACCTGCTGGGAAGCCTGTAGTTGCCAAATGCGGGTTTATTATGTTCGCCAGGTCCAGGTGCAGTCTTCTCACAGTTGAGTTGATGACTTTCTCTACAACTCCAGCAGCAAATACTGTCTGAATAATATTTTCATTAAATTCAAGACTTAATAGGTCCCAGTGTTGGATAGGACTTAAAAGGACTTATAGGTCATGATTTTGCATTTCATATTAAATTGCAGAGAAAATCTGTTCCATTTCTAGTGAAAATTCAAATATTTTGTTTTTAAGAAATTCATATTGACTTGTGATTCAGCAGAATCTCCTCATGATACACCAATTGTCTGGAGTGGATGCAGTGTGTCAGCCAATACTGCTAGACTTGCAGAACGTTGATTAAAAAGCATGCCTTACAAAATGGAAGTGGTAAATACAACTATAATGAAAGCATCCAGAGAAATCCAAGCAAAAGACTAAAGACAAAGATACAGGAATAAATGCACAGCTCAGTTCCCAAAATAGTTTACATTAACAAACTAATCTCTCCCTCTGTAGGATCACAGCCAACTGTCATTGTATTTGTAATCTACACTGAAGCCAAAAATATACAGAATTAATATTTAAAGAGCACAAGTATTCCACCTTCAAAACTTGATTTTCTATTGATATTTTGGGAGATGTCTAAATGCAACATAATTTTAAAAAAACTGTTTCACGAAAATACTAATTCTTGCTTAAAATTAGTTCTCTCCTAAATGCCTTTATTTAACTCAACTGACCATAACATCTAACAATTTAGCTCAGTCTACAAAGACCTTATTTCTCCCTTCCATCAAAACTGACTGCCACACAGACCAGTCTATTAAATGGGCATCTTCATCCCTCCTCCAGACAGTCTTCCTCTAACACATTCCTTTTTTCTATATTACAGAGGCTCTGGCCGGGATGGGAAAGTGCACAAGACAACCTTCCTTTAATTAGCGTAGATGGCTATGCCATGAATCAACAAATACACACCACCAGTGCTACTATTATAGTTGTCTTTGTCTCAAAGGCCTATTTGTTTGCCACCAGTTTCCACTAGAACTCAGCTGCCTTAATCCCCCATATGCCACTCACCTTCTTATTTCGCTGTGTGCCAATTCTTCATGCTAAAAGGCAGTCTGTACATGTATGGAATTTTTTTTAATTATGTCTCCAACCTACCAGCTGTCAAACTCTACTTGACATTTACAATAGTGTCTGCAGAGTAATCTGTATCTATTCCAGTTTTTTCCACTGTGAACTACTCTTGCTCTTACTTTATGAATTCACTTTCATTGTACACTCCTCATATAAAGCTTATCCTTTTTCGTATACATCTACATTATGCTTGAATACAAAATTTAAAATAGAGAAACAGTACATTCTTTATGATGAGGATGAATTGCATAATATGTATTGAACAACTCCTCTTCAGTTTGGCAGGCAGAATGCATATTCTTCTCTTGCTGTTCAGGCATTCGACCACCACTTTGGACTTTGGGAAAAAAAGCTAAATTAGGTTTTCAGTGCAGCTTTGCTATAGACCTCTGCTATAAAGTAAAAGCTATATCAAGCAACCAACAGTCATCTTAAATCCCAAACGTTTTCATGTTTTGCATTTAAGGTTGGATGATAACTTTGCTCTTTCCCTTTACTGCAGCTCTCAACAACAATGAGCAGTCTCAAGAGATGAAAATAGTTTCTTAGTCTGGAAATCATATGGAAAAAATCAACTGCCCTTTTAAAAAAGTTATAAATGTCTGGACAAACTTTTCCCAGATTTTCCTTCTTCAGTTATTTAATGAACATATGGTTATTTATAATGTGAGCTACACTTGTAGTATTTCAAAAATTAGTTATAAACATGCCTAGAGCTACTCAGCTCCTCCCAGGACTATACTGACCTCACTCAATAACCTTCCAGTATTGTTTGCTTTGGGAATCTCTTTGACAGAGAACCCATTTCTTACTTCAGTGTCTTCTCTCTGCCTTAAAACTTCCTTTAGTTTTCTTCTCTTATCAAGTACCTTATAGCAGGTTACTTTACTTTCAGAAGAATCCTAACATCAGATATCAATTATGACAAATAAGAACCTTGGCCAGCAGGCATAGCTGATTAAAAACACATATAAAACAAATGCAAGCTCAGCTGTATTTTAAACTAAGTATTTAAGGGACAATAAGGAGTCAATCATTTAGGTTGGCGAAAAGTAGCAGAAGCCAACAGCTGGGTTGATGTCTTTTTGACAGGTACAATACAGACATGTGTCCAAGCGAGGCTCCTCCCAGAGGAGTCACGAGACGTCAGGAATGGGATACACCGAACCGGTGAGATCTTGCCCCAGAAGAAGAGAGGCCGTGTGCGGGAGCACCCAGGCCTGGGTCAGGGATGGCTCCCAGGGAGACAGACACCTCTCTTGCCCAACGTCTGCGTAACCCAAGAAGTCAGGTGAGATGATCCCACCCAGAAGACCCTATGTTAATCAGTAACAGGAATACAGCTAAGGGACTAGAAATAGAGTCATCTACTTTTCTTTCTCATGTACGTGTGTGTGTATTTATATTCTTTTCAAACAAAAAGAGACAGGCAGCATGACCCTGAAAATCCAAATGAATCTGCTTCCATGTTTATACAGTTTATTCACTCGCTGTTAGTATCTATGGAGTTTAATGGAAATTCTCATGTAAATGTACTGGTTTGCTCAAAATCCCTTCCTGTTTAATGGAGATTTAATTTGATTCGGTGTATCATTTAACTCAACAAATGGTAAAACGACAGTTTTTTCCTTTGCAATCAACAACTGCAGATATAAAATGTGTATCAGAAGATGGCAGGTTTTCTCCCTCCAAGTTCTAGCATTTCCTCAAGTACTCTAGTATACTGTTTTTTCTACTTTTGAAATTCGATCCTACTGTAAAAAAAAAACACCAACCAAAACACTGACTGAAACACGAATGTTGCATATAACCACGACTTCAATTGAAAAAGAAACTGCTAGCTTCTTAAGTTTCTTCTCAAAGTGTATGGAATTACTCTTTGTTTTAAATCTTCCTATTCACGGTTAATTGTATTTTAGACTTCATTTGGGGATTCCACAGAGCTCTGTCCTTGACTCCCTTATTCTCCACTCACAAGGGAATCTCGTTCAAAAGTGATTTTAATTATCACTTATGAACAGATAACGCTGTGCTCCAGTCTTGCCTCTTCTCCACTGAACATAAGAATCCTCGTCCATTTCTGATGTGATCAGGACTTCTGGCTGCCAACTCCACAATGACTTTGAACACTCAATACTCTTTCTCCTCTCGCTCTGCAGCCCTTCTTGCTACCCTACCACTTTTCCCTGCTGCCATGGGGAGAGAGACGCCTTTCACTAGATCAGCTTGCTCAAAGCCCCATCCAGCCTGACCCTGAACACTTCCAATGATGGGGCACCCAAAACTCCTCCGGCCAACCTGTTCCACTGTCTAAGTAACACCTGAATGCAACTCTCATTAATCACAAAGTTTATGCGTAACATTTCTAAGTAATTTACCACTAAATCACACTACCACCTCAAATGCAAGTTGTTTTTTTTTTAATTTGTACGGCCTTTCATAGTCCTTCTCTAACCTCCTTTATCTAATTTGCGTGTTAGTGCCCTTGTCTAGTACTACATTTTCAGACAGTAATCTTCAAGTTTCTTTTCATGCTGCCGCTATTAGGAAAATGTTTCCTATAAACATCTATCAAGCTACTTCACTAAGGTCCTTTGTGTTCTTCTTCAGAACTTTAGAAAAGATCAACATTTTCTATGAAAAATATTGCTTTGGTAAGAAAACCAAAACATGCTATTCCAATGAGAAAAAACCCCACGTTTTAAATTCAAATAGAATTTCAAGTCATTTTATTCCTTCAGATACACCTTCAAAAACAAATGCGAAGAGTAGCTACAGCTAAGGGACTCCAGTGACTTGTGACTGAATCTGCTAAGCCTACCAGTGTTAGTCCATATTCACATCCTGCAAATTCATTCCGGACTTGAAAGTCAAACAGATTTTCTCTGTTATGGCTAACCAAAGTAATCAAGATTTTCCACGTAAAAAATTTTTGCCACCACACCTGTTGTAATTCCATTAACATTTCAGAGGCAACCAGGGTAAGGTTTGGCTCTACATTTGGAATTCAGTTAATGACCAGTTGATGTCTGAGCCAGAAAGTAATTTAATTTACAATTCCATAAGCATTTTTGCATGAATAAAAAAGCAGTACACGGGAACTCAGAACATTAAAATACAAAGAACGTGAGGATCTGATCCACAGAATAAGAGCTGAACAAACTAATCTAGCGTATAGGCTTTCAGTTTTAAAATAAAATTTTAAGTGTTAAACTTTTTGTATTGTATGCTCTCCTGAAAGCAACATAATTCCTCACTTGTTCATGTTCTTATTATGTCTGGTTTGACTGTATGTTGTTAAAAAAAGGCAAAACCTGTAATTACATCAGAGTGTATTTAGACGATGTTTTATGGCACAATGAAAACCTTTGAAAGCCTGGTCTCTCGAACACCTCCACATCCCCCTCAGATGCTGAACCCAGGTGACACCACTCCTGGTTATTTTATGTTTACCGCACAAACCCACTGCCACCAAGGAAGGAAATTCCAAGGTGTGCTTCAAGAAGCTTTCCAAACAAAGAGCTCTTCTGACAGATGTTTTATGTTTTAACATGTTTTCCTAAGAAAAGCTACACAGTCCTGAAAGCTTTCTAAGTCAAGCAGCTACGAGCCCTGGGTGGAATTTCTGCGAACCCATGTGTGGCTTTGTGAGAAAGGCTTTTGATCACAGACATCAGAAATCCCAGGGCAAAGACAATAGCCTGCTAACTTTTTATTCTCCGCTGTTCCACAATAGCTAACAAAATCAAGATTAGGTAACCCCTCCTCAAAAAAAAAAAAAAAAGGCGAAATTGGTCACAGCCAGAGAGTTTTACTTAGGTAAACCTCTGCAATGCTTTTATTAGGTTACAAGGAAAACATCAAAGCAAGCTTTAACATATGCACCACGTTTCTAAAAACTCTTTTGCCTCACTCTCAAATTTACAGCTTGTCTAAAAGAAACTGGAGAAAAGGCATAGCAGCAAGATTGGAATGACACATCAGACTGATAAAACACTTAAAGATGAAATATCCCAAGAAATCACAATCGATTACACAAACGTTCCTAATGGGGTTATTTAGTTTTCTCTTTCCTCACAGAAGTTAGGGGTTTCTTCCACCCCCTATTTGTGTACTTCTTCATATTCGTGCAGAACTGATAAAGCATTACAAAGGTGCGTCATTTCTTCTACTCTTTCCTCTCCACACATACTGATTTATTTGTAAGGAAAGTCTATTACTCAACTGGCTTATGTCCTCCTAAAATACAGCGGCCAAGATGGAGAAATAAATTCTTTGAGAAGACTGACAATAAATTAAGTATTTAGTAAATGTTGTGGACAGTATTAAATACAGGAGCATACGATGAGATTTTCATGTTCTTACAATTGTAACCCAGACAGTTGGTTTACTGCAGGTTATCAGAAGATGTGCATGTGGGTAGGAGCTGTTGGACTGGGGGAAATTTTGTTTTACAGGGGGTCAGTTATGGGAGAAGTACTGGGATGAAAACTTTCCCTACAATGACCGCCATAGACACAACTCTCCTCCTCAAGGGATGGTTGTTCTGGGTTTTAAACTGATCACTCAGAATTTATACATATGAAGACATAATAATTAGATATAGGAAGTTCTGCTTTCATTTAGATTAGCTCGTTGTTAAATTAAAGAACATTATTTCTAACGTGAGTTTAAACTTTTCTCTTACAACCAAGCCATTTCTTGTTTGCAGTTGAAACAAATACTTTATCCTGTAAATTTACTTAGAAGAATTTTTCTTTCTCCTTCCAAAAGTGTGTGTCATATTTTCAGTTCATGCATAAGACTTCAGTTACCTCAGTTCAACAGCTTTTAGCATATAAAAATCGAAGCTTTTTATGCACTGCAGTGTATTTCATGGTATGATATATGACATACGTTGACAAAACAAAAGAAAAATTAACAATTTATACCCTATATTGCCAACTAATGGTTTCTTAATGGCACTAGAGAAAAGTAAAAGAAAGTGAAGGTTTTAATGTTAAACTATGCCTCAAAACCACTGAAGAGCAATCACTGTGGCTGTACTGGAAATGGGGAACACCAAGAGCTGATGACATTCCTTTTTTTTCTCCTGCTCTGCCTCCAGCCCCCAGTGAGACCCGCACACACATGATCAGATTCCTTTTTTCTGGAAAAGTAAGAGCAGAGATGGCATGGTATCTCCTATACATGTGCTCAAAATTCGCTAAAAAAAGATTATCAGGTCCTTTCCGAAAAAGTGAGGGAAAAGTGTTTTTCCAGAACACAAACTTGTTCTAGATACTAACTTCCCCAAGTTCAAATGGGGTTGGTACCTTGCCCAGCTAATTCCTCACTGGCCACTAACATTTTCTCCAACTGCGAGATGAACACAGTCTAGGAACAGCATCTGAAACAATGTCATTTAATCCTGCTACTAACAGACTACAACAGCAGCACCGGTTAACACTTCACAGCAGTTTGAGGTCATGTTGTTTTGTTTATTTTGATACACATAAGCACATGAACACAGAGCTTCCCCAGCCCAGAACCACTTCAAAACAACAACAGAAATAAAACCCACAAAAAAAACCCAAGAAAAAACAAAGACTACAAAAAGTCAAACACTATAAGAAAGTACCAATCAGTCTTCTCCCTTGACAAAACAAAACCTTAATCAAATACTAAATAAGTAACCTAATATCTCCTTCTGCCTTAAATCCTTCCCCGTTCCTTGCCGACCCCCACTTCCCTTGAAAACCAGATGGCCCCAGCAATATGCCCTGAAGGTCTACAGATGCACCATGTCTTTGGATGAAGAAAAGGTATATAATATCTTTAATAATATTTCCAGATGATAAAACTGGAAAACACATAGTGAAAAAAAGCACAAAGACATCTACAGCAAGGAAATAAACCAAGAACATTTGCTGTGTTAAAATATCCAAGACGTCAGTGAAAATAAAAGCCAAGAAGTGAACTCTTATTAATACTATGAATAATAAATAACAATTGAAAAGAAGATTAATTTTTTAAAAAGTACTGTAAGAAATTACACAAAGAAAGGATACTAGATAACTCTGGTGCCTGGCAATGGATATAGCTGCTTATTTGTCATGGCTGTCAGAAGTTACGAATTTCAAGATTTCCATGGTTTTATAAAAAGTGCCCCCATCTTTTGGCTTCATAGGAAATTGTGTCAGTGGGTGAGTAGATGAGCACGTGCATAGGTGAATAAACAGGTGAACAATTTAGCCTGGAGTGGGTTGGCTGAGGCTGCACTCAGTTCCAGCAAAGTATGCCTGGAGGGAATCAAATGAATTACAGATTAAGCTACTCCAGATTTTCACTGGTGAATTTGAGGTCCAAATCCAGGTCTGTGAATCTTAATGTGAAAACTGATTCTAGCGACAACATTATTGTGTTCCACACTTTCTGTGTTCTGCTACTTCCAGATCAAATTTGTCCAATTTACTGATAAAACCAACCTTTTAACTGCTGACTCTATCAGAAAGTCAGGTAGATACCTTTCCTTGGAACATCATTTTATTCTGCCCCTTATCAGAACCGGAAAATTGTACATTCTTTACCTTTTCTGCATAGGTACAGCTGCGATTATCACTGATGGCAATAGGACTCCCTAAGCTGGATCCCAAGTACAGAACTGTATTTTAAGGCCTAGTAACTGAGGTTCAGCAGACATCCTATAACTTACTACATGTAGGAATAGAGAGGTGTACCTATGCAGGTATTCTAAGCTTATGGCACATAAAAAGTAGTGCAAAATAACTTAGCACTCTTTCCTCAACGTAAAATAATTCTTTAGCCCACAGTAACTTGCTCCAGTGTCCTTAGTTTAAAACCCTATGCCCCAGAAAAAAATACAATTCAGTTTTATTTCCTCATAGGTTCAGGGCTAACAGAAGTACCAACAAACAAAACCTCTCCCAAGTGTATGCATCAATAAAGTATCCTGAGTAGCTACATTACAATAAAAGTGGCCTCTTTTTACTTGGGGTAGATTTATGCTGCTTTTTGAAATAGAACTTTTTGTACTTGTACACAAACAATATAATAAAGCCTAATCCTGTCTGAAACTGCAACGATACAAGTCAAAAAGCCTTTAGCTACCTGCTGCTAATAGCACAATGCTAATGTGGATATGCTGCTGGGGCCAAAAGGTGTTCATGACCTTTAGCGTTGGACTGATACCAGCAGAGCAAAGTAGCTCCCGCCAGAGCAAATGATGAAAGACAGACGGTACTTCAGTGGCAAAACAGACAGGCAAGGAGGAACAACATATCCGCTTTAGCTTAAAATACGGCGGCCAGGCTTTCTAAAGTAGGTCCAACCTTCAGGTCTGAGGACCTGTCTCCATTAGAAAGCCTCTTCTGACCTAGTGGAGATGCCATGTATAGGAGCAGAAAGTGCTTCTTCGCCAACAAGGACCCACCATCTTCCCAAAGGACAACAGGTACAATGACAGAAGCCCCTGCAGCTTGGCAGATAGGGCCTCCACCAGCATTCTTCCCGGCCCTGAGGAGCCCTTTCCCCTTTTTCCTGTCCGCTCCTGGTCAGCACAGCCCCGTGGTGTGGACCAAGCCACAAAGGGCAGCCACCCTTTCAGGGGACAGCGAACGGAGCTGCAAAACAAGGCAGCAACACAACGCTGGGGATGTGCTGTCAGTCTCAAAAGCTCGACTTAAGAATGCCACACACAGGCACAAAAAATGAAGAGCAACTGAAAATCCCATAACCAAAAAAGAGAGAAAAACAAAGCAAAAAACAGACCAAACCACAGAGGTACTTTATAATTTTGTTGGGGGTAAAGTGTAAAGAGATTAGAGTTCAAACTTGAAAGCAAGCTGTCTTTGGGGTTCTCAATCTAGAATTGCTATTTGAAATAGCAAATCCATTTGCAGACTGCTTAGACTTCACGTAGCCCTGTGCACACATGAGCATCGCTATGGAATTTACTTGGTAATGTTGGTTAGAAAATCCATTTGTGTGAGAATATTATTTAAGACAAGTTCTGTTGTGGGTTGGGGCTGTCAATATCCTTGTAACTTTTGGCTCTCCAAGTACACTTTAGACTCCCTCATTTAAACACTCCAGAAGTGGTGCCAAATGCAGGAGAGAGAACAGTGAAATTTCCTTCCCCATGAGGCGCTTCAGCATTGTGCTCACAAGCACATTTTTCAACAAATCCTTGTAATTTAAATGTATTTGTTTTGTATTCTGGTGGGCATGCAAAGGCATCCTGACTTTCAGTATTACTGAAGATACGGTAATACTAGTCTCTTTCAGAGGGTTTGAAGGTTCCAAAGAGTTTTATTTTTCTCTTTCCCTGCCTCTACAGAAGCCAGAACACATGCAGTATACTATCACTTCAAAGCCCAGCTAACACAGAAGCCAGAGGGGGTATATATCAGAGAGGGAGATTCACTACATCCTAAAGTATTATTGCAAATGTATATTCTATTTCAAGAAAACGTAGAATAATGTGCTGAGAAATTAAAGCTATTAATCTGAAGCATTTCAATCATTTCCATAATCCCACTGTAAAGACTGTGGAATCTGTAGAGAGAATTCACTAGATTTTTGGTGTGAATAAGGAGTAACATCATTATGTCAATGGAACACCATTACAATCTGGGAAAAGCCTATTACTGATGAAATTGAAAAATAAAGCGGCGTGCATGTCAGCCCAGCAAAGCAAGCAGCTGATTTCTGGGTTTGATTGCGTGGAAAGGGAGAAGCTGTATGAGAATAAAAGACTGTGAAAGCTGCTCCATTTTTAGAACACAGAGAATGCAAAATTGTAAACATTTTACAGTAGGTCAGGTTCAGGGCCTAACATCAGCAGCCTAGCATTCACATTGTGTAACAAAAATGCCAGCAGAGAACTCTCCAAAGCAGTTCCACATTATTAGTCCATTGAAATATTTACTTGGCAAGACAGAACATCAATAACATTATCTCGTAAATTTTCTATTTTTAAAATATTTGGAATTGCATTAGATGGGCCTAATGCTCAAACCCCTTTGTTGCAATATTTTTTTAAAAGATAAACAAAAATTCCTAGCCTCATCTGAATTATTTATTATTCTCTTCAGAATCACAAGCCAGCGAACATCAGTATAAAGCAGCTCAGAAGCATCCAATCCAGCCAGCTGTTTTCAAGATATAACAGGAGACAGGAAGCCTTGATCAGTAATAATGCATCGTTATTTGTATTAAGCTGCTGCCTAGGAATCCTCACCATTAGTCTTATATGCAAGATGATATTAAAATCTAGAAAAATCCAGATGAAAAAAAGAGACAAGATAATCCATGTCCACAGAAGCTAAAATGTAAGAATAAAATCAGAGACACGGGATGGATGTAATCTGGTCACTGATAAGTGTAACAAAACAACGCATATGTCTCCAGGCCACACTGCGAAGGAGATACTCATACTAGCTTGAGAACTGGAAGACATGCTACATTCCACATTATTTATTTTTTCCTGTAGTAAAGTATAACTGGCCCAGGTAAAGCACTGCCCTAAAGAAGTGGCACTGTTTTGCTAACCATTCTAACTTGGGCTTCTGTACAAAGCCCCACACTGTGCAGAGCTGCTACAGCCAACAAACAAACATTGCTCAGCACTTTCAGTGCAATGATTTGTTGTTCTTTGTTTTAAAGTGGGCAGCTCTTAGAGTCACCTGATCGGGCCGCCACACTCTGCCCGAATTCGTGTTGCCACAGACCTTGTGGGACCCACCCAACCCAAGGGACATAATGAAAGCAGGCAGTCGGGTAACAAGGCTGCTCCAAAAAAGCACCACAGCAGAGCCTTTGCTCAGAGGGAAGGAGCAGCTCTGCCAGCTTCCATGCTGGCACAGCAATATGAAGCAGGTATTCTTTCCAAAGGGCTTCTCACAACAAAACCTGCAGTTTTCTTTCCAGTTCCATTTTCAGACGCCTCTGCTCCAGTTGTTAAAGAAGAAATGACAGTGGCAGAAGAATAAACATGAAGCAGACTGTAATACCGCCTACAAATAGTATCCCTCCTATTCCTTTGATACGTGCACAATTTGAATGTGTAGTTCCTTGAAAAAGCCTTCCCTCCCCGCNCTCTAGAAAATACAAAAGAAAACACACCGAGGATTTGATTCCCAAGAACACATCTACTGTTTGATATTGGTACAGCTACAGTGATCTCTCTGGAGCGTTTTCCCTGCATTTGCAGTAACACAGGCAGCACAGCCGACCTCTGGAAGAGGGAATTGGCTACATGGGCACCCTTGTGTTACCAATCAATGCACAGCATAGCATCCCAGAATCGCAATGTTCTAGCATAGGTTTCACAAGGATATGATTAACTGGGAAAAAGGGAGACAAAATACCTCTCTCTCTACAGCTCTTCATTACAAAACGAAGGGAGAAGACTGCCTTTTACCTTCAACTGATTCAGGCTGCATAGGTTGTGGTTATGCTCAAACGCAACATCAGTCCTGCAGAAAAGGCTTATTGCACTATTGTGTTAAAGAGATGACACAGAAGAGGAAAAGCCTATGCAAGGGAAGAAATGGGCCCTCAGAAACAAACGTGCATCAGTGCCACAATACTGATATTGCTAGTAGTTACCTGAAAACAACACTTTTGAAACACCGCTTAGAAACTGGAAGGGAAGCCCAAAGTTAAAGGCAACATGCCTGGCTCTGTTTGGGTTTTTTTGTTAGAGGTGGGGCTTTTTCCTATTTTTTTTCCTCTTTTCCTCTCCTTATGGCTATAAACAGATGTGGATGATTAGGAGCCTGGCTGTTAAGAGCTGTGGTGGTTTCAGCGGGGAGACCCCCCCTGCATGACCTACCAGGCAGAAGGGGTTACGGGAGCCCAGCTTCCACGGGAGCTCACGGGCTACCTTTCCTTTGCCTGAGCAGTCCATGAAGGATTAAGCCCAGCAGATGAGTACAACAGATAACTGTCACATCTTAAACCACCACAGCTAAATCTACCAGAGTTTATGAGACAGTCGTTTACATTAAAGGTTCAACTGCCAAAGGAGCTAATCACTCTTTTAAAAAGACTTCCCATAATATTCCAAGTACGTTACCTTCTTGGTCTCCTAGAGTTTAAAATTCCTTATGCAATTTCTGCCTTTTTCAACAGGATACTGAGAGAATTAATTCATTAAAGCATCGACATCATTTGAAGAATGGAAGGAAACAAACTGCTGCAAAAAGCTAGTACAATTTGCTAAAAATTGCTTTTATTATCCCACTTCATAATGGGATAATGCTCTTGAACAGCAGAGAATTTTGCAGTGGGTTATTGTGTTGTGCAGATCATTTCTGCATTAATATTAAAACCTTCTTGGCCTTGAGATACTTCAATGTAACGGTTATATGCATTTCTATTTCACATCACAGAACGCCTGCTTACAATGTGATCCTATGTCACTCAAAAGGTGAGAAAATGAAGAAAGTAATTTTTAGAAGCACTAAATACTTTAGAAAACACCACTTCATTAATGTCATCACTAAAAAGCCAGTGATTACAGTACCAGTGCCTTAGAAGACAAACTTCAAGCCTAAAAACTCACCTTCTAGATATATATATGCGTATATATATGTGCACATAGAGAGAGAGAGACACACAGGCGCACACCCCTGTCCCGGAAGGGTTCCCAAGGAACACTGATGGGGGGTTTGGAGTGGCTCCTTCCCGCCCCCCCCCCCTTCCGAAGGAGCCACCCTTGAAGCAGACCAGCCAGAAGGGCAGTGCTGAACGGCAAATCTGTAAGGACTCCCGTCAGGCAGCTACCTGGAAAGAAAAAGGATCCTTCACAGTGTATTTATAAATGCTAAATGGCCCGGGAAACTGCTGAGAGATTTCTCCTGCTCAGATCCTCATTTTCTCTTGCGTGGTCATCCCTGGGACAGCTCTGGAAAACAAGGCAGCCATTTTCTCATAAGCTGTTACACTCAGCAAACCAGATTGAAGCGCTTGATAAGCTGCTGTTCTCTTCCGTGCCTACAGCGATCAGAGGGGAAAAACAACCCATCACCCACAAGCAGGTACAACCACAGCCATTTCTGTAGGTGCCCGCTCCGAGTCAGGGCGCAGATGGAGCCGGGGGGAGGCTGGGATGGGGGGACCGGGATGCGAACACATCCATACGTATGGCCAGCAGCGCCTGCCCGCCCCCGGCTGCTCATCCTGCCCTTCATCCCTGCCAAACCTTACGGACCTGCCAAATAATGCTGCGTCCTCGCGGTTCTGCGTTCCCAACAATTGACTGCTGCTGTTAGAAATTACTTTGCTTTTGCAGAACCGGTGGGTCTAAGATACTGCTGTGTGCACGGTGTGAAAAATGCCTCCAGCCTTGGGGTCAGTACAGGAAGAAAGTGATTTCAATGAACGGACAGCAGACGCAGGCACATATATGTGCACATGTATGCACACATGTACATGATGTAATTTTCCTAAGCAACATGGCTGTAAGTAACTTCTCTCACATGTAAGTCACCTCTCTCAAATCATTTGTTTGGGCACCAGACACTCAAAACCACTAAGCAACTCAACTCTTTACAGTGTACAACTATGGATATTCAAAATCACTAATCGCTTGAGAATATAAAAGTCTGTCCCCACGCGTAAAGCAAGAAGCCATGACACCTACACTTATGTTTACTTCTGTTTTCTATTATAAACCTCTTTCCTGCCATTTTGGTAAACCTCCCCATTCTGCAGCAGCGTTTTGAAACTGGGTAGCAAGAAGCCCTGGGCACAGGGGGTTGCCTTTTCAGTCCCATGCAAAACGTGTTCTGACTTAGCTACGCTCAAAACTGCTGGGGAAAAAAAATTCCCACTTCGGTTTTGTCACCCGAGACGACTAAAAACCAGCTGCTGAAGTCCCCCAGCACCCCACGCCTGCTGCCCGCCCAGCCCCAGCTCTCTCTTTCAACACGAAGCCGGGCTCCGGCCAGCCCCTCGCCGGCCGGCAGCTCTGCCGGCTCCCCTGGCCAGGCCTGAAGGACGCCCAACTGGCGGGGGGACACATGCCCCCATTTTGGCCACTGCGGATGGCTTCTGCTTGGCTGGTGCGAGCGTGTTGCGCCGGGAGCCTTCTCCACCTGGAGGCTGCACAAACAGTTGATTCCCTGAAGCCACCGAAATCCCGGCTCCAGAGCCTTCGGCTCCGTTTGACCCACAGAGGGTCTGGCAGACCCAGAGCAAGCCTGGCTTGGCTCTGCTGGTGCAAAGGCACATTTAATTCATTACATCCAGCTCAGACATCTCTTTCCAGTGGCTGGTCCACCATACAATCCTGTGACCTACGGTACTCGTTTAGGTCAGCTTTAAGAGATTTTGTCACATAGTGCCAATGGCCAGGAATCCCGAAACTAGGACTGCTGTCAATACTACCTGTTTTCAGCACTACACCTAGTAAGTTTCCTTTCTCTACAGAAAACAGTGAAGCACCCAAGGAAATGACACATAAACAAAAATGCTATGAAGATTGTGGAGAACCTAAATTTGAGAAAAGTGCACCCGAGCTGTCAGAACAGAAGGCATCTCCTCTCCCTTGTTTCCTCCAGCCAGAGGCACAATCCTGCCCCAACCTCTCCCTTCCGACCACCTTCCCGAGTTCCAGGCACTCCAGCCGCCACCACTCCCACGCAGCAGCAACCAAACTCGGGCAACACCAAGGAGGACATTTCTTGCCCTAGTGTCTGCTCACCTCTTGTGCGCAAGCATTACGTTTGCCACGGCAACCTTTGCATTTTCACTTTCACACATGCTTGCTGAAGGCCGCTGTTAAATCAAGATGGTACCCAACCCAGCATTCCTAATGCTGTTTCCCAAAGTTACTACGTTACTTCACACCATGCTTTCCAATGGGGCTACTGTAAAGGATGGCAGTACACCAGAGGTGACTCTCACTAGCTTTGCAGAACCCCAGAAAGACAGAAAGTCAAATAAACACAAGTAGAGGACCCATACTTCAAACACGATGCCCTCATCAGTCACCAAAACTACTGAAACGTAGCCATGTTCTACATGATGAAGAACACTTTCATTCTGTCACCATTGATTTTTTACTGGGTAAAGTATTAAGTCATGTTTTTCTGCCAAGCATACATGCACCAAGGCATTTTTTAATATCTTTTATTTTGGAATGCAGGATAGTGTAAGTTTAAGAGTAGAAAGTCTCACTCCACTAAAATTCAAAGTATGTAAAACCACAGCTCTATCAATCATGCCATCTGTGCTAGAAATGCCATTCTTTTTTTTCTTTTTTTTTTTGGCCATGGGACTATTATATCATGTGCAGGTGGTAATGTATAAAAATATATCACAGAAGATATATGTAAAACCAGACGACTCCTTTTCTTGATCAAAACAGTAAGTAGAAATGAACCCATGCTGATCTAGCTCATACCCCTTGGCACTGGAGGTTTTCTCACTAGACCTGCAACCCTTGTGTTGAAATGCAGTTTCCAGAAGGGAAGCACACAGCTCCTCACACTTGTTTCATGCCATCGAACCAGATAAAATGGCTTGATCTCTTCCAGGAAGGAAGGAGTTCAGTGGTGGAGCGAGGAGTCAGACGAGCACCATATGGCTAGAAGGGAGGGAAGACAAAAGCGAGGGCTGAACCACCTCTCTCAGCGGCAGCAAGAGTTACGTTGGCTCAGCTGTGTTGTCTAATCAAGTATTCTAAATCAATTAAGACTGAAGCCAATTTGTACACATGAATCTCTGTATTTATAAATGAACCTAAATATTCCACAGTAATATTCCATATGGTTTAATTCCTGTAGTACATGGACAGAAACCAAGGACTGGCTGAGCTTATTAGCCATGAAAACACGCAGTTTTATCAGGCAAGCTTTTGTCCAGCAATACAAAAAATGAGCAGTGAATGAAAAAACCTCTTCCTGCCCTATGAAACAGTGGTCTCCAATGCAGGAATGTCAGATAATGTCAGCTAACAGTAGAGATGCTCTCTCAGTTGTTTGGAACTATCACCAGGTCCAAGGTCCAGCCTGATGAAGTATTTCTACAACAACAACATCACCAGAGAGTTTATTGACATCAGTCATCTGGTGATTAAGACCGCCACTGTTTGTAAATAATTCTCATGCATCTTCCCAGAATACTAGATTTCCCACAGGTTTTAAAGAAAACAGAAAGCCACTTTCCCTGCTTGGGGAGCATTTCCCCAGGTTTTCCTTCGGGTGGTGATGCTGGAGCAGAGGCAGGGCGGCTGCAGACACTGGCTGAGGTCGTTCTCCATGCGTGCCTACCTCGCCTCTCTGCACAAACAGCTGAGCCGCTCGTCATTCAGTAGCCCAGGACAGCGATTTATAGCCCGTTGGAGGCAGAACGGATCTGGCAACGGTTTGCTTTAAAAAGGTGCACCGCGAAGTAAAGCATTTTCAGCAGTGACTCAGCATTGTGTATTAATAGCCAGCCTAAGCTTATTTAAGACCCGAGTGTTGCCATGTGTCAGGGACAGGGGCTGGATCAGACTGTTGATCTGATTGGAAGCTTACCTGGAAAATAAAGCTATTTTTCAGCACCGCGCGGCAGCACAGTAACAGAGCTGACAGCGCCCAGGAAGCGAGAGCGCGGCACAAGGAGAAGGGGAGGGAGGGCAGGATGGGCCCTTCGGAGCCTCTGCATTTGGATCAGCTGGGGTCAACTGCAGACAGTGGGATGAGGGGTCTAAAGCACAGGTCTTATGAGGAGTGGCCGAGGGAACGGGGCTCGTTTAGCCTAGAGAAAAGGAGGCTGAGGGGAGACCTTACCACTCTCTACCACTACCTGAAAGGATGCTGTAATGAGGTGGGGTCGATCTCTTCTCCCAAGTAACAAGCGACAGGACGAGACAAAATGACCCCAAGTTGCACCAGGGGAGGTTTAGATTGGATATTAGGAAATATTCCACTGAAAGGGTTGTCAAGCATTGGAACAGGCTGCCCAGGGAAGCGACTGGGTCACCATCCCTGGAGGTATTTAAAAGACGGGCAGATGTAGTACTGAGGGACATGGTTTAGTGGTGGACTTGGCAGTGTTAATGGTTGGACCTGATGATCTTAAGGCTCTCTTCCAACCAAAACAATTCTGTGATTATACTCTATGATTCCCTTGACCCACAGGAGGAAGCTGAGGCCAAGAGGCTGCTGAAGGTGTGAAGAATTGGGCCCCACATAAGTCTTTATACCCACCGCGTTAAGCAAATGGAACAGAAAACAGCATTTAGAAGGTTCTCATATACTCATCCTGCACGCACACAAATACCTGCATGCAGAAATGAAGAGAATCATCTCCCGGTATATGCTTTCAGTCAAATTGAAAAGCACAGGGAGGCGAGAAATAGAAAAAGTCACCACAATCTGATTAGCTGTGTAATTAAGACTAAACTGGGAGATCAATAAGGGAAACTATAAGGAGGGGTTTTTCAGCACAGTATGCTGGAGAGAATGGGAAATCTGGTGGAAGTCTAATGGGATAAAGTAACAGATGGTAGGTAGACACCCAGGGGACATGGAATATGTTTAAAGATGATACTGGCTAACAGTATGATTAAGAGTATATGCAATATCACAGTGCACCAAGTTGAAGTAGAATGTAAGTAGTAAGGCCATAAAAACCTTAACATTCTAGGACTTAAATACTTTTATAGACAAGACAAATAGGAAGAACACTTACCAAAAGGCTCTACATAACCCAAGTATCTGGGCTATTTAAGGGAACGGCTCTTAACCTCATCTTGAGAAACGTGGCAAACAACTGTCTACAAATATGACACAGGATACCACAAAGAGGACAAGCAATTAAATTAATCAGCAAAGATATAACAATAAATAATGGACTCAATGTACAGAAAAGAAAATTTGAGTTACATTTCTGGAAACATCTTGTAGAGCAGATCAACCTACCAGTGCAGCTGTGCAAACCACTGTCATCTAGACAACCTGAAGCCTACCTGACAGTGCATCATTCTACCAGGCCTGTAAAGACTCTGGGGAAAAAAACTGGATGAATCCACATCCATTTTTTCAAACACAAATACATCAGTAACTTCCAGCAACCACATAACCCACTGTTGTGCCAGTTGGTACACATGCAGGAGTACGGATTGCAGTCTGTAAGCTGAACATACGAGCGGGTCAACTCAAGGTGACCTCTCGTGCTTAGGCAACACTTTCAATTTTCTCTTGGGTACAATCAAGTTTCCTGTACCAGTCTCATGAAACTATGGTGGTCCTGTACATTCCAGATATTTGCCAACAGTTAAATAATAGCTATAAACAATACAGTCCAGCTACAGAACTGCTTACATCTCCATAAAATAAACAAACATATATATAAACTCCAGATATATACAGATAGATGGATACATACATAGATACAAGATGGAGAGTGTTAAATGGAGTAGATGTAAACAAATGATATAAAAAGATATAAACCAATGCTGCATTATTATAAGACAGTTATTTATGTAGATTTATTTTAAAATATGTCTGATTGCATTCATAGCACTGATGAAGAGAACAGTAATGCACTAAACATCATTAAACACTTAAACTAAAATTCCTCCTTGGTCGTTCCCTCACGGACACTTTGAATCCACTTTGCCACCCAGGACAAGAACAGCCGCGTGACCTGAAGGCCAGAAAATTCTTGTTCCATTACGAGAGCAAACTAAATAATTTCCAAAAACAGAGACCTCTCCCATGCACAATCCTGCTTTCCGCTCTCCCATCTCTGACTGACACTAATTTAAATTAGGGGACTGGTAGCTTTAGCACTTCAGCCGATATCAATTACCATTACATCACGCAAAGCACTCCCTGAAGTAATCAGGAACCAAGCTGCTTATGGAAATAGTGTAAAACCCGCACCAGAAATCAAATAGAAGCCAGTACACAGCAGAGAAATAACCAGCCTCTCTGTAAGAAAAAGAGATTTAAATGGGCAGCTGCATTCTGCATCAGCAGAATTACAAACATTTCGGTAAATGGTTTTAAGGTGCACAGAGAGGTCACTGTCTTCCCTAGATTGGGTTACTGCAAAGCCAATGGATAATAACTATAGCAAGGAAGCAACTGGGTACCAGACTGCCTTAAAACAGCTGAGGAGAAACAGAATAAGCCGGAATGATGCTGACTCTGACACAGCTTCAAAGCAGGCATCATCCTCTAGTTTACTCACAGCTAGCTCAAGAAAACTTCGCAGTGTTTTTACAACCATAAAACCCAATAAACCAAGCCCCCAAACACAGATTTATTTTTTTTTATCCCACTCCAGGAAAATGGTGAGAGGTAACGAACTTGGGCCCAATTAAATATGATGAAAGGAACCAACAAGAAGCACACACTCAGGAAGCCATCTTGCATTGCTGTGCTTGTGTCTCGTTCTTGGTATCCCACCTAAATGGCTTTTGCCCAGGTCCAAAGTATTTTGTTTTAAGGATGCTTAAACCAGTACTTGTCATTTAGGGCAAGCTTGCTCAACTGAGGAGCCAGCTAAAGTCATTTAGGGCCCACCTTACGCGTACTGAAAGGGCAGATACAGATAGGCTTCCTGGCACCCTTCCATCCTACAATTTCCTACCGCTATTACACTGATGATTCAAATCTAATTTTAACAAGCAAGCAAGACTTCTGCTGTCAGCAGCCACTGTTCCAAGACAGAAGGAAAATACTTTAAACACATTTTCGTGCCTTTCAACATCTGCATTTTTATATTGCTTTTGTTCCTGGAGAGGGGCATGGGGAAGGAAAATAAGGGAAGCACTTCCCAAGGTAGGGAGCTAAGATATCAGTGCTGTCATTATTTCCTAAACAAGCCTAATTTTTCCAAAGAATACATGGGTAGGAGGAGGGTATCATTAATATAAGAACTAATGCTTTGAAAGTCTAAAAAAACTTGCTACAGTAACAAAGCAAGTTTCAAAAACACATTCCCCTGAGATCACATAATAATAATAATGGGTTTTGTTTCAGAAATACCAAAACATTTTCCACGTCCTTTGGTAAAATGGAGTCCTACACAGCCGCAATATTTATTTTTTTAAATAGCTAACTACATCACTTTACAGCTAAGTTTGTGTGTAAATGAAACCTCTTCACTGGTTTAGAAAGAATCTACAAATTTCCTTCATTGTTTACTATCTCACAAGAGGAGACCACTCACCATGTTTCTAAGTGTTGCATAACAGATCAAAAAAAGCAAAAGAATTTGAATATTCTTTTATCTATTTTCAGATGGTCTTCAAAAGCAAAGTCAACACAGAATAATGAAGACCTGAGTTCATTTGTTGTACAGCAAAATAAGTCATCGCATATAATGTGCATTGGTAGTGAACCGAACATAATTAGTTCTGAAGATTATTGTAGAAGAAGGACATAAACATGGTTCCAACATCCAAGGATAAGATAACAAGTACAGAAAGTCTTCCTGACAAGGAAGAAACAACCCAGTTTGTTCTGAGTCACAAGACAATCAAGTGGCACATCTTGCTGTTTATATCATGTGATTTTAATAATTTAAAATAGAAGATTAAAGCCATCTGCAGGTCTCCTAAACAAATCAAATGCTGTACTGTGGTGCTGAAATATGTAAGGTGCTTCCATTACCTAGATTGCATATTACAGAAGGTTATTTATACATTGGAACGGGAAATATTTAATAGCATTTAACAGGTACAGAAAATATTACCTGTGTAACACACTGCCTTGTTTTTACAGCCTGTGTAAAATACACTGCTATATTGTTGACTGAACAGCAGTAGTCAAAACACAAGGATCGAGTGTTGCAGTCCTCTTAGACAAGCATTATGGAACCTGTGCAAGGTATTTAATTTGATCTCTCTGTTCGAGACAGTGGCATTTAAATTGATTCACATTCAGCAAGTTATTAATCTAACAAAGCAAGATTCTTTCATTCCTTTTTTTCTTCAAACTCCATTTGTTCTTCTATAAAATTACTGCCATAAATAAAATGTTGCATTTAGACCAGCTGCGATAATGCCAGCCAATTTCACTGCAGATAAAGGTCAAGAAAAAAAATTATTAAAAAGAAAATAACATATTTTTCCAAATACTCTATGTAAAAGATCAGTGCCAAGCATCGAAGCCAACTTTGAACATCAGTCAATCCTTACTGGGCTTCTAAGTGGGCTGTATGTTTTATCTGCCACCACAGCTGCACTGGGCAAAAGGCATCATAGAGATAACTTTTGAGGCAGGACAATTACTGAGGCAGGACAAATTACTTCAGTTTCTTGCACAGTAACAACTGTGTTGCAATTGTACTCCAGAAACATATGACCATCATCTCAGCTAAAAAATCTGTGTGCATGAAAGCCCTAACCTTAACTGAAGACCTCCATGAGCATGAAGACAAAGAGGCCAGTACATTAATCTAACTGGGTTTCCTCAATAACACAAATTTTAAAACTCAGACATGCCATTCTTGCATTACACATAACTTTGAAACATTGAAAGAAATCTGTATTTTAGAAATTCATCTGAATAGGATGTAAAAATTTCAGCTAAGGCGCAATTCCTCATCTAAATTTCAACAATTTTCCAGCTTTAAAATAGCTATGAATATTGGGGGAATAACAAATCTGTTTCTGTTTCAATTCTTCCCCTTTAGCTTATTTCCAATACATCTTTTTATTTCCATAACTTGCAAACAGAAGAGCCTTCTCGTGTCATAAATCTTCACACATTTATTACCAGATGATGACCAACTCACAGTTTCAGTCTCCATTTGACAAAATGGATTAGATTTTATCAGTGTCCTACCATAAAGACGAGCTCCTCCAGAACTCACAAACTCTCTCCCCAGTATGTCCAAACAACTTTGAGCTTCAGGCATGAGAACTGTTCCTTCACACTGCGCCTCCACTGCACCTCCATACTAGTTAAATATCATCCATTCCATACGGATAGTAAATACACTTTTTATTTGTTAACTTGGCGATCCTACCTCAAAACATTGTATCACTGAATAGCAGACAGAAAGAAAGAAAGAAAACTAACATCTAGAATCACCTGGGGATTTGGAGTAGGGAAACAGGAGAAAAATGCTGGTGTTTTAGTTCAGAACGAGGACGTCCAGAAACAGCTCAACTTAACTTTTTCCAAGTGACTACAGCTGAAGCCAGTAACTGCTGGATTTGCTGACAAATTCAGCCAGTGTTTTAGGGATAGAACAGGCTTCTGCAAAAGCAGGCAAATACTTAAGCGTGTGTTACTATCGTACAGTATTAGCGGAGACACGGCCCTGTACGCCTGGCTTTAAAGCACAGGAGCCACTGCATCCACCGCTGTCCTCATCACGGACGTGCACACAAACCACAGGCTACTGTGGAATGAGCCTTAAGATTGACTAGATAGATTAGAAGCTGCAGAGACAAGGAGGACTTGGGATTTAATGTAATGAAAGGGAAACAGAGAAATACAAATGGAAAGTAACAAAGAGATATTACTTGGGCAAATGCAAGATGTAACAAGTTTGGTACCAAAAAAAAAAGAAGGAAGGAAGGGAGAAAGGAAGGAAGGCAGGGAGGGAGGAAAAAAGTGCACTGAGCCATAAATGAAATAGGAGATAGTATGGGCAGGCAAGCTACGCAGTAGAAATTTAAAAAAGGAAAGCATCAGAAAATCATGCTAACAGAAAAAACCTACATACTCTATAAATTTAGGTGGACCTGGACTCCTGAATCCCTTGGTTAAATGAAGAGGGGTCTCTAAAAAGCAAAAACTCGAAGAACTGACTTTTGAGTAAAGACTGAGAGGTAAATTTGTACAGGTGAAAAATGGCAAAGTGGGGCAAAGAGAAAGTGGGATAATAGTTTACAAATAGCTAAAGGAGCAATCTGTATAGCATAAAATGGAAGACATTTTTTATCAGATATGGAAACTGAAGGAGTAAACGGAAAGTTGCCTTTTTTTAATGGAAAATATTGAGTGGCTAGCAGGGAAGGCTTTTTGGAGTGGAACAACTGTTGGCCTGTGAAAAAACTGCCAGAGGGAATATTGCAAAGCTACTGCTGGACAAAATAACAGAAAATGCACTGATGGGAGCAGTCCTCTATCAGCAAGGAGGAATGCCTCGGATGATATGAAAGACCACTTCCCAGTCTGCCTATGTGTACACTGTGCATACTGTAACTAAAATATTTTACCTGAAAATTTGTGCTCCCTTTTTAATATAATGCTAATGTACTGTATTACCAATTTTAACAGGCTTTAATAGGAGGAAGCATATATTCAATTATTATATTACATGCTTTGAATATAAATGGCAAGCATCTGCACTCTAGTTTACTCCTTCCACCCTCACCCGCTCATAAAAAAAGCACCGGCACATTTTAGAATTCAGAGTGGCCCTCCCCAGCCCAGCCGCTTTCTTGGCTGGTTTGCTGGGATCTATATATCCAATCTAATTATTTTGATTCCCATTTCCAACCCTATCAGTGGTGCAGTGGTGCAAGAAATCAAAATGCCAGTCTCCTGAATGTGTTAGAACCTAAAAGCTAACAGCTACTCATTTGCAGAGGCATCACTGTGTGGCCCAAAGCCCCTGTCATCGTGCAATTTATGTTCAGCGTTCTGGATGTGACTCGAGAGGGGTTTCCCAGCGTACCAATACTGAGCATTTCTTATAACATTTCAGATACGCTACAGCTTGTTGCATCATCTTGTTCTGTCACAGCGCAACTGACTAGCAAAACCCAGCAATGCTTCAGTTTAGATTTTGTCTCTTTTTAAAGACTCTCTTAAGTCCTCCGTCTTTGTTATTTTCCCCTTTGTTTTCTTAAAGGGGAAAAGATAGGATAATACAAGCTTATCTTCCCTCAAGTGATCAGAAGAGAGAGTCAGGAATACTCCTGCCAAAACACCTACTATCCTCTCGAGTCAGGGGGATCATATGTTGCTCACTAGCTGAATTCCCTTGGGGGTCTTCTCCCTGACTACAAGCTTTCCCCCTCTTGAATTACAGTCTTACTTAGATTACTAATGCCTCAGCGCCACCAAAAATGTTCCCATTCAGTTCCACAGCTTTTACACACATGATAACATGATTTGTGCTTAAATATAAGCGTCACCGTTTTACTTTTTTATTATGAATATCGTATGTTTGGCAAGCTGTCTGACCTTCCTTATGATGATGAATGCCGCAGCAAACAATTTGCTGTATCTTTAAAGAAATGGCCAATTCAATTACATTATGCCAGAAGCTTTCAAATCCCTCTCTGCCAAACGTCTTTGCTATATCCTGCCACAGACAGCCCATTTGTATTCCAGCACAGTAGGACACTTGTTTTATTGAAGCATACAGTTCTAGTTAGGTACTATCAACAGAGCGCTATTTCAGTTCTCCAGCTCCGTATTCCTTCCCACCCCCTCTAACCTCGGTTATTAGGATTTTCAATTTTACTGACCAAACGTGTACACATTACTAATTACATGCATGAAATCCAGTGGTTATCGACTGCTACAACAAAATACATTAGTGACCAATTACAGGAGTTCTTGGCAGCAATGGTTATCATTTTAGTGGATTTAATCATTGCACTTAAAGTGAAGCTTGAGATTCCCTTTGAGATTACACCACTAATTGCTTCTGCTTTGCCAGTTACTGCATGAGCTGGTTTGCAAAAAGGATCACTAAAGATGCTTTCTAAATATCGAAGAGCAGCAAACAGATGAAGTCTCCTGTAATGAGTCTGCCCCGCCCCCAATAAAACCACAGCATCAATTCATTCATACCACAATGCTGATCTCCGATACATATCCCCCTTGTCATTCCCTCTCTCCTTCTCATTTCTTGTTTGAGCAGACGCAGCAATACAGCTGCATTGCTGTTCACGTGCCTTGTGTGACACAGTATCATTTATTTATACAGATAGCGAGAATATTACAAAAAAACCCACCAACAACCAAACACAAACCAACATTTTCCCCCCTTTTCTGTGTTTGCAGAGAGGATACAACTTGTTATTCTTATTGTGTCAGAATGTTTGAATGGTCTTAGACCTTGAAGAGAAAAAAAAAAAAAACCACACACACCCAACCTAGGCAAAGTACATGATTTATTACACACACAATACCACCGTAATAGGCTTCCACTCTCCAGGAATCCCTAAAAACAAACACTCGCCCTCCAAAGGAATTCGTAATATAACATACTGTTCTTTAAAAGCCCACGTCTACCTCCAGATCCCCACTAGTGATGAATTATCTGGTTTACAGCCTCATAAAGCACTAGTGTCTATATATTTTAATGCTGAGGCCAACCACAGGACTTCGGTACCTTTCAAATTTAGTGATATACAACTTTCCAAACACCAATGAAAGGCTGTGTCACTTGGCTTTGGGCAAAACAAGGAGATGTAATTTCATCAACATTTTAGCTCTGATGAAAATAAGTTGTCTTTCAAAGGCAGAAAGCGTGGGGGAGGGCTGCAACTACAGTTCTGTTAGCAGTCTAAGAACAAGCTATTTTAATAAATAAAATTGTTTAAAATAAATTTGTTGGGTTTCTTTTTATCAAAATTTCAGCTACTAAAGCTTTCCATTACTCAAACGCCACCTTCTGAACAACAAAGAACCCCTCTCAAAAATATAAAAAACCGCAAAAATCCTCAACCAAAATTTTTCTCTTAAGATTAAAAAGCCTTCTAGAACTGTCCTATCGAACATCAGCTTTTTTAGCGTTTCAGTAGATGCTAAGTTGATACAACTCTAATTAGAACTTTAATTGATCTCGGTGAGAGAGATACTGTAGCGAAAGAGTTTTAAATCCCCAGAGATTTCTAGAGTATGAACAGCAGAGCAGTGGTATCTTTAAAAGCTGTCAGAAACCATACAATATGATTTACAAAAATAATAACAATCTCCCTGAAATTAACTGCTAAAAGTTGAAAGAGCATCACCTTACAGCAGCAACAGCACCAAGTGGCTTCACTTCAGCCTCTAAATGTGGTACAGACTATTACCTACCGATCCCTGAAAAAGAACTTAATACAGTACACAGAGGGTTGCGTCACAGATATGTTTTATCTTGTTTCAAACCCAGATGCAGATTTGCACAAACCAGTCGATCTGTCCAGAACACCAGGCACAGGAACTGCTACATGCAGGATGCCCTCAAAAACACGGCCAGTTCATTTCCATGCTTAACCAAGAAAATCTTGCTCCAGGGCACTCAATCTCAAGTCCGAATGAGAAAATCTGTAGGTGATGCAGTAACTACAATAATTGGCAAATAATAAACTGGATAAAATGCCTAAATTAAGAGATCAATCCTATATTCATAAAGGAATAGGCTACACAGTCTAATTAGATTATCCCCAGCTCTTAGTTCAAGTTCTTGACTTCTGCCTTCCTCTAACAACAATTAAGGACAATTTTTAAGTAAAAACTAACATTACATTGACATGTTATCTTTGTCAAGGCAGAAATCACTATGCCTACAAATCCTCAAGCCCGGCAGAACGAGCGCCTTTCTTTTGTAGGGTAAGCTCCCGTCTCATGTATGCAAGCACAAAATTTAAACCGTAATTCCAAAAAGATTGCAATTGCACCCAGAATTTCTAGTGCTGCCTTCCACAAGAGGAAAGGGGAACATAACAGGAGAAGAAAAAAATTCTTGAAGCGAACAGCTGAGCTTAGGTAACACCCAAAATACAAAAGGTCAGGAAATACCTGTCTTTCATCACTGTCAAAAGCAATAGACTAAAATAATGCAGAGTAGGAGTGATAACACAGGAAATAAATTAAAACATTTGCTGCATGTTAGTATAGAAGTTAAAAGAAACAAAGCAAAAACCTCTCTCAGAGGTCCCTACTGGATTTAAAATAGAGCTGTTGAGCCAATTTTGAATTCAAAACATGCCATTATCATTTAAGAATATTGAACTTCGCTCCTTTAATAAACTGTACACCTGTTAGTCCACAGACCTAATTCCTAAAACCATGCACAACTGCAAGTACGACAAGGCACGATATTTGCAGGAACCAGAACTTCAGTGAGAACTACAAATGCCCCGGAAAGCAACCAGTTACTTATAATACAGTCTCAGGCATTATTTGTGACTCACTACCTAACTTACAGATCAAAGAATGATAACGGTAAATGCTGCCACGATGTATTTCTGAATGAATTAAAAGTCTTATGTGGGTATAGCTCGCAAAGCCTGACACATTTTTAAGTTACATATTTAATTCTCTTTAATATCAAAAGCAATGAGAGACTTTTTGGTCTACTACTCTATCGCAAGGAGATAAACACAGTTAACACTATGGCAAAATGAAATATACTTTTTTACGCAGTGACGTGACAGATACCAATTTACAAGTTCACGCATTCAGTACAAGAATATGATTAAACCACAGCACAGATTTGGAATAAAACACACCAATAACAAGTTTAGACCTGATTAAATCGAGAGACTCTCAGCTGATAAGTAGAGTTTGTAAAATTTAATGCAGATACCAGTAAGGATATTCAACTTAGGAAGGCTTACTGAAGCCTTCCAAAACTAAACATAATTCTTTTAGCATGATAAATGCCATCAGGAAGAAAGGCTCCAGCTCGGGCAATCGTTTCAGAAAATTCAATTAACTTGTCCATTATTAAAAATATGTTACCAGTAGAAAAAATTTTTGTGCTATACTGTACTTATCTGGTCATTAATATTACATGCATTTCATATATGAATATGTATGAATAAATAAATATGTTAAATAATACAACAAAGTACCTTTTTGACACATAAAATAATGTATTGTAACCAGAATAATGCTTGGATTGCCAGGAAAGGAAGCCAGGTGGGTAACTGAAAAATATTCTTCCTGCCTTTTCAGAAACCTGTGTAGGCTGGGTTTGGGACTGGCTGGGGACCTTTGGATGTCTAGGAATGTCTGCCATATGCCCCGTCAAAGCTGATGAAGAAAAGCTGTCCTTGTCCTATTTTAATGGAAGCTAATGCAACTATTTAATGGAAGGAAACCCAACTGAGGCAATAGCTTTTGTCTCAAACAACGTGCAATGAGCATCTACCCTTTCCAAGACAACCATATTAGGCCAACATGAGGTCATCTTCTCAGCATTCATCCTCTGATGACCTCATATGTAACCTGACCTCTTCTTGGGACTTCAGTCCTGCTGAATCTTAGTGCCTTATTATGTTCACAAACTAGCAAGCTTGAATTTAAGAAACAGAGAGGTTGCTCAAACTCAGAAATTAGTCTCAAGATAAATAACTGAAAAGGCAAGACACCAAAATATCAAGAAATCCTGCATATAATCTATCTTTAATTTTATGGAGGCTTTAAGGGTAGCAATAAAAAGCAAACCTACGGCAAAGCACCAAAGGCTATATACACCGTTCCCTTTAGCTAGCCCTAGTACTTCTAAATCTTCAACTCAAAAGCCATAGTATTGTCTCAAGTTACAGAAGGCCATCAGGCACAGAGATGCTGAAAAATAACAGTTTTAAATATATTGTAAAGCTGATTTCCAGGTAAGCGTTCACTTACTCAGGTGCAAGAACAGTCAAGGTCCCCAGTTTCCCCCAGATCTTCCCTTCAGGCCAGTTTTATCCTTAGGTGCCTGCGTACAATAAAAAAACAAATTAAAAAAAATCAATTTACGTAACTCCCTGCCAGTTCATCTCTTGGCTATATCAACTCTTATGGCACCAACTTGTCAGCAATTCAAAAATTCATATATCCAGCTTTTACAAAAGGATTATTTCCCATCAATTTGCTTAACCAGAGCAAATTCAAACCTTTTTTTTCCCTGCAAAAAGACGGGGATTTATTTGACCAGTTTTGCATACATGTATTTTGTTAGACTCAGCACAACCTTAAAGAGTTTTCTGTGAGAAACCCCTTGTAAATTCAAACTAGTAGAAGGTGGGGTTGCACGATTTAGGCATATTTCGTCCCTTGTTTTTAGGCGTACAAACAGACAGCAACACAGTTAAGGTTTTGTTAGCCACAGATTTAAGCTACCTTAAAACAAGAAAATCCTACATATTCAATTACCACTTTAAAAAGTGAAAGGCAGCTTGTATACAGGTGCAGTGTCAGTTAAGGAGGAGCTCAAAAAATAGAGTTATTCTACTTTCTTCTGGCACTAGTATGAATTAAAGAAACATATTCAACCATATGGAATCAATTTTTGCAGACATATGGAGCTGCAATTAAATAAGTGTGGATTTGCCGACACAAAAGTCCACCTGCACATATTCAAATTTTCCAGAATTAGACCGTTTCATTTAGAGCAGCCCATCTAACAATAACAGAGTAGAAAAGCAATGCATTTGATACGACACAACAACTGAAACTAGTCTCTCTAAATAGTAACTGCAGTCTTACTTTTGACCATGGTCAGAATATAACCAGATTAAAAAGAAAATAAAGATGGAATTAGTTCCCCCAAAATACAATTACAATTACATCAGAACAAAAGAAAATTATTTTTCATCTTCTCCATCATGCAATTAAATATATAATTGGAAAAGTAAGCAAGGTACAGTTTTTCAAAGAAGATTTTACCAGAAGCCAATGGAAATTAAAAAATTGACTGTAACTATGCTTCCTAGTTTTTAAGTCTTCTTTGTACGTTGTGCATCCAGATTTTCCAAGTAAAAATATATGGAAAGCATACCATTTAAAAAAAACCCCAGAAGTCAACAAGTTATATCTAAACATCAACATCCTCAACAACCCTAAAATCTTAAAATAAGAAAGGTGTCTGATGAGGTGGAAATTAACAAATTTTTAAGGTAAGCACTTCATAAGTCCCAATTTTTATTCTTATTTTGTAAGGATATGGAGTTAATTGGGCCCCCTTGTTTATATCTAGTCTGACTGGCTTTTTATTAGGTGATGACATGCCATTTTTTTCACAGTACCCCAACCTTGTTCAGTGAATACAGTAGCTAGAAGAAAAGAGAGTACTGAAAATCTACACATTAACTGAATTACATGTGGTCACAGCACAGCTCTACACTTGTATCTACTCCAGGTTATTATGTGCCATTTCAGAACAGCACTCTGAGGACAGAAACACTAGTTCTCACACAGAGCTCCTCTTTGGTGCTACCAGGATAACCGCGGATTGCATTACAGTCCCCCGCGAGGGACGTCATATCATCCCCCATTCACTGTGAACTTAAAGAATAAGACTTCGGAATTAGGAGCATTACAAACTTTAGTCTTCAACCAGAGTCCTAAAACTCATTTAATAGGAGTATCTAGCCTTATATAATACTTTAAACTAACTTTCTGGGGAAGCTGTGTTCATCTGCCTTAACTACACGACACATCTTTTCCTTTCTTGTAGTGTATTGCCCCATTTACTACCTGTCCTAAAGTTCCTACAACAAATGAAAGAACGTTTTCAAAGGCCTGTCACCTTTGCTGCAGTCTTCGTACACTTTTGGTCCAGTTGGAAAGACCGTACAATTCTGAGATCATATCATTTAAAGCTATATCATAACATGTACGTCCAAGGGAGCTCAGTTAACACGTTCTACACAACCTTAGTTCTTCACCTTCCCAGCTTTGCAGCGCTTGTTCTCTGTAACTCAAACATGGGTCAAGACAGCTTTCTGAGCCTGGTTTAATTTCCAGCTCTTTCAAAGACAGTAACCACTGAAAAGAAGCTCCATCTTGTTCAATACAGATGCCCAGGAGTCTCCCTCAAAACTTGGCCACCTCTCCTTCTCATCCAAACTGTACCATTGCCAGTCCTGGAGGCACGTGCCCATCACAATTCCCATCACAGTCCTTGTTATCAGGCTCAGTCTTCTATTTCTGATCTCAGTCCCGTCTCCCTGCCTTTTTAGAGTAACTGCTTCATTCTCATCAACTTCATTACACAATATATTGCTCCCTCCCCACAGGCACAATCCCATTTCCCATGAGCTTCCAGCTCTCTTTCCTTTTAATCTCAGCATCATCTCTCAGCTTTCTGCCCCCGTCACAGATCTGTTAGCTCTTCCACGTCACTCTCTACTTTCCAATGTTTTTCCCACTGCTTTACCCTCCCACTCAGCCTCCTGCACTTGCCTCTTGCCCTGACAATTTTCAGATTTGTCCTCAACAACCAACTCCCTGTCTTTTCCATATTTCCTTTCTGGTTCCTACACAGTCTTTGTGATTAGTTTGCCATAGCCATGGCTGCTACACTTTGTGCTGAACTCACTTCCAATGATGAGCATTAGAGAGATCTGTGCAAGGGCTAACGAGAAGGAACACTTAATTTCAGGATCCCAGAAGGACGTGGGCAGAAGACAAGCCAAACCAGCACTGCTGTCTGTGCAGAAGTACAATTTTCTTAAATCCCTCACTGCTGAAAAACATAGACACCCATATATTTATCAAGGCAGCTGTATGAAGGTTTTGTGGACTGTAGTTTCTTCAGCCTTGATATTAGATTAACAGCATCTACTCTTCGATTTTTTTTGAAAAGTCTTTCTACCAAAACCAAATCAAGTTAGATAAACTCTAAATCCCAATCTAAACTACACTTCAGTTAATACAGAATTACTAGTACTGTTTTAAGCTGTTCTGAAGACAAAACAGCCCTTGATTCAATCAAATATACAAAGTATTGGGGGGAGGAAGGAGGAATGGTTTTTAATTAACAACCGGGTTTTCTTGGCACTGTTTACCAAGGATAAGTGTGCTTATCTTTATTCCACTGGAAGAAAGTAAATGATAGCATACCTCCACCTATTTTTGCCAGACAGTATGAACCAACCAAAGATACCTTCCTGTCTTGTCTCCAACAGCCCCCCTTTCTCTGGGGGAGGAGTTTAAGGGGGTTAAGGCAGAATTTAAGATGATTTTATACAGTTGGGAGAGGTTAATTCGCCCCAGATGCAAAATAGTAAAGCAAATTAAAAGGCATTTGATTTACTGTGTGTCCTATTTTTTAACATAGGAAGTTCCATCTGAATGTAAGGAGGAACTTCTTTCCTTTGAGGGTGGCAGAGCACTGGAACAGGCTGCCCAGGGAGGTGGTGGAGTCTCCGACTCTGGAGACATTCAAAACCCACATGGACACCATCCTGTGCAACCTGTTGTAGGTGGACCTGCTCTGGCAGGGGGATTTGACTAGATGGTCTCCAGAGGTCCCTTCCAACCCTGGTGATTCTGTAATAGTTTAAATATTTGGCTTGGTAACAACAGAGTTTGTATCAACGGAATATGAACTAAATCAACACAAACAGAAGTCAGAATTATGTAATAAATACAAATATGATGACAACTTAATTAAGAACATTCTTAATACCTTTCAATACACAAAAATATTTCTTTGGATTATCTCATGACATCACCCTTATTTATAACAGGCACCTTTTGAAAAGATGAGGTAACACAAACCTTAACATAGATTAGGTGATTTCGGCTTCCTAGTATCAATGAAAACTAACAGATAGTCATAGGATTGTTCCTAACATGGATTTACATATCAGTATCCTAAATTTGTCAGCTCCCCCACTAACCTGCCATTCTACCTAATTTTCTCTTTTCCCATATTTTATACATTCTCCTATCTCACACAAGTCCTCTTCCCTTTATCTCCCTACATTTGTTCATTCCTTTTCCCCATAATTTCCCCACTGAAATAAAACCCAAGCTTCAAATAATGAAGAACGCAGTCGCCTTTCTGCACAGTATAATCAGTACTTCAGGGGCACAACCCACATGTGCTGCAAATGCTGCAGGAGCTTTTCCTTAGCTTTAATACAATTCATGACCGTTGTATCAGAGAGGTGAATGTAAAGCAAAATACTAAGCTGGTTTAAGTGAAAACTTTCACATTGCTTTCACAATTAGCTTCCTAAGATTTATGGTCTTGTTGGGTGTAACCTGTATGTTGATTGCCATGAAGACAGAAGTTCTGGAAAAACAAAAATCTAGAAGGGTCACACTGAATTTAAAACCAGATCTGTTGCTAATTGTTATCCTTAGTTTATTCTCAGTATTATCCCCTTTTCTTCCTTCCAGCCCCACTTCATTCAAATGCACACAATGTCACATTTTCATGGCACACCTAACATGCTCTTTTGCTTCACATGCTGGTAAATTTCTCAGGCCTTAAGCCTTGTGTTTCTTTCCCAAGAATAGCATTTGTGCTATTTCTAAATAGTGGGGGGGGGAATAAAAATAAATCACATAGCTTTTCTTCATTTTTCCTTCTGAGCTGCTATACTTCCCCTTCTCATGATGATAAAACAGCAGTCGGTCACATCGTTCCTTTTCTCTAGCAGAGCTGCAGATCCAGGCTCCTCTTCCATCAAATGCAACCCCAGCCTTTCAGGGTGACAATAGCGGTCTCAGTTCTCTCTCGTCTACCTTTGCGCTCTGCTGCCATCCAAAATCCTACTCCTCCCAAGCAACTAATGGGGTCTGATCCTGAATCCCTTAACGTGCCACACACTGGAATACTCAGAGGGCTGATGTGTGTGTGCGTGTCTTTGCAAGCACATGTGAGAGAGCAGGAGCAAGTGCTCACTCAGGAGGACAAGTGAGGCAGCCCCTCTTCAAGGTGAAATGTTCACATACAGCCTGGGCGGTTAAACTGTAGGGTTGTCACAGCCTGTAATAAAATCTGTGCAACTCAATCTCTTCCTTGATTTAAAAATCTCAACCTCCACTGAAATTATGTAGATTCACTGAAGAAAGCACATATCCCTCTTATGCTGCTACTGTATTACTGAGCGGCCATTTAATAACAGCACACTTTACTTAATGAGTACAGATGAATGACTCAGTGCCAGAAGGTGTCTGCTAAAGAGGAATTTCTATTACATCTTGATTCTTCCAATATTGAAACTAAAAAAATAAGTCTCTGATTTATCTGAAATAAAGACAGTAGACTGAAGTTACATTTTATATTTAGATAACAAATGATGGATAATATTTATGTACACTACAACAAGGCAGCCTTTCAACAAACATTTTCTGTGCCCCATATATGAAAATCAAATATAAATGCAATATCATTAATAAATGCACTATTTACAAATAAATAACTCATTCCTCTGTTGAGCCACGCTGCATTAAGTACACTTAAATGCTGAAATTGCGATCTAATTATCTTTATTCGGCCCCAAATCCAACAGAGAAATAAAAATGTTCAAAATACTTGGATCTTGCTGATAAGCACTCAACGCTAAAAGGTACCCATCAGGATAATGTAAGATGGTATTTATTCTTAATTCTTCTGAAGAGGTCTCAAACAGTCACACCAATACATTTAATGTGGTACTATCTCTTGTTCTTCAATTTGGTATACTGCCTGCTGGTGTTAAAGGTAGAATGAGATTCAGTCATCAGTAGGGCCTGACCCTGCAAATCCACCGCTGTCACATCCCATGAAGGAAGCAGGGCTGTTACTATGAATCATGCCCTTGCAACTAGGCTAAACAATCCAATGGCCGTAACTCATACAGAAGCCAATTATCACTGGTGATCCTAGACATTTCTCAAAAGTTGGCACCCTCAGTCTCTCCTATTTATCAGCGTGCTCGCATTTGTTTGCTGGTTAGGGTACAGCAACATAAATATCTGTAACGATTAGTAGTAGAGATTGACGTTGAATTTAAAAAAAAACACCCAACCACTGGTAAACTGACCAAAAAGACATAAAACTAATTTCAGTATTTGCCTCCACTCACTTTAGGGAACCCTTCCCCTCTGTTGGTTTTCTCTTCCGGCTCACAAGCTCCTGGCATCCCTCCTACCACAGTGTTTACATTCTAGTTTCCATCACTAGTGACATGAAAAAGATGCTTCATTCACCCACACATACCTTCTTGCCAGAAAGGTCAAGAGAATCATTTACAAATGAAGGTCCATCATTTTGCCCCTCAAATTACCTGTATGAAGCCAAGAATTGCCCCATCCTGTGCTACTGGCTGCATTCAACAGCCACATGTCATCACATCAACAAGTGCCTGCACCTCCCCAGGACGCACAGAACTGAAGGAAAAAAATTATTCTTACCATCTAATGGTTTCTCAGCATGGAAATTTACCAGTATAACAGTGACACAATCATACACTGCACTAGTTAAAATCTTCCATGAAAGGGTCTGGGGTGGGGTTTTTTTGGTAATAAATAGTTTTTTGGCTTAACCTTCAGCCAAAAAGAAGCCCAGATCACGTCAAAACATCTTTCTTATTAGAATAAGAGGATTTTAGTGTTATGGCTACAGCAATTACAGTCTGGCTGATGCTAGTTAACTTGCCCACACAGACAAGTCCTAGAACTTTTCAGCAAACAAGCGATCTGGGTTTATACTTTATGCAGCCTAAAGCCAATATAGTTAACATTTCTTTGATCCTTGAGCTTCACACTTCAGAGAGCTGCGGGAGAGAGGAAGTGCTGGAGGCCTGGTAGTTTCAGGAACCATTAATTATAGGAACTCATCATGAAGGCATTGCTAGAAGTTCACTTCAGACCATCTGAAAGTATTAGAGATAATCCGATGGTTTAAATATAGACAGCGCAGTTGCTGTCACACAGTTGTCCAGGAAAGAAAAAGTCTCAGTGCTTTTTTTTTTTTCTCAGATTGACAATCTGTAAGGTGTTGAACAGGAAAGAAATTTACCACAGTATAAGCCCCTTCCATTAAAATGTATTCCCTAGCACGTTTTTCATGTTTGACCTCAAAGTAAATTATAAATCACATCCATTTTTTAACTGTCTACTATTCTATAAATATTACGGCTAAAATTTTCAAATGACTGGCTATTAAATTTAGTCGGCAACGTTAAAGCACGCGCTTGTGAACTCAATTCATTTTTGCAACAGAATTCACCCTAAATGGGAGTTACAGTCTTTTTATGGGAAAAGTCGAAAGTGACATTGAACTGGCCCCAGCTACAAAATTAATGAGCTCTTTAAAATTATTTGTCTCCTTTTTAAATAATAGGTATAAAACCATACAGCAAGTTATTGGTAAAAGCAAGAATAATATCATACTTAACTGGTTCACTTTCTTAACACTGCCTAACAATGTATATTATAAATATTCAGCTTTATATTATGGTGGTTCCCTATAAGAATGAATCTTTATTATGACAATAGTCACCTAAAGTGTAGTCACCTTTTCACAGTCAACTGAAAATCTGGTGGCACAACATGGCCAGAGCCTAAAAACACCAGCAACGTAAGAAGTTACATTTTACTTTTGAATCTGAGCCTCCACTGAAATGCTGAAAAGAAACTTTCTCTTTAAATCCTGTCCAGAATTAAATCTAGAAAGCTGTAGCCCATCCTTTACCAGCTGCTTTTTCACTTACTAATTTAAGAACAACACTTCTTCCTGTTGCACACTTACCAGGAAGCAGCTATGCCATGAATGTGTTATAAACACTACCCGTCTCACAGGCTGCACGGCTTTCTAAAAAACAAGACAACTTAATGGAAGTGCTGCTCTTTATCATCCTCTACTTCCTGCCCACATTCTGGATACTTAATTCAATACCAAAGTTAGAGCCTGTGAAAGGATTTCACATCTCATTTTCCTTCCGTACTTCCTCCTTCAATATGAGGTCTTTGATGACATGCCAATTTCCCTGGAAGTCCACTTTCTCACAGAAATGCTGCAAATGCAAAGGCAAAGGGATAACCAAAATACAAGGCATCGCTCACTGAGAACAAACCTTCTGGGGCACAGAAGACGACAAATACATCCGTTTTTCAAACAACATGACAGAAAAACTTCTCTGCACCAAACAGCCAAGCTTAAGCAGCAGAAAGAATGCAACACCTCGCCTGGATCACCAGCACGGCATTTCAATGTGTGCCTCGGCACAGTTCAGAGACACGGGATCACCCCTTCGGGATGGATGTGCTACTGCAGGTAACCATGCAATGAATGGTCAGTTCTGAAGTTTCCATAGTATATCCATTCCATGTGCCCTGAACACCACAAAACGCTTGTCAATACCCTACAAAAGCCAAAATATCTATAGGAAAAGCTATAATTATAGAATACCATAGAGAGAGAGATGGAGCTTGAGGGCACTGCCTATATCCTATGTCTTTGCGATAGCTGTGTATTTTTTTACCAATTGCCAAATAACAATCCCAGGAAGTGGACCATGCATCACACAACAAAAAGGGATAAAAATATCTATTTTATCCCATATATCCCAAGGGTGAACAATTCATTCCTGATCACAAATCTTGTAATTGGTTCCATGGTAAATATGAGAAGATAACTGGGTAGAACACGGGACAAGTAAAATAAGTTGTTTTTATTAAAGGGTTTGTGAGAAGAGCAGAAACAACATACTTGTACACAAGCAAGCACTGGAATGCTGAAGCACTTTGTTAGTGCCAAATACATACAACGAAACCAGTTTCAGTCTCCCTTCAGGCCCCTTGGAGACCTCAATACTTCAAATCCAAAGACTCGTCTCATAACTTAACTTTCTGTAGTCATTCCAGAACAAAATCTCCTTTGCAGCTTACTAAACTCAGGCTTAAAACTGTTCGGGTTATTTGACCCACTGGCCCGTTCAGAAGAAATTATGAGGAAAGTTCTTACAATTTGTCTAAATTCATCGAGGACCAATTTATAATATCAACACCAGCAAAATTGGTTATACTTCAGTTGAAACAGTTCTTCGCTGGTGATGTTTACACATAATTTATTTACAAAGAATAACTTTATCCCTTCTCAACCTTCACTTGACTGTACTACTAAATGACAGAAGCTTTCTAATTCACTCTTTGAAAGATAAACACTCTAACTCTGATCATCCTAGCAGTCTGTCTTTGCACCTGTTCCAATTTAAGTCCATCTTTCTGTTCACTGCAAGGGAAGAGCGTTGGACACAATACTCCAAATGAGGTCTCAGGAAGGCTTTGTGAAACGCTATTAGCATTTCTCCCTCTCACTACAAAAATATCATGTCTAATGCATTGTAGAAGCACATTAGCCTTTTTCACAGCTGCATCAAACGGGTGGCTCAGAGCCATCTTAGTGGCATTATCACAGCACTCTACCTAATTCAGACCGCTACAACCATTAAATCATCTACACAACATCCTATGATATTAACAGATGTTCTTCTCATTTTAACTATTTGCATATCGAGATAAAGACAAGCGTGACCTGTCTGAGACCAGACACTGGGGGCTCTCAGAGCTGAATTAGCAACTGAGACTTTCTGATTCTTAATCCTAAATATACACCTCGACACACTAGCAGCAAACAGATGAACTAGTGCACGGTAACTCCTGTTACTCCTCGCCAAATGCCTGTGCCTGCACTCAAAAGCCGTTTCGAAATGGATGGTTATAGACGGCCGCTTCTCTCCTCTACCATGTAATTGCATTAGCCTGCTGAGGAGCCACACAGAAGATACCCAGAAAGGCCAAACCTCTACCCACCTTGACATGGGGGTGTCCTCCCCACTGCTTGCTCTCATCTTCATGTCCTCAGCTAGCACCGAAAATGCCTTTTTGTGGTGAGCCCATCTACACAAGCCTTTAGGTGCTAGGCCACCTCCTCCCACACACACTTGCCCTTAGTTGCCAGAGCAAAAGCCGCTCAATTATAACCACTTCTACCAAAGTTCGTGTTTACGCTGATACATTCTCCTGAAAAATGTTTTCAGGATTCTGAATTTATAATTTGAATGCTCTTCTTGTTCTAAAATTCAGATCCTACTGAAAGTGGCAGCTCACAATAAAAAGAAAAAAAAAATTGAAAATGCAGGAGCACAAATTCAAGGAATAATGATGTATAAAGAAGCTGACCAGTACCAAGCAAACAGCTTGTCGATTCCTACACAAGGTAGTGTGTTGTAGCTACTCATATCATAGTGTTAATTTCATAATCACAATCAAATATTCCTAATGCTATTAATGCTACTAATAAAAATATTTGTAAAAAGTTTGCCCAGAATATGAACATTACTAGAACTAGACAGAACATGAGTTACTTTCCCTTAAAGCTCAGGATCTCTTAATTGCTTCAGAAATGCCATGCATGTTTTTCAGTTGCATTCCAAAAAATACTTTTTTTTCCCAAGCAACTAGCAAAGCCAGCACTGTCCTCTGAGCTAATACATGGGAGTTTTTTTCTGTAAATAAAGCAGGCATTCTAGTCAAGCAACACACTACCAGTTCTTCTCAGAAAATAAACATCCTACTTGAACTCGATTTCTCTTTTTCAACCATTATCACATATATACCTTAACCATTTCCCATTTAGATCTGTAGCTGTCCTCTGCAGACGAACATATTACTGCTAAGAGAAAAAGCTCACAAATACCTAAGGCAGATGGGATAACTTCTGCTTGTACCTTGTGGTGTAAAAGTCAATGTTAGTAACAGTGCTCCACTAAAATGAAGGGCTGTAGCTGCGCAAAGCCTTGAGCATTACCTCACAGAAATTTTTGACTAATACAACTCATGACATCAATTCTACAGATGAAATATATATACCTTCTAGATATTTATGTTTTCAGAGCACTTTCATGCATCACTGAAGGAAGATATGGACCAGAAACCACTGAATTGACATGACCTGGCACATTACCGCTGGTCAGCGGAGCTGAGTCAGTTATAACGAGGGGGAGACACTCTTTGCGGTTAGCTAACTGTCCAGCTGTGAGGAAAAATACCTCCAAGGTGGCTTTAAGCACGTGTCCTTTACAGCTGAAGGGATAAAAAAGCTATCATACGGCCAGCTAAGCTAAGCCTGAGGATGACCCATCTCATACAAAGCTGCAGTAGCACCCAGCATTTTATTAATCTGCAGTAGCGCAATTTGCCCCAAGCTGTAAAGATGGTCTTCTGTCCTCTGTCCCACATGCGCTCATTAGCTAGATTGGAATGTATCAGTTTGGCCCTTTTGCTTTTGAGAGTGGAAAAGATTATGCTTCACTGACATTGCAGATAAATATCAGCCATAATTCTGGTTGGGTTCTTGGTCTATGACACAGGGAATATAAAATGCACACTCTCTCCACTGAATGCACACTTGACTTATTCTGACAAAAAGTAAGCCATCAGAAACCCAGGACAACTATCTCGATGTCTGCAATTGGGATCTATGTAAATAGTATTTATATATTAAAATTTCTGAGTCCATAAACCTGGTAAAACAGAAGTGAATTTTTTATTTCTAACACGGAATCTCCATGCAGATAACCGGCATGACTTCAGGAAGTTTTCAAAAATTACTTTTATTTGAATACAAATGCATTTATCTCTTGTAAAGTCCTATTAGCAAAATCCACTCATGTTTCTACCGGAAAATACATATTGGCATATGTAGATACATTTGCAAATAGGGCATACGGTTTGCATCTATACAAATACATACTGAAATCTTTGTATGTATGTTTGATAAAAGAAACATTGCAGATTGCAAGCAAAAATGAGCAGGCAGCGTTTCAAACTGACAATGTGGTATGGTGTCATCAGGAAGGACAAGAATTAAAGTGAATTACGGTAAATTACCCATACTGGCCAGAGATGACACACGGTTACGAGACTAAATCAAGGAACTTTGCGTTGCTGCCTTATGGTGCTTGATCTTTCAATTAACATCTCAAGAATACTGAATTATCTGTATCGGAGCACTGTTTGGTTTTGATGTTAGCATGAAAGAAACAGTTGGGTTTTGGTTTTGGTTTTTGTTTTTAAATCACAACACACTTGAACAGATTCAGTTATCACCAATACTTCCATTTCTAGTCACTAAGTCCCACTCATCCCCTTTGACTGACCTCACCACTTTACCTTTTAATCTTTATTATCTTATATATCAAAACTATCAGAGTAAGAAAAAAATAAAGCATAGGCCCAACACAGAGCCTGTGCCTACATTAAAGAGCCTAACTCTCTTCAAATTTAGGGAATCTAAAGCTCCTAAATGTATGCTTATCTACAGCACATTCCTTTCTGTGAAGAGTATCTTTCAAATGAATGCATTTTCTGAATGCAGCATGCCTGCATGCATTATGATGTGAGAAAGCATAGGTGTGACACAGGATAAGGACTCAGCATATGCAAATGTCAGGTGGGATAATAACCTGCAAACCAGACAGTGTACTTAATGGCCATAAAAAGGAAGCAAGAAACCACAGGAGGAGCACTCAAAAATTTTACAAGTGGTATTTTACCAGGTTTGCTAGAGGCATCACTTCAGTGATAATTTTGGCTTGAGTTTCCTAACTTTGATCAATTTACAGTAAATTTAGATTTGTTCAGAAGATCAAAAGCAAAACACACAAGACCTGAATTACTTCCTTCAGTTTACTGTCTTGCATTTTGCATCAAAGCAACAGCATAGGCAATTACGATTTCCTAGAACTACTCATGCCACGCATACCCATTGAAGTTCTCCATACAGAGTAACCAGCTGGCCACTCTTGACGCTGAGCAGTGGACTATAAAACTAGGTCTCCAATCTTTTTTAGGATATTCATGACGTCCCAGCGAAAATATTCAGTATTAGTAATTAAATTAATATTACAAGAGACATTTGGCAAGGTCGCCCACATTCAGAGTTTGAAACCAAACCATGCTGAACCTCTACATCATGTAGATCTAGCTGCTTTGGAACGCATTACAGGCGAATACAGGGTAATATATTGAAAGCATGGGGAAGTTTCCACCGACTATAGAGTACCTGCTATTGAACACACAAATTTGGATCTGAGATACAAAGTTACAGCTTTGTTGAAAGATCAGTAGAAATATTTGCATTACCCAGAAACTGAGTAACTCCTAATATGAATTGGTTGAACCTAAATACCTGCTGATACAGTTCCAGACAAACAGTGCAGTATTTTTTGTTAGTGCATGACAGCCAGAATATTAAACTAGGCTAATCCAATGAAAAGCAGAAAGTATCACTGTGGAAGAATAAACATTTTTAAAATACAATTTTATATTGTTCATGTAGGACCCGCTGATGAAGAAATAATTTTTATTTTTTAAAAAAAGATAAATTTCCTACAAATTTTAATCTACGTGTATTTTATTTAATAGATTCCTGTGGTGCATGTCAGACTAAACAGCCCAGTCAAGACCTCTGAAAATTAGTGTAGACAAGAGAAGAGGCATACTCTGCAGAGTAAGACTTCTGAAAAGCTTTGAAAGGAAACACTTTGGAGAATTCTTATTGTTTCTGATAAGGCACATAGGAGTGCTCTCTCCTGAAGTATTTCTTTATACAAAGATAAAACATATTTTAAAGCATAATTGTCAGACACCTTCACACTTCTGAGAGCCAGCAATTCCACTCATGGATTTCTTACTACATGCAAATGAGTCGTTATTCTCCTCAGCAATCTCCATGTCAGTAAAAATGCTCATCTGAGCAAGTTTCATGCATGCTTTGGTGTTTGCAGGATTAGGTTTTTGGTTTGCAGTTACCTGCCATATGGGTCAAACATCTAATCAAAAAAATACTGGCCAGGGAAGGTTATGTTATCTAGCTACAGCAACAGAAAAAGGATGCAAGGTACTCATTATTTACTTCAGGACCTCTATGCCTTCCTGATGACCAAGCATGCTAATGGCAGTCTAAATCACAATTATCCTAAACATCAATATAACAATAAAACAGCCCACGCCATCTGAAAGAGCTACATCCAGTGCAATTAACACCAAAGCATCTCTTACGGGTATTAAGTTCACTGAAAACATTGGTAAATAACTTAAGATACTTACACACAGAAGAGCTTGAAAAAGGAGAGTTTTCCAATTTCCCTGAAATGTAACCTGCGCTAGTGGCTACTGGCTAGACACTGCTCTGAGTCAATTCCACCCAATCTCAGATACTAAGTCAATGTTAGAATACTAATGTAGTAGCAAAAAACAGCAAAAAAACAAGTCAATGTATTGTTTTCGGGTAAATCCTGTTGAGATCAGGAAAGGCAAACGAGGAAAAAAAGAGACCAGAAAGACTCTACTCCAAATTACTTCACTGCATGATACCCACACTCATTTCAACACACAGAGAACACCAAAATTTTTCAAGGCAACTTACTGAAGTAAAAGCTATTAACAATCATATGATGTTTTTTCCATTAAAATTACTTCCTTTAAAAGCTTTGAATATTTTTAGTGCATTATTTTTAATAGATTTTTTTTCAACTTTGGATTTCCATCTTCTAAGCTTCCTCGTCTCAAAGGCATAGAGAAAACAGGAAGTAAGCAAAATGCTTAGAAACAGAGTGAGATAGAAATTTTAATTAAGGGTTTAACATTTCTATCCTATTAAGTTCCAAGGAAAGTAGATACTTTTATTCTATCTTCAGCTACTTTATCCTTTGCAGGAAGTATTTTTGCATGTTTTCAAAACAGCCCTTATCAAGATATTTGCTGTCTACCAGTCATGTTGACCCTGCCCAGTTTGAAGGAAAAAATGGGTGAGTTGACCTGTGTGCAACACACGAACAGTGACCCTAACTACACCTGCAAAAAGCAAACCAAAGAAAGAAACCCCCGTATTAAAGTGCTGGTATTACCATGTGACATTATAGTTGCAACAGTAATCAGTTTAAAAATAACAAGGGGATCTTCTCACCTCAGAGACTGCGCGTATTGTGGTTAAGGTCTTACTAGGCAAGTAGAAGCGGAGAGTTTCCCGTGACCTTTGATGCTCAGCTTTCCACACATTTTCATCAGTATTGCATCAAGTCTACACAAGCTAAATCCCCCTCCAGAGCTGCTGCAGAACTACTCTGACTTCAGGTTTCACCTTTTCCTACTGTGGTCCCATTTAAAGAGCCACAGTTCCTCCCGTGACCTACTCTGACAGCAGGTGGTAGGAAGGCACTGTTTGCTGTTCATTACTTACTAGCTCTTCAGAACAGAAGTACAGCCCAGGAGAGTATTTGGGGAGAAAATGCAGATTTATTCAGTGGTCATGAATTAAGAGTTTACTACATGTCGTGGTTTAAGTCCAGCTGGCAATGAAACACCACACAGCCGCTTGCCTACTTCCCCCCCCCCC